>VZTF01002191.1:3296816-3313522 GCA_013397755.1 Cnemophilus loriae
TTTTTCACTGTTAGGGCAGTCAGGCATTGGAATAGGTTGCCCAGGGAGGTTGTGGAGTCACCATCCCTAGAGGGGTTTAAAAGGCGTCTGGATCTGGCTCTGGGTGCTGTGGTTTAGTGGTTTATTGGTTACAGTGGTAGTTCTGGGTTGATGTTTGGACTGGATGATCTTAAAGGTCTCTTCCAACTTAATGATTCTATTCTATTCTAAATAATAAACCCTAAGGGCAAAAACAAAGCCCTAAAAACAATCCTAAAACCTTTCCAGTGGAGGGTGGGGAGAGGGCACGATGGAGTCCCTGGTTCTGCAGGCCCTGGCTTTACCCACTGATCTGCTCCTGTCCCTGCTCCCATCCCTCCTGCATATGGCATGGCACAGGTTGGACGGGGTGTTGAGTGACCTGGTCTCGTTGGTGGCATCCCTATCCATGGCAGGGGGCTGGAAGGAGAGGATCTCTAAGCTGCCTTCCAACCCAAGTCATTCTATGATTCTATGAGTTAGGCTTTCCCAGCCTGCAAGTCCTTTCTGCCTGCCTACCTGCGGCTGCAGGATGACCTTTCTGTTTTTCAGTGTATGCTTTTCAGAGCACCCTGGCTTGCGAAGCATTACCTGGTTAAACTGGAATTGAAGCAGGACAGCGCCAGCCCCTCCTGGTCCAGAAAAGGTACTCTTCAGCTCTCTCTGTGGGAAATGGCTCCAAACAGCAAACTGAGTCAGGGCCTGCTGCCCTGCCATGGCTCACTGGCAGAGGGAAGTGCCCCTAGCTGCTGGATGCCTCCTGCCACCCATCCAAACTGATTTAAAGCAGACCGAGAAAACCTGCTTCTGCATTTACTTTCCTGTGCTTCTGCCTTTGACGCTCCTGTTTCGTAGTTCCTAGTCTGTAAAAGCTAGAAACTTTCTGTGAGCGAAATAAAAGGGAAGGAACCACCATTTTCTTGCATTTCCAGAAGCCATCCTGGTACCATGAGATACCATCAAGCCTACTGCAAACCCGATAACGCAGTGCACACACGTGCCGACAAACACAGCCCCTGCCCCGGGGGTGTGCATGCTCCAGCGCTCCCAGTCTCCCCGAGCCTGACAGGACAAGTGTCGAGGCTGCAGGCAAGCATCAGCACCACTGGCAGCAGCCTAAAACCTGAAAAAATGGTGTGGGAGGAAACTCTAGTCCTAAAAATATCAGTCGCTGGCGAGCGCTGGGAGGGAGCTGTGCCCCCGCTGCTTCGCGCTTTGCCTTGCGCCTTCCGCGGGCTTGGCTCCCGCCGGGTGCCCATCCCTGCGCCGTGCCGGGCTAACAGCCTCCCTCCCGTGTCTGCACAGGGCTCCGCTGCCCAACCGGCCCTCGGGAAACATGGGAAAGGGCTACAAGGTGGTGGTTTGTGGAATGGCCTCAGTGGGAAAGACTGCAATTTTGGAGCAGCTTCTCTATGGAAAGCATACTGTTGGTGAGACATTTTTTACTTTTGGGGGGAGGTTGTTGCCTTTTCTAGCATCTTGTTCTGTGTGGGGCCCCAAAACACCAATAACCGAGGACTGCGAACTGCGCTGAGGTGAAGGAGGAAATTAATGTGGTTTTGTGGCATCTCTGGGCTGTTCTTAAAATTCATAGTCCCTTGCTTATGGATTTTTAAAAGAGCCTTGGAGAAGAACCCGTTCCATGATGTTCCCAGTAATAAAACACGAGAATGTTTAAAAAGAAACAAACACTGAAAGTAGGTGATGTGCCTGCTGCGTATTTAAAAGAGAAATATCTCGTTCCCTGAAAGATGCCATAGATGCCTGAAAAATAAACAGCTATCACATGACGAGTGTAGACACTGTTTAGACTTTTGTTTCATCTTCTTAAAGCTTTATTTTGCTTGGTTTTGGCTAACATTTAATCAAAGTCCTGGAAAGAAAAACAGCTCAGCTTTAGGTTCCACGTTCTGTGCTGAACTTCGAAGGCCAAGCATCTCCACTCTCTAAGAAATCCTCACGAGAAAAACAGGCTTGACAGAGGAACGGGGGATGCCTGATATTTGCTGTGCACAAAAGACAGGGAATAAAGCCAAAGCCGGCACGTTTCTGTCTGTTTCCACATTTGGCTTTGAAATGAAGGGCAGTGATCATCAGGCTGACAAATTATTCCTGCCTCGCCTAGAAACAAGGGGTGGCACCAGGGCTTTGACAGAAGATGTTTAGTCACTTTGTATTTTTTTCTTGAGCCGGCAGATTAGATGTTGGGATAAGTTGTTGGGTAAACACAAGGATTTCTAGCATGGTGCTTTGCAGCACGGCACCTTTAAAATGTGTGGATGGGAGGAATTTGCTGGCAAAGCGTGATACAGAACTGTGTGCTAATACCCGTGTTTAAAAGGAGGATTTCCTCTAATGTTGCAGCAACATCTGTTTCCAGCATCCTACTGAGCGCTAGGCACGTAGCCTCGTGTAGCTTTCAACGTGAAGGTTGCAAAGCCTGCAGGCTGAAGGTTTTTCCCTTTGCTGCCGATGTGCCTCTCCTCTGTGCCGGGCTGGGTGACTGTCAGAGACACCCGAGCAGCATGAGCAATGCCACGTTACTTAAATCTTATTGCCTTGCATTAATTCCTGCCTCCTATTAGCAACCCAGGCAGGAAGGATATTTGGGTGTTGCTGATCAGAGGAGCTATTTATGGAGCCAGCCATGTACACGATTATACAACGTCATGAACACTGGCTGACATAACCATAGGGAAGCCTCGTGCCTGGGGTTTAGCCGTGGGTGCCCCTCTGTCACTCCCAAATGCCCTGCTCCAGCTTGGCCACTGAGCAACACAGACCTCCCCGCCGCCCCCCCGCACTTAAAAAGATCCGTTTTCCTTGCCTGCAGCTCTGCTCTTATATTTTGGAGTTACTGGTACGGGAAAGAACAGCTGATAGCAGATGGGGAGTGCAAGAGGAGAAGGAAGAAGGTAGTTTCCTGTTTTCTGTGATTTTGGTCAAATCTTATTCCTAAGACATTCAGACAAAAAGGGCAAGTAGCAGAGTGAAGATCAAGATATGGAGAGGGTCATTACGGAGCTGCTGCACCCCCAAGAGATGAGCGACCACAGCCCAGCAATTTTGATATTCCCTGCATAGGCCATCAGGCACATTTGAGGGGATGGACCAATAAGCTGGTGCTTTTGGCAGTCCTGCTGAGTGGTCACCATCCTGTCTGCTTCTTCCTCAGCACATAGGCAGTTGTGGCAGAGGGTGCCTGGAGTATGGGCTGGTGGAAATGGTTCCCAGAAGACCTTCAGCTACTGTTCCACTCTGTATTGATTTAACTCCTGAGCTGCAGAGGCAGGATGCCATTGTGAGGATCTCACTATGCAAGGATGGAGTTTGAGGAATGGCGAGTCTTTGACTGCTCCTTAGCTGAGCTGCTTTAAAATGCACAATGGTGCTACTGTCGCAGGGGTGGCCCTTCCACACCTGAAACATGATTACAGGATCTTGATCCTCGTTTCCTAAAGCTCGTGAACTCCAGAAAGCTGACATGTCCATCTTGGCTGCTGGCCTTTTTGGCTGGAGGCAAGAAAGGACTAGTGTGTTTGTTGAAAGCCTGTCTGTTCAGAGCCAACCAGCAAGGCAGCTCACCGGGCATGGCAACATGGACACACACTGTTTCAAAACCTGTGCTTCCTGACTGACGTCAGGAGCAGCTCTGCGGCCGCTCCAAGGGCCTGGGAGCTGCGGGGAGGATGGCTGAGCCAACGCAGGGAGTCTTTCCGTTCCGATGGCAGGCACATCCTCCTCTCAGTGACAAGAGGCATGCTAGAACTTGGTTGGAGGCTCAGAGCACAAGGTCTGCTACCATTCTCCGAGGTGTCGCAGCCACTGTCACGAGGGTCTCCTCCTGGCTGTAAATCAGCCGTGAGTCTGTCAATGCTCACATGCCTCCTGTTGACTTTCCTGTAAAAAGGAGTGATGGCACAGCTGGTGTCAGGGAAGTGATTAGAGTCCTTGGAGGTTTCACGCTGCTATGTAAAGCCCTTGGCTTTGAGCCCATGCTCCTGGCTGTGTGCTTGGTGGTGGTGCTGTAAACCCAGTTGCATTGTGTTTCTTTTCCTAAAAAAACATGTACCTTCAGGTCTCCCGGGCTTGTCATGGGTGAAGTCTCTAAGTGCCACTGTTACTTACGTGGTTGGCAGCTAGCACTCTTGCAAAGGCACTAAGATTGCTTGAGGTCAAAGAGGAAAAAGTACTCAGGAAGGAGGAATACCCCAAGAAAGGAGTATCTGTGTCCCTGTAGCATGTGAGCAACAATGTCTGGTATTGGATTTTGTGCTAGGCTTTAAACTGCAAGGGAGTTTGCCTTGTGTCCCAAGATGGGAAAGGAGAGGATAAATAGATGAGAGATGCTCTCAGAGCCATGTAAAATAATGTAGCTATTGCATGGCAGACACTCTTGCTAAACTAATACAAGGAATTAGAAAAAAAAATAAAAGGAAATGTTTGAAATGGATGCAGATTTAGCTTTGAGCCACGTAGGGACTGTATTGCCATAGGTCAGGACAAATAGTTGTTCAGGATTGCACATATGTATGTGGTACATAGGTACAGCAGTGTGCCCAGGTGGCCAAGAAGGCTGATGGCAGCCTGGCCTGTATCAGAAATGGTGTGACCAGCAGGGCTAGGGCAGTGATCATCCCCCTGTGCTCACCACTGATGAGGCAGCAGCTTGAGTCCTGTGTTCAGTTTTGGGCTCCTCTCTACAAGAAAGACATTGAGGTGCTTTACTGTGTTCAGAGAAGGAGAATTAAGCTGGTGAAGGGAAGGGTCTGGTGCACTACTCTGATGAGGAGCAGCTGAGGGACCCAGGAGTGTTCAGCCCGGAGGAAAGGAGGCTCCAAAGGGAGACCTTATTGCTCTCTGCAGATACCTGACAGGAGGGTGTAGCCAGGTGGTGATCGATCTCTTCTCCCAAGTAAAAAACAACAGGACAAGAGGAAATGGCCAGGGGAGGTTTAGATTGGATATTAGGAAAAATGTCTTCATTAAAAGGGTGTTCAGGCATTGGAGCAGGCTGCCCAGGGAAGTGGTGGAATTACCATTCCTGGAAGCGTTCAAAAACCATGTAGATATGGCACCTGGGGACATGGTTGAGTGGTGAGCTTGGCAGTGCTGGTTGAACAGTTTGACTTTATGATCTTAGAAGTCTTTTTCAGCCTTAACTGTTCTATGGTTCTGTGATTGCCTGGTACCTGGGATGATCTCTCTTTTTGTGACTTAAGTGTTGTGTTTGTCCAAATCCTCCACCTTCTCTTGCTGTCCTGAAGAAAGAGGGGCCAGTCTTATCTCTTCAGTCATGACAAGGGTCCTTGACTGGCAGCAGAAGATTGTGCCACTAAGTACCTGTGGTACCTGGCACTGCTTGGCCTGACCTCTCTTGACCAGGCTAGCAAGAGACTTGCTGACTTAGCTTTGGCACAGGACATGTCTGTAAAGAGGATGGGTATTTTTCCCTAACGTGTTCCTGTTCAGTGATGGTGCGGAAAGGAGTCTTCCTTCTGCCTTTAAAATATTTCTGGCCTCTCAGCCTATGCTAAAGCTTATCAGCTCAACAGGAGGAGATGAGAACTCTCCCTTGTTGAAAACTTATCTCTGCCTCCTGGCTGTGTAAATAGCTGGTATGGTCAGGTTATTCATAAGCAGCTACTTCAGATCCTCTTACTAGGTAGGAATGAAAACACCATATATTACTGTGGTAGAAGCCATAATGAGAGAATTTGCCTCACTTGGTCCACCTGGAGGGATTTGGGGTTTTGGCTTACACATTTTGGATGTGGAGGCTAATTAACCTAATTATGCATTCATAGAATCATAGAATGGTTTGTGTTGGAAGGGACCTTAAAGATCATCTTCTTCCAGCCCTCTTGCCATGGGCAGAGACACCTTTTTACACCTTCGGTTCTTAAATTAAAACTACCTCGTGATAGAGGTGCAGTCAGCTTTGCATTTTAGAAATAGATGAATATAGAACTGAATGTGTGTAATTGAGGGTCACAACCTGGCTATTTGTTAGTGGGACCAGTACTTCCCTAGCAGCTAAGTCTAAACAGATCAGCTCTTCTTGAGGTCTGTCCAGCTCTTTCCCAAATCAGGGATCCTCTGATACACTGTCATTTGAGATCTAAATAAGAAAAGCCTGTTATTCTGCAGTTTGAAAACAGAAGGAATAGCAGGTTTTAGGAGCTCTTTGCTGAATTCCCCTGGGAAAGGAGAAAAAGAGATTCTACAGGAGATCTTCAAAAGTACTCAAGAAGACACAAAATTTGTACTGCATTAATGTTCAAGATCCAACTGGGAACTTTCGAAATTCCATCTATCTTGAAATTTTGATTTATTTAGGTATTTGCAATCTATCTCCTGTGCCTAGCCTGAATGTGCAGTATTCATTAGTATATTGAGCCCTTTCTTTACCTCACTGGGAAGCCACAAGGGGTTGGAACAACACCCAATTTATGACTGAGGCTTCCCGTTGCAGTTCCTCTGTGGCAGCAGTCGGTAACAAACAAAGACCTTTCTGCCTCTCCTCAGATTTGCACCGGCTAAATAGGTGCTACAGAGTGGCATCACTTCTGTCTATTCCTCCTATCCCTCTCCAACTTTTTTACATCTTTAGTTTTCAAAGGAAGCATGACATTGTGCACAATCTCGTTAGTTCCCCTTTACCCCTGTAACTTCTGAACCTGAAAGCTGCCCCACTGTAGTTCTCTGCTCCATGGAAAACCTACTCCAGCTGGCAGCAGTCTGCAGGACAGTAACTTTCCAGCACAAGCTGCCCTTGCCCACCCAGGTAGAGAAGGTGGAAGGATGCCTGGGGATGCCAGTGAAGGAAAGGAGAATCAGGATCTTTGTGGCAGGGAGGATGGGATGGTGCCAGCACCTTTCTAGGACACTGACTAGTGTTGCTGCTCTTACAACAACTTGCCTGACCTGTGTTTGAATGGAGACCTAGGAAATGTTTGAATGGGATGGTACTAACAAGATGTGGCTGGTACATGGTTTGGCCTTTAGGAGCAGGGCCTAGAATAAGGTGACACAGGTATTTCTAAAAATTATCTGTGTTTACTTAGGACACTACTGGCATATACTCCCTCTCCCAGTGCACATAGGTGAAATTTCACCTCTGGAATCTGATACTGGTGCATAAATTTCAACTCCCTCCTAAGTGCCCCCTCTATTTCACATCAAAATTCGTTGCTCTATTCTGCTAAGTCCCAGGTCTTAAATTTTCCTCTTCATTTTTAAATAGGATGTTAAAAGACATACTTTTCACTGCTGCTTTTAATGCCATTAGGAAGAGATTGACACAGAATAATGTGGATAGATTAGAAGCTGTTGAATTACAGTGTAGCATTTAGAGGATGAAAAACTGTACAATATTATTCTTTGCTTTTTAAAAAGAAAACTTAGGTACTTATATTTCCTTCCTTCTTGCTAAAGCTGTATTTACTGATGCTAGATATTTCCTTGACCTGTCTGTACAAGGCAACAAGGCAGAGCAAGAATATAGTGCTGTGTCCAAACAACAGTGCTATATCCAGAAAGGGCTTTGTTACTACCTCAGTCTTTAAAAATGCCCCTTTAACACATTCTACAATCACACAGGATGCATTTGTGCTTCCTCTTTTTATTAACCTTTGCTTTGTCCTTCTGTTCTTAGTTTTGCTCCCACACATTAGTGTGGCTATATTTGGAGGAGAGATAAATTAAATCATTGGAAACCTAATAAGAGTTTGATCTATGAAGACTGCACAGAGAGGGGCAAAAAGAACAGCTTGTGCCACTTTCCTGCACAGGAATGCTGCATACATCACGGGAAACCATCAGCGTGGGTGGAATGCTTTAGCTTGTTTGTCAGTGTGAAGTGTTTTGAATAGTGTCATTGAATATAGCAAAATCCTTATTTTCATAGGCCAGATAATCCCTCGTGTTTTCTTAAACAATGCACTAAAATGGTCCCTTTTTGACAGACAAAGAGAATAAAGCAGGACTCATTATTGTAGTCCTGCAACAGCAAACAATTGTATATAGGAGTGCAGTGGAGGCAAAAATGTGGGTTGCAGAGAGTTTATATGAATACTCTGAAAGTGGCCCAGCTACACCGTACATAGATTGTTTCGACCTGTAACCTTATGCACCTGCATCCAGGAGGAACACAAAGCTAAGGTGATTTACGTGCTTTCAGGTTTGGCTTGGAAAAAATCATTTTAATTAGTTCAAAGCAAGCTGCCTTGAATTACCTCACATTTACCGTGGGGAGAGGAGGAGGGAAGGAGGGCCAGTATGCAGATAGTCACCGTGGGACAGGTGATACATATATGAAAGCTTGTTACCTTGTGCATGCTCTTGCCTTGCAGTAGATGAACTTGCTCCTATTAGCAAATCTGAGTCATTTTAAATCCCTAGGGGATGGAAAAAGCTCACTGTGTATTTGAGTAAATATAGCAGTCAACTTTGTTTGCCTGCAAACATCTCCTTCCCTTTCTGGCTTAATTTCACTTCTTGGTTAGTTGTACCACCAATACACATTCATTTCCAGAATTATTCCTTTGGCTCCTGCTTCTGCAGTATGATCCAGCTCATTATGAGGCAAAGAAGAAGGCTTAAGATGTTAGTACTTGACTATCCGGTGTTCCCTGGCTGTTGTTCCAAAAGGGTATGTTTGGGCAGGCTCGTTTTGCAGCATGTTTGGCACAGAACTGGTACAGCTGGGTGGCTGGAGTTTGGAAAACTTGGGAGGAGAGGAGATATCTTATCCTATTCTGAATGTGCACGTTGTATAGAATAATTTTACAGGCATAATCATGTGCTTACGTATTAATGTATTTACAATGTCACTATTGGAAATAGCTAGTGCAGTCATCTGTGAATACAGCCCTCCATGGGATGCCAGGCAAGGTCAAGGCCCGGTCAAGTCACTCTGTAAAAGATGCACTGAAAGCTACTGTGGGACAAAATTCCGTTGCACTGCAAACAATTCTTATAGTGGGGCTGTACTTACAGCAGTGGAACGTTCCTGCTTGTTTTCAAACAGGCTTAGAAGAGGGTGCCACAATGGAAGATGTGTATCTGGCATCGGTGGAGACAGACCGAGGCGTGAAGGAACAGTTGCGGCTTTACGACACCAGGGGTCTGCAGGAGGGCGTGGAATTGCCCAAACACTATTTCTCTGTGGCTGACGGCTTCGTTCTGGTGTACGCCGTCACCAGCCTCGAAGCGTTCCAAAGAGTGGAACTGCTCAAAAAGGAGATCGACGTCTTCAGGGACAAAAAGGAGGTAAAAGCATGGTTGGCTAAATGCTGTATCAGTGATAGGAAGTTAAGGTTGCAAAGCCCAGCTTTTGTTTCTGTAAACATCGTGTGCAGAGGAAAATGAATGTACCCACAGCCTTGGGCAACCCAGCAAACAGGAGGCCTTCTCATGCTGGGGAAGCCTAATTCACATGCCATGCAGATCATGCAAAAGAATGTTTTGGGTTTTTTTCCTCCTTATTTCCTCTACTACAGCTAAAATTCAGTCAGCTGAATGCACCAGCCAGGACACTTATGACTAATAAAACATATGGTCTACAGCAGTGCAGCTCGTATGTTTTTTTAGATATTGTACAGGGGAAGTCAAGTGCATAGAATAATATAACGAAGGGCATTATCTTTGTTTGTTTTGTATTCATGTACTTGATGGCTTACAAACTAGTGTAATTGACAATGGGTCTCCCAGACATTAGTCAATTGGCAAAGCAGCTTTAATGTATTTTAACAACCATATTGAATCAATTCAATTGTGTGAAATGACTGCTCTATTTTCCCTTAGAAAGCAGCTAGTGTTTTCAGCTGACAGTGTTCCAGCTTAGCTAAACAAATATAACTTGCATGCGGCATTAGCATTACGGCTTTTCCTACAGTATCTTTATATTCTGGAGTAGTTTTCCCTGTTAAATGTCTTTAGCCTACAGCTTTCCAAATGCCTGTTTTATGCTGTTTAAAAGGAAAAAAACTCATGAAGAATTAATTGGATAATGGTAGGGAGAGACTTTGCAAAAATGTAACTTGTTTTGTACTGACAGCACACAGGGTGGTGGAGGAAGGCAGGCTCAAGTTTGACGGCAGACTAATGTGCAGTCACAGGAGAGGTATGTTAGGTGGTAGGGCTGGTGTGAGCTGCAGACTGTCACGTATATCAGGGATACAGGAGTCAAGCATAACTCCCCTGCAGGGCAAGGAAAGGTGGACAAGCAGGAAATTTGTCCCAGGTGCTGTGTTTTGTGAGGGGCCTGATTTCTTACTATAAAGCATGTTGTAATGTGGAGAGGGAGTCACAGCCCCAACAGGATCTGTGTCCTGCTTGTCTGTGTTACCTGTCAGAACTCTTCTCTCTCATTGCATGAAGGTATTTTAGAAAACAGTCAGTTTGCTTATCCTTTTGGACAGCTTAAAATTGTGATTTTGACTGAGAATAACATAGTTTAAAAAGTGGTGGCCACAGTAAGATGGATAAAGTAGTTTTCATTCCTATGATTTCCATAAAAAATATGGTTTTGAGGTGTACGAGGTGAGATCAGGAGTCCTACCTTAAAGTAACTGTTAATTAGCATATTAATGATTCTATGACTTAAAGTCTGGGCTCCACTAGAATGAATTCTTTACTGAATTGGAGATGTATCTCCACACATGGTGCTTCTGAGCTGGCAGAACTTCAATTTGCTGAGTGGCACAGTCCCCTGTTGTGTGGCAGATGACAGAAAGCACTGATGGCTGGTTCCTTGCCTCCGCTGGCTGTGGGGGCTCTCCAGCATGCACCTTAAAGCCCAGCCAAATTTTATACTAAATAGAGGTTTTGTTCTGTTATACTGACAGAGCTTTGCCATAGTTAAAATTCAGCTGGAGCATGTGGTAAATACACATGAAGATTATAGCTTCTTTCAAAGCCCTCACAGAGGGGGAAAAAAAACCCTAAGCAGCATTTTTCCAAATACCCTGGACTGCTGTAGAAAAGAAAGGAAGCCTCAGACCTCACAGGAACAGGACAAACATCTCTAGCTGGGAAGAAGAAGAAGGCATTCTGGAGTTAGCCTGATGAACAGGAAAGAGCAAGCAGGTGTGGCTACAGCAAGCCCCACAAATCATCAGCAAGAGAGGACTTTATCACTTGATCTTTGTCAAACCACTAGTGTAGAGATAGAAACAGAGTTTGACTGAGGACCTCAAACTACAAATGTAGGCATGGTTTCCCTTAAGAGCTGGTGCTGGTAAAACATTTTTAGAAAACAGTTAACCTAAAATAAGGAGGAGCAGTAGCTTCATGTGGTCAGCACTGCATTTGGCACTTCCTAGAGCTGAAGTACTGGGAAGGCTTAATGTACTTACTGAGCTCAGCCACCCTGACTATCTGGGTGATACACAGGTCACTTGCTGGATCCTTACAACTGCAGATCTGAGTTGATACCGCCGTGCTACTCTCCTTCGCTAACCAGCTGCTCTTGAAACTTCTCCCCAGAGGACGCTGCTGGTGCTTATCTGCCCCTTTCAGCAGACTGTCCCCTTCAGTCCTTCGGGTGGCTCTTGGTGCCTGGGGCTGGGCAGTTGGCAGGGTTGAGCTGGGAGAGGGGCCCCACAGCCCAGCCCACCCGGGCTGCTGGCACGGTTGGCTTTATTTATATTGCGGGATGGGGCTTGGGAAAGAAGCAAACAGGGCAAAATCCACCACTGTGGGGCCCAGGCTTTCTCTGCTGCTGTGCATTTTTTCACCTCTCAAGCATCCGCTGCTGTGACCTACTCAGATGTCATGCCCTTATCATTTGTCTAGGGCATCTCAATTGCCAAGTAAGTGGAGAATAGGGCTGTTTAACTTTGGATCGCTTGGGTATTGTTTTCCTTCAAGCAATTGTCGAGGATGGGGAGTGGGGAGGGAGTGGGGTGGCGAGAAGGGGAAGCCCTGCATATCCTATGATTAAAACAAACTTCCAAACTATAGATAGATGAGGTTAATTCAAATCCCAGACCCTGATCTTCAAAACAACATGCAACTTACCTTGTGCCAGTGCTAAATTACAGAACAAGTCTGAACTGTGTTGCTACTTGCCCACTCTTTAAAAGGATTGTGCCTGGTGGATGGTTTTGGTATAAAGCTCACCCTCTTGTTTGGTTTGTAGGTTACAGTTATTGTCTTGGGAAACAAAACTGACCTCCTGGACCAAAGGCAAGTGGAAACAGAAGCAGCACAGCAATGGGCAAGGGCTGAGAAAGTGAGACTGTGGGAAGTGACTGTGACAGATCGGAAAACACTGCTTGAACCCTTCACTTTCTTAGCTAGCAAACTGTCCCAGTCCCAGAACAAATCAACATTTCCCTTGCCTGGAAGGAAGAGCAAAGGGAATAACTGTGATAACTAGACTAGCTTAGCATTGTCTCCTGCTGCCAGGTCACAGTCTAAGTCCTTTTTGTGCCATTTGCTTCTTGCTGTATCACTTAAAGCAATAATATCATTCAGCAATAAAATCAGCAAGCTTATAGCTAAGAGGTATCGTTCCTGCTCATAGATTTGGCTTTGGTGGTAAAAGCCTCAAAAAGCACATTGAGAGCAGTTATTTTGCAACCAGTGTTATGGAGGAGGAAGGGATAGATGAATACCTCTCTAGCAGGGGCTTTTACTATGCCTGGATATAGCCATGTTGAGGGACAAATCAACAAGCTTACCAGTATATAATCCCCCTGCAGCTCTATAGCCTGTAGTCACAAAAAGTATTAGCTGCAATAAAGCATTCAATTTGGAAAGGTGGTGTGTTGGAAATGGCAACGGTTCTTTTACCTTGACCTTAAACAGGGCCACAGGGCTTTCTGATGCTGCAAGAGGCTAAGATCAGTGTCTTGCTGTAGCACAAGGGTATGGAGCAGGAGGAACAGTTACCGGATTTAGCCACTGATGTTTTGCTAGTGTCTGAAAGAAAAAAAACCCAACAAAATCATAAAAACCCACCCCCCACATCTTCTGGGAAATACTAGAAGAGATCTACCCCAACATGAACCTTGTCAACAAAGTCTAGTAAGCAGTGCTTTCAGGTCAGGAATTCATTTGTAGAAACCAGAAAAGCTCTCAGAGCACTCATTGATTGAACAACAACCTAAGGACAACACAGCTGTGGGTTTGTTCCAGCATGTCCACTACAAATCAGTCACATTCCCATAGGTGGTAATTTTACTGAGAATTATACGGATCAATTTTGTATGCAGGAGGTATTGCTGGGCTCTGCTTAGGGCATGCTTACCTGGCTGCTCAGCCAAGCTGCAGCAATCCACCCTCCATCGGCCAGATAACAACTGGTACAAAGTGCTGTACTACTCTGTGAGTGGGGGCTAAGGAGGGTAGGAGGCTGCATTTTTGGAGACATCCCTGTAGCAAAGGCCCAGAAATACCTGTAGAAATGGCCCTGGTCTTAATGTGCTGCACATGGTCCAGCTGCAGGAGCGCAACTGCATGTGCTCTGTTTGACTCAACACTGGTAAACCTGTGCTGCAGGCAGCTTCTGGCCCAGGTCAGCCTCTTTGGTAAACTGAATAAAAGGGGATGTATAGAGCAACAGAATGAGCAACTTTTCCCAGAGACAGGGGCCAGTTTTTTGGCATCTAACAACCTCCTGTACTAATTGATGCTAGTTTTTCTTTATATTTGAAGGCAAGAGCAGGGAGAGGGAGTGAAGTACCCAGTTTCTGCATTTTCCACTAAATTAATGCTGTTTTGAACAAATACTGAGAATTTCACTGTGAATCAGCAAAACCACAAGCCATATTTGCACTGTCATATCATAACTGCTAAATAATGTGCTTAATGATCACAATTAAGCTCATAGTATTGCTCTTCCTGAATACTGATTAATAAAGCCTGTCAGCATTACTAAAGTCTGTCAGCATTATTAATGTCAGAGCAGCAGTACACTTTACCATTATAATGAAGGTAGACGAAACTGTTTATGTGCTTTGCTCAATATAGTTTGAATTGCTGTGGCCAAGGAGTAAGATAAGAGAGCAATTATGAATGAGCAAGCTCTTGTAATGCCCTGCTAGGAACACACAGTTGTTTCCATTGCAACACTGCAGCTGAGTAAGCAGGATAGCACGACCTCCCCCAACCTGGCCAGTAATAGTCATTGTACCCAGCGATGCTGCAGGACGACACTCCCTCCTCACTCATTTCCTACTGAACACACGTGTACTCCAGGCTTCTCCCTACCCAGAAGACTCCGTATCTGCCTGCATGCTTGGGAAGTGAAGGCGACTTCAGAGCAGCAGTGGTTCACCTCCTTGCTGCAACCTCTTACCAAGGAACAGGTCATGGTTCTTCTTCAGCTCTGCAGAACCCTGCTTCTGGAAGGGACTTGAATCAGCCTTGGATCAAACAAAATAAGTGAATACATCTACTAACAGCACTAAAGCTGACCCCTGAGCCAAGGCAGTGCAGGTTGACAAATCAGAATGAACTTAAAATGCCTGGAGATGGAAAGAATGGGGATGACTGGTTGCTGTCCAGCTCTGCATGCTGCAGACTCGGTGCCATTTCTTCTGCCAAGACTGATGTCACCTGTAGGCTGCCAGAGCTGTGCAATGTAGCTTGCTCACTTGCTCCACTAGACTCTCAGGACTTAACAGTATTTTAAGACAGGCAAGAGAAACAGTATCTTCTAAATGACTGCGGCCATTTTTCCAAATAGGTTACACAAAGGCAAAGGCATTTTCTTTGATTTGGCTAAATTTAGTTTAGAGTTTAGATCATTCGAGGCATTCAGGTAAAAAAAAAATCACCACCCACTGTTCTCTTTCAGAAACTTTGATGTTTTTCTAAATACCATAGCATTTTATTGACAAGTGATGAAAAATGTAGTGTCTCCTCTGCAAACAATGTGCACACAGTGGCTGGTACTGAGTAAAAATGGAACTTGCTGTAGTAGAGTTTTACATGGGGTTAAAAAGCAAAGTACAGAGTATAATGTAGTAGCTAATGGGCAGAACATGTATTTTGTTCTTACTGTTCCACTGACTCAAACCATGTTCTAGGTCACTGAGATGACCGTCTGCAAAACTAGAGTCCCTTCACAAGATAATGGAGAAAAATTATTATAAAGAAGAAAAACAAATTAGTAAAGTAAACCCATCTTTCTCTGTTCCTCTAAAACCTCTATTCTGCTGAATAAACACTGTACAAATCAAATCGCCCCCACCAGTTACAACAGTTAATTTAACATGTCCTGGTGGCACGAAGCAAGAAGCTGGCAAAAACCTGCAGAGATTAAGCCATTTACCTCTTTACTCAGTAGAGGAGCGGGAAAGATCACCAGAGATGCTCCTGGTGTGATGCAGATATATACCAAACATGCAAACAGCTGAGGGAGCTCATACACCAAAACATGCACTCTGTCAAATGACAGCAGTTCAGCCGATGAGGGTAAGGTGCTACTGCCCACAGCCACCCAGCAAAGGAAAGGACACCTCTAATTAACAGATTACTTTGGACCAAGTTAGATTTGCTCTGTGTCTAGATAGGAAGAGAAGTATGTAAATGAAATACATACAGAATTTATTTTAAAGTACCAAACCAAATCCAAGAGCGCAGATGACCACACAGCACTCACAAGAATGTTGCAAGGTGAAGCACTTGCCATGTGAAAATGAATCTGTGCTTCCGGCCTTTACCTTAAGGGAGCGGTCAGAAATGCCATATCCACAACTACCTGCCCTGTTGCTACACACCTCAATGTAAACACTATGTCTCTAGGAGATAATCTTTATAGGTAGTTAAAGGATCTGCAGATTAAGTCTCCTTTATACTCCTTTACGGTGTTGTCTGCTAGCTTACCAGGACACGATTCCTTCTCCTCTTCCAAGTGCGAACAGACCACTCCATCAGAAAAGCATCAAGACATTCTTTTCTTCCTTTTACTTCCTGCCTCTTTCCCTTCCAGATGGCTTACACTTCTGGTTGTACTTTCAAACAACATGCCCGTCCTGCAGAGGCAACGCTGTGAAAAGTTAAGCTAAACGTAACTATCATGGACTCTGTGGCAAGTTACCTCCTCAGGGCCAGGTCCCTGCACAACACTTAGTGAACAGTTGTGAAGGTCTTATGCTGTCATTCATTGTATGGTTGTCTAGAATGGTCTTCCTAAACAGCAGCAGTCAGTGCACTCACCTGTAGATCTCCCTTGTCCTTAACCACAGCATAAATCCTCCTAAGCGTACAGAGACACCGTTCTGGCAAAATGACAAGGCAAGGGACTAAGCAGAAATCTTTTCTTCTTCTTTTTTTTTTTTTTAAACATCTTTTTATTAGCACAGTAACAAATGCAGACTTAAGTAGCCCACAACATACAACCAATCCACTGAGTGACTCCTATTCCACACCTTACAGTTAAACAGCTTAAGGTATTTCACTACAGGTTACCGTAAGTCCTGATTAAACCCTTTATTCTTTTCACAAAGATAGATTGGCTTATAAAATAATACATTAACTACTTCTCATTTCATATATGAGGCCATATATTCACCTCTCCATATCACAGATCATGAGATGACAGTCTTTAAAAAGGATTTGTTAAATACCAATGTGCCCTCCATAGGGAAAAACAATCCCAACATCTTTTTACAAAAAAAAAAAAAAAAAAAAAAAAAAAAAAAAAAAAAAAAAAGGAAAAAAAAAAAAAAAAA
>VZTF01002191.1:3313550-3357282 GCA_013397755.1 Cnemophilus loriae
CCCCCCCCGCCAAAAAAAAAGCAAAAACAGTGTGTAGAGTCTTGAAAGGACTTTTACATAAACGTCAACCTATGTACCTGTACAAAATCAAGCTGTTTTAATCTTTTACATATTGCAAGCAAACTGAAAACCAAAGAAGTCTAAGAAGTTTACATTCTTCTCGGTACTATATGTGAGCTAATATTGCTGAACTAATTACAGTCTTAAAGTATGCTATTCCAAATCCTAGCTGTCTACTGTAGCAAGATACCTTAAGTTACAACAACAAAATCTTAGGAAATAAAAGACTGAATAAAATCTGTTATAGAAATACCCTACTCTTTACCAGCACCCACCCTCNATCCCCTACTCTTTACCAGCACCCTCCCTCCCCCCACCCCTTCAAAATCATAAGCAGCTCTTTCCATCACAGACAAATAATGTAAGAGTTTGATGAAAATCCAATTTATGTAGCATATCTTTTGGTCCATTGTCTGGCCATTCTGTCATGCTCTGCTCTGTTAGTCATGTACTGAGTGGCAATGCTTCCAACCAGGGGGTCAGCTGAAAAGGAAATACATCGCTTATTTCAGACAAGTTACCGAATAAAAACTTTTAAATAAAGCTGAAATGTGAATTTCATACAAGGCAAACACACAGGTAAGGTACACTGTAATAATCTTAACATACTGAATTGATGATCTGTATTTTCTCTGATTTTGGGTATTTATGGTGATATACTCATCTGTAACTTAATAGAGTGAAATGCCAATAAAGTTTTAAGGAGTTTAAGACACAAGAACCAGTCATATTTTGCATTACTGAGGGTTTTCACCAATTCATGCATTTCAAGTTTATTTTATTTCTTCTAAGGGTGCCTGAGATACTTATGCTAAGTGTACCTGTCACAATATAAAGCTGCCTTCTAGGAAAGATAAAATCTCAAGAAGAGGTTTAATTTTTCCAACAAATTCAGTACAGTGTGAAATCTGGCCATTCGCTCATCTTTAGACATGTAAAAATGCAACCTGTAAAATGACTTTGGAAATGAAGACATATTTCTCTTAACTAGTGTGGACAGCAGGTGGGTTAGAGCAGCAGTGATGACCACTTGTGGCATTGCTGGTCACTAGTTTTAAATGGATGATGGAAGGTAAAAAGTCAACTCCCCTGTTTTCAGAACTGTTTGTGACTCTTCAAGCTCCATTACTGAATTACTGTAGCCCTACAGACCAGTGAAGACTGGGTTTGGAAGGGGAAGGAGTTTTCATGTGCAGGAGGACCGCTTGTTTCCCCATGGGTCAGCCTGAGGAGCAGTGAACAGCAGGCTGGTAGGGTATATCCCCCCCTCCACCACCTCCAGCCCCTCTCTGACTGCCCCGGAGAGGGAAATGTGCTCCACCAGAGGCTGGAGCCGGGCTGGCCATACCACAGGGATGAGGAGGGCCACGTTATTTGGGTGCTGGGAGGAGTGCAAGGCAGCAGGTGGACTTACCGGGGTTACAGTCTGTGAGGAGGGAGCAGATGGAGAGGAGAACTTTAGAAATGGTTAACGCTGGACTCCAGTTGTCCTTTAAAATGTCCAGGCAGATGACGCCTTGGCTGTTAATGTTACAGTGGTAGATCCTTGTCCGGAACGTTACCTGCAAGAGACGGGTGTGAGCAGGTGTGCCGGGGTGCCGCAGGCTGTGGGGAGGGACAGGACAGGAGTACCAAGCGAGGGAGCGAAGCAGCGCCCGGGCGCGCTGGCCGAGCCGGGTCCCGGGCTGACCCACGCCCGGCTCCCCGGGCCGCCGCCGCCCTCTCGCGGCGGAAACAAAAAAGAGCCGGATTTGGAACACAAATAAGTAATAGTCTCAGGAGCCAACTTCCACGGTCAACGCAAAAACCAGGCTGCGGTAAGTTTAATTTTTTTTTCCCACCTTCTTTTTTTTTTAAAATTAATTTTTGTCCTTTTGTTCCCAGTGACAAAAGGGCCCTGAGCCTTAACACCAGCATTTTTCTCCTTTTGGGCTCCTAAGGATTTGTAAAATCCTCCAGACAAGGATCAAAATCCTCCAGACAAAGAGGCCAAGGCACTTGGAATCACAGCTTCCATCCCTTCTAAGAGGCTCAGCAATGAGGGAAGTTAGTTGGATTTACTTATTTTCGTGATGTGACTGAGCTAGGCAGCTTGCCACAAAAGTTATCTGAAAGGGAAACACAAGCACCAGGAGCCATTCTCAGAACACCATGTGACCTGCAGAGAGGCCTTACCCTGACTCACTGAGTGAACAGCGACAACAAATTTGGTGCAATTTGTATGGATTAGGATTATGTGCATGAATAAAGGCTGGTGGGTTCATGTCCTAAATCCTCAAAATTTGTCAGCTATCCATACCTAGAAATTTTATTGTCTGTTTATAGGTCACAGGAGTATTTGCAAAACACACTCGGTAAGTGTGTGGTATGGCAAGAACACACTAGTGCTTTCCCTCGAGATGGGACCAGCTCGCACATAAAATTTGCCAGTCAATCCTCACTTTTTCTACTGCCTTTCTGATGCAAAAAACTTGCCTGTGACCCTCACTCTCACACAGGCTTGGGGAGCAGGCATGGGGTGGGATGACACAGCTACAGAACCCTGGTGACTGGCATGTCCCCGTGCACTGAGTCCATGCAGTGTTTCCAAGAATGCTCCCAATGCACAGAGCACACGGGCTATTTTTGGACTCGCAAAAGCGGTTACTTGTCACACAGGAGACACCCACACTGCATGCTTGGGGAGATTTTATGCTTTGTTTCTTGTGAGCTGCTTGGATTTTGGATTAAAACAGGAAGCAAACAAAGGAAACCCCAAATCCCTGCACATTTGCACATTATGGGGGAAATAGCAAAATGACTGCAAGAGAGCAGAGATGTGTTACCCTCCCACAACTTCTGCAACGAACTGCCACTCCAAAACCAAGAACTCCCGATGCTTTTTACCTAGGGAGCCTTAGAGGTGTAGCAGACAAGAAACCTAAATGACCTTTGTTTCCCAGATCATCTAATCTTGGGAGGAAAGGCAGCAATTACTCCCTACAGTCATGTGGAAGTCCACGTGCACCAGGCTGAGCAGAGGGTGGATCTGCCTCTGCGGTACCTGCCCCAGCCCACACTGTTCAGGGCAAAACACGTTCGTGGCATTTGCAGTTGCTGGCAATGGCTCTGCGTCGCGTTCCCGAGCAGCCCTCGGCCCAGCCCTGCTGCTTGCTCAGTATTTCTGGGTTTGACCTGCACCTTTGGTCTCCTTCCAAGAAAATTTCTAACTGTAAGCGAGGTAACAATTTTGACAGATTAAACACTTCCAGAAGGGGAAGCATGGAGTATTTCCAAGTTGATACAATATGGACCAAATTAACAGAGGTCAACAGCTCTAATTTGTAAAGACAGAAAGTTGTTAATCCTGATTCTCAGCACAAAAGCTAAATACTCTGTAGACAGTCTCTCAGTCCAGTTGACTAATAACTGATAACAAAGCATGATTGCTCTTTGCCTTTAAGAGTAAGATTTACTTTTAAATTATTTTTCATGAAGGAGGGGAAAGTGAAAATGAAAGAAGACTCCCATATACTTGCAGAACAGCCTGGTTCCTTAACATACCTTAAGATACAATCCTTAAAGGATATATCTATGGCACTAAAAGCAGTTTTCTCCAGTTAGAGGAACTCTACCAAGCACCAAGGAAAAAATCTAAATTTGTTTTCACTTTAGCAGCACCTCAGAACTAGGATGGTGTTAGACACATGTAGTCCAGCTGTTTGCCATTTACGTTTTTTGCTAATGGCACAAAAGCCAGCAGTGCAGGGAACCCAAATGGAACTGGAAGAGGGAGAAATTGGAGGCCCACTTGAAAACAAGCAAAAATATTTAAAGTAAAAGTTCATTACACCCTAAAGAGGAAAAAAAATTCTCACATAAACCTAGTACATTCAGACCAAAATCAAAAGAAACTGAGTTACTTGGAAGGTAGTGAAGAGAACAGCATGTGGAATAGCAGAAAAATATAGTGTAACTGAACAATCCTTTGGAAATGTCCCACCTGAGATTACATTAATGCAGTAACTACACAGAGTTAAGCACAGCTTTTGAAAAGATATAAAAGAAGCTAATCTCAACCTTACCCTGAAGTGATAGCAGAGGTTAATTTACACAAGCAGCAGAATAGGAGTGGGTGGAAGGAAGTGGTTAGAGGTTATTAATACAAATGATCAAAGCACACACACCAGGTCAACATAAGCCACTGTTTTCGTCTCAGTAAATGAAATCTAACCCAACTATAATCTAACTCTTGGGAAAAAGTCCATTGTAATAGTACAAATACTGAACTCTTAAATTCTAATTATACTTGTTTATTGGATTCTCCTAAATCCAGGCTCACTCAGCACGTGCCTGATTCATTTGCTTTCTGAAACACAGGCAAAACCAGAATACTACACAAAATGAGAAAACAGAAAAAGCAGAGAACAGATTAAAACACTAACAACATTTTCAAGGTGTTGTATAGAATGCTCAATTAAATGCAAAAGAACTCCATTATACATATTTAGGACATGAAAGAGAGTATCTCTCCCTGTATCAGATTTCTCCCACTGAAGTTCCTCATACTGTGCAACACATTTCCAAGTCAAATTTTAAGATCTTTCATTTCTCCAACCTCAAGCACAGTAGTGCAGTCCCTCTTAAAATCCTCACCGGAATCTAAGTATTACTTCTAGCACAGTCTTCTGGCTCTCCTACAGCAATATCTTCTCCAAAAACATTTGCTCCAACACACTGAATCAAACCCTCAGCAGGAGCTAGACCCAGTCCATAAAGGCTGCACCTGTATATCTTTCATCACACACCTCTAGGATGCTCATCAACCACACAGCATTTGTCAGTGTTTATGCCTCAACACCTTGTCTCACACATATTCCTAAGGGCTTGGAAGCTTGCCAGGATGACCATTTTCACCTAATTTTATTTAAGAAAGTAAATCCTTTAATGACATTTCATTTTCAGGTTGTGAAATGTGTTCAACTACAGGCACTTCACCATTGGGCAGCTCACCACAGCAGGAACTGTCCTCACAGGAGTTACCAAAGACTCAAAGAGGCGAGAGAGGTTTTCTTCCACTGGTCTTACAGGGCTTACCAAGGAAGATTCAAGGGTTACTAGTCCTTTTTCCTTACAGAACTTAATCTTTCCAGAGATCAAGGCTTTTAAAATGACATTTTACTCTTTTCTAAAATGACTCTACTGTTCTGTGAGTGCTTATCATCAAAGTGATATACACTGGGTTTTGTTTCAACTAGCTGTTTCTTTATTTCTTGCCCTAAAGGCACTTATAGGAAGGCTACTGTAATTACATTAGCCTACCACCTAAACACGATCCACGGACAGTATTTACTCACTGCTGCAAGCAGTTGGACAATCTGAAATCAACAAAATAGTAGGAATAAAGCAGGAGTGATACGATAATAATATTTGCCACATTACTCCTGATTAACACTAGTGTAGATTTTAATACAGTAGCAGCTTTGGTTCTCAAAGGTTCTTCATTTCAACATGAAGTGCCCAAGCAGAAAAAGTATGTTCTATTATAGCACCACCATGCTTTCCCCTATATCCCATCTCAATGAGACTGAAGCTACATGCATTTTACTTCCATGCATATATTGTGGTTTGTAAACCAACTTGGACTTTGCAAGGTAAAAGACTCGATTTAAATGAAACTGCTACAATACAGTGAATCGCCACTAAACTCATCTTTTAAGGCCTCAGTAAGTGGTGCCTATTTGTTTGGTGTTTTAATCCCACCCTTATTTTCATCTGGGTGAGGGTTTAGACCCAAAGATAAAGACAAACGGATCCCAGCCAGAAGCACGAAGCAGAAAGCAGGGCTGAGCTGGAATGACATAACTGTTTATTTGGTTCTGCATCGGGGAACTTGGCCTGTAAGGCTGTCTAGTAGCGCTGGTAGTCACAGTATGGTCTCACAAGGCATCCTACTTGACCCTCAAAGCAGCATGGTGGGCACACATCTGAGAGCAAGGGCTGCAACTCTGGCTGGGGTGTTTGCACCATCTACCCTGCCAGTGGCAGATGGAGCTGCTGAAGGGAGAGGCTGCAGAGTGGACCTCAGATAGTGCCAAGACCTTTCTCCTGGGCAGGGCGGGCAGCAGACCTGCCTGCAAAAGGTGTTGCCCAGGTGGAGGACCTGCAGCAGCTGGCTGAGCCGTAGGAGGCAGTGAGAAGCCTGTGTGGCATCAGGGCTGCTGAGGAGTTAGACAGCTGGCTCCAAACACAGCCTGCACTGGACCCACAGCCCACAGCCAAACAGCCAGAAACTCCCACTGGCACGCAGGGAAGGGAGGGGGGCCAACAATGCAGAAGAGTGGAAGCTTGCCATGGCAGGGATGTCAGGAAGAGAGTTCCCCCCAAAAGACTGAGGTGTTCCCGCAGAACCACTTTGCTGCTCTGAGATTGGAAACACCCATCATATCAAAAAACACACTGAAGCCAAATAAGGCAGTCCTGGGAGTAACAGGAAAGGACTCTGGAGCATGGGTGGTTTTTTCATCAGTCCTCCTGGTGAAAGGGAAAGGGTTCAAAAGGCCTAGTCAAATCTAGCAAACTAACAAATGGTTATGGGACTGGTGCCACAGCTGGGGGTTCGGCTACTCAGACCATGGGACTTGCTTTGGGAAACCCGGTCTGCTGGGCACTGATGGGATCCATCTGTCAGAGAAGGGGAAGGGGCCTGCATGGATGAACAAGGAGCTCGTGAACAAACTCAAACACAGAAAGAACTGTACAGAAAGTGGAAGCAAGGACAGGTAGCCTAGGAGGAACAGAGAGAGGTGGGCCTGTGAACCCATGAAGTTCAACAAGGCCATTGCAAAGTCCTTGCACCTGTATCTGGGCAATCACAAGCACTTGTGAGACCCCACCTGGAACGCTGCATCCAGCTCTGGGGCCCCCAACATGAGAAGGATGTGGACCTGTTGGAGTGAGTCCAGAAGAGGGCCATCAAGACAATCAAAGGGCTGGAGCACCTCTTCTATGAAGAGAGGTTGAGAGAGTTGGGCTTGTTCAGCTCAGAGAAGAGAAGGTTCTAGAGAGACCTTAGAGCAGCCTTCTAGTTCCTAAAGGGGCCTACATGAGAGCTGGAGAGGAACTTTTTACAAGGGCATGGACAAGGAGCCATGGCCTTAAAATTAAAAAGGGTTAATTTAGATGAGATATTAGGAGGAAATCCTTTATTATGAAGGTGGTGAGGCACTGGAACAGGCTGCCCAAAAAAGTTGTGGATGCTCCATCCCTGGAAATGTTCAAGGCCATGTTGGATACAACTTTGAGCAACCTAGTGGAAGGTATATCTTCCCTCAAGCAAGGAGGTTGGAACAGATGATCTTTAAGGCCCCTTCCAACCCAAACCATTCCAGGATTCTATGATGAGTCTGAACAAGCCTGTGGTGATAAATGCTTCTGACATGTGGCATAGAAAGCAAAGGTGTAACAAAGCACATATGGGAAAGCAAAAGATCCCTCTTTAAATGCTTACTGGGCTCACAACTTAATAAATTGCATACAGTTGGTTGGACAACAAATTATTCAGAAAATTAAACAAAAAAAAAAGAAAAACTACTCTAAAGTGAATTAAATTCTAACATGAGAGAACCATCTCTGTTGCCAGAGAATCCCCAAAAAGAGATGGACAGATGTCAACAGAAAAGCACAGAGACGTCTCAAGGCAAACCACACTGTTTGTGAATTGGAGCCCTATCTTAGGAGTAGAATTTAAGGACCTGTTGGTACTACCAGAAACCCTGAAGTTACGTGAGGAAGAACAGGCAAACAGTTTCCCTAATTTGGCAAGCTTGTATTAATCTGTCTTGTGTAAGCAATTAGCATTGCTCTGCTGAGATGGACTGATGGCCTGAAGAAGTCCTTTCTGCTGCAGACTAGACCAAAGACTGAAAGATAGTGCAGTCACTGGCATTTATCTCATCAATCAAACAACTTTTAAGTAGAAAGTTAAACATGCACATAAATGCTTTCAGATACAAGACAAACACCAAGTGTACACACAAGCACCTCTTGTAAGCCAACACTCTTCCTGTGGCCACATATTGGAAACACTGGATACTATTCACTTGCACTGGTATTTGCCTTAGAGCACTGGAACACAACGACACTGGAATGTAAGAGCTTCACAAATATAACACACCTCCAGAAAGTTTGTTACTGTACAAATAGGTGAACAACACAAGTGTCCAAAAAAACTGAAAAATTAAATACTACTTCAGTGGCCAAAACACATGTAACTTATGCTTACAGTACCCAAGCAGTTTGAGAAACAAGTATTTGTAGCATTTCTCTTCTTCTCAAGTTTATTATCTTCTCAGTTTTTCTGTCCTGTCCCAATGCTTGCACTAAATGCTTAGGACTTCTTATAAACAGAAGCAGGCAAAAAGGAAACAAGCTCTAAAGTAATTATCAAGAGGACTGGAAAAGCTGTTAACATTAGCTAATAGAAACTCATGTAATGTCTAAAATGAGCTTACGTTTGCTCTTAAGAAGAGTGGATTTCAAATGGGCTGCATTCCATTAACACTGAATGCTATTCATGTTTAGCACTCATGACTTAAGATGCTAGCTACAGGTCTCTTACCTTTGGAGGCTTGAAGGGATATTCTGGTGTAAATGTGATGTCAAGGAAGAAAACACCTCCCTCATAGACTGAACCTGGAGGTCCTAGAATGGTTGATCTCCATTCGTAGATGTTATCACCTTTGGGGCCAGCGCTAAGAGATAAAAAACAACATCATTTAGAAATACTACCGCAGCTCAAATAAATACAACTTCTTACACTCTTCAAGTATGATACAGAAGAAATATTTCAGTGTTACTCTTCATACACCACCTGAAGTAAAGACAAGGATTAAAAGACACTTGAATGCTTTCAAGCACTCAGATCTTACCTGAACTCCTCAGTGTTCCAGACTGTTTAGCAAAGCTGAGAAACTAGAGGTGGGGTATGGTTTCCATCTTCTCTATACTCCTAAACATACTACACTATCAATGCAATACAAGAGCTAAGTTTCAAAGAACAATTTCCTACTGTATTTCAGAAATGGCTCTTCCATCTCAGTCTTAATAAAACTGAACCACATTAAAGACCATACTAAACACATTAAGGATTCATGTTCATTTTATTAATCTCGTGTGATCTTTATAATTAAAATATACCCTGCATTATTGTTAAATAAAGACTCATAGTATAATTGAAGGAAGCTAAATTAATAATGACACTTCTTACATGTCAAAATTTTGTACATTTTTATCATTTTGCTGTACCAATTTCTAAGATGAGGCCACATGATCTTACCCTGTTGATATTGCTTGCATTGTGGAACTGCTTTTTTTAGGGGGAATTAAAAATCACTGTGTCAAATTAAAACAGCACTTTCTCAAATTAGCTCTGCCTAATTTGAGAGTCTGCCTAACCTGCCAGCAGCTCGCTACAAGCAGTATAAACTAAAGGTGTTGCAGAGATCAAATGTCTGCTTGGTAAAATTAGTTTTACCGATATCCTCAGACACTTGTACTCTGCAGTGTACCATATGTCACTGAGTATTTCCAAGTACAGCTCAACCTATAAAGCCATTAATGGTGTAGGACTCCATTGCTGCCTCTTCCCTTCCGTACTGCCGTCGTAGTATTTTGTTTGTAAGACGCCAGAGCTGGAAAAACCTTTTGCATAACGAGAGGTGCTGACACAGCTTTTTCCATCACAGATGTACCACAGCTCCAGAAATCTCTTCTCCCCTTGTTCTGAAGGGGATGGATCTTAATATTCCTAATACAATGAAAACTAGCCTTGCTCTTCTTTCCCCCTACTTTTAACAAGGCTCCTCTAAGACAGCAGGTAAAAACCAGGCTCTTTTCATATTATAATAATCACAGAGAAGTATTACTTGAGAGGGAAGGCAATACAATAAATTCAATACACACATGACAATATGCATTTGATTAACATGCAGGGAACCAGAGTAATCACTACGCGTTAATAACAATGTTACAAATAGAAATACAATTGCAAGAACATAAATTGTCATAATAACAACAGTGATCAGAGACATTTTTTTTTCGCTGCTTTTCCCAGTACTGGTGAACATATTCTTGACAGCAGAGGAATCGGGAGAGACAAAGAGAATTAATTCTGCTATCAAACCTAGCTTTTTTTCCTTCAGATTAATCTAATAATAAAATTTCACAATATGTTGGTGCTAGATAATTCAAAAATCGTGAAGTTATGACTAAAAGCATGCTTCCAAGCAAAGGAAAGCATGTAAGAAAGCACTAAAGGAAGACAGATTCTCTGCAAATGATGCACCAGCCACAAGGGAAAGATTTTTCTCTCCAGAACACAAAACCCCGCACAACTCAAGATCAGTATTAAATTAAAGTAAAAGCCATTCCATCCTGAACACTCCTGGCATCCCACTCCACCTTAATGACTTGTCCCTGTCCTATGCAGGTCTATATATTTGGGCACTCAGTACTCTCCAGCTACCACTTGTGCATTAGACTGGAAAAGTGTTGTATTTCGACAGGAAGCTTTACCTCTAGAAAGACACCAACTTAACTGTGCAAACTTACTGGAAAGGACTCTCTGGGGCACCCTTAGCAACCGCTCCAAGGAATCACCTCTTTATGTACCTATTAGCAACCTACTGACACACTCATTACTGCAAGCTGCACCGGCAATCATCCTCTCCTCCCTCCCCTAAAGGTGGAGCTACTGAACGGGAACAGGTACTTGGGCTTTGTTAGCACCGATTTATTGCTGGAATTTATATCACCAGAACTGCCAACGGGGAGCACTTCAGCACTCAAGAAATGTGATGTGCGATCAGCACTGAATACAGCCCTCTGAACCAACGAGAAATATTTCAACATTTTGCATTTTATTTCCAGCTTCAGCCCAAAGGACTGTCAATAAAAAATCCCACAGATTTAAAAAAATATATTATCATTAGTAATAGTCTTAGAAACCTCTTGTATCCTATTAGGTTTCCAATTAGAGCTATCACTGCACACAAGTAATATACTGCCATATTAAGAGTGCAATATCTTAGTAAGACATCAGTAGGCTTTAACAATGATGTACTAAGCTTTCCTTTTAAGCTTTTCATAATTCAATTAACAGAGTAAAATAGCTGTGCATGTCCAACTTTTACACATTAACATTGATTGCTTATAAATGAAAGACTGGAAGAGGAAGATGCAAGTCAGCTTCAAGTATGATACTGCTTAGATTTAACTTAGGATTAGTAATATCAAACAGCTCATGAAGACCTAGTGCATAACAGAAAAGTGACAATACTTCACCACAGTGTAAGAACAGTGCCATTAACTTTCGTTGGAGATATGGAAACTGTCAAAGGCTAAAGATTACATTCTTTGTTTAAAATCCTTGCAATTATCTGCTTCAAAAAGAAATTCACTGATGCACGGACACAGGGCTCACTGGCACAGCTGTCACCTTGCCTGATACGTGTCACCAGTGCTCAAATTAAGTGTCTAAATCTACTAATATAACACTTTGAAGCTGTCCAACACATGACCACTGTGAAGACAATTTTAACCAATTAAATAGAAATTGTTTCCACTGCAAGATGAGAGTATGTGAGCAACAACTTTCTGTATTAACTCAGCAGTCCACAACCTCTTCATTTCCAAAGAAAGAAATGAGAAAAAGACCAGCAATTCAGAAAGAAAAATGACATCCAAAAGAAAACTGAAAAGATCCCAACCCATTATTATCCTATCAAGCAGCATGTGTTATACTGCAGCGCAACTGAGATCTCTCTTGGAAAAACTGATATATTCAGTGAAGATGCACTGCACCTACTGTAACAACTGATCCTGATCGTTCCCAATGATGCTGGCTTATCCCCCAGACAGACTTTATGACAGAAACACTGCTTGGGAACCCTCCCAGTGGCAAAGTATTGTTCTAAGAATATCTAATTTTCCAAGTCTAGAAGCAGGAAAATGCAAGCCATTACCTCCTGGTAGACGCAAGGCAGGGACAAAGTCTCAGCACAAGTGAGACCAAGCTCAAAGCGCTGCATGGGCCAAGTCCTAACCAGCCTTGTGCTGCTTTGGAAAAACCTGATCTTGCTCTGCCTCTCTTTGCTGGCAGGCTCCATATTCTTTCTCAGCCTAAAAATCCAACAGGTAAATTAGAAACACCTGGAGCAGAGGCTGGGGAGCACAACGATGCCTAGGTAAATTAGCTGCAGATGCCTTGCAGTACTGAGCAACTGTAAACACAGAACTCTGTCTCAGAGATTCGGTGTTCATGGAGAAGACACACACACGCACACTTCTACATATGGAAAAAGCTGAAATGACAGACAGTCTGCAAGAACACCCAGCCTGTGGCTTTTTCGTATTAAGCCAGCCAGAGACAATCTCCATTACAGGTCTGCAATACATGATACCACCCTGATATTTTGCACACACAAACAGCTTCGTCCTCTGCCCTGGCACCCTGGGCAAATCACTCAAAATATGCCTATGCCACAGAGGGAAGGCAGGACTTTTTGGTGTTCCCCACATATAGCTAATGTACGAAAATTCCTGGGAACACAGTGACAGATGGTACTTTCCAGGAGAATGACTCAGAAAGAGTCCATTGTTTATGTAAACATGCTAGTTCATTTGGAAACTACCTGGTCCTTTCTAGGAGCTGACCAAATGATAATTTAAGTACTCCCTTTAGTGAAAATTCAGAGTGGCAAATAGCTTAATTCCTCTTTTTCGAGATACAGAAGACACATAATAGCAGATCGCTGCAGTGATAAATCAAAATAGTTGATGCTACAGACAGTAGGTTAATACCCTGATATACCAAAGCAGCACGTATTCCTTTTAAGAGCTAACTAATTTAGCAGAGTAGTTTAGAAGTGCCAGAGACTGCTATCTGTCAGGGCGATGAGAAGAAGGGTGATCCCATGGTATGATGAAGGAAATAACACCTAATGAAAACCTACAATATGTTCCAATTAAAACTGCAAGTAACAAACCCACGCACTCATACACCAACTACTCCACATCCCTAGGTGCTAGTTTTGAGGATATTTCACCCTAAACACAAAGAGTCTGATGCAAGTAGCTAAGCTGTTTTGAAGTTGCACACTTGAGGAAAATAAATATAAATTCTAAAAACACTGCAGACATGACCTTTTCCAAGGGACATAGCTCAAATGAGAAAGCAAACAACATACTAATGGCACACGGGAATTTCAGGGTGGCAGAAAATCTAATGATCTCCAAAGTAAAATTGCACCACTACAAACTGACAGCAACATCAATTTTTTTTGCTGTTGCTTTGTTTTCTAGTAAGAAACAGTTAATGCCTGAACATGGAAGTGCATCTCAGTTACGGACTTACTAGGCAGCTTTAGGAAATAGAGGAATGTTAGAAGGTCCCTTTTCCCCCTTTTCTTTCCCCGCTCCTTTTTTTTTTTTCCCTCCAAAGATGCAAGCCCAAAACACATTATAAGTTTTGGCTGCCAGGCAGGCAGCATATCATTCTCACATGAAGTTCTGTTGCACCTTGATTTTCCCGTCTAACCCACCCCACTCCTGACCTCACGGTAAATACACTTTCTTTTCTCATAGTCCACTGCGTGGGTCCACCCTGAACTTGCTCACTTACATTGTTAAGCTGAATCTGGTGGAGAGATTGGAAAAGCATCCCAAAAACACTGGATCACTGGGAGAGGCTGGTGCCACCTTTACAAAGAAGTAGGACAGCTCATCTATCTTAGCCATTAAAAACCCACACTTACAAAATCCCCAATTCAAAGAAATTCTGCTCTACAGAACTTTAAGCAAGCTGTCTTAAAATGGGAGTGCTGAAGAACAGAGTAAAAACCAACAAAACAAAATGCAGCTAATCCTTTGGCCCAAACATCACTTCAAAAACTTCATATTAATGCACAGTTCTAATTTTAGAAATAAATTGTCACCTTCTGCACATGCGTTAGCTACCAAAAGCTATTATGATTATTTTTATTACTATAGCACCGAGGCATTCCATTCATAGGCAGGACCCCACTATGCCAAGCCTGCTACAATACAATCCAAAGACCTGTGTACATAATTTACAAAGTTTTTTTCAATTATAAAATAAGCATTGAAACACTACACAGTTGTTAGGAAGAAATCCAAATAGACAAAACTGAAGTAGTTAAAAGGATACCTGGGGCCATCCATTTAATTGATTTTTTTTGTCAAGGTAGTTTAAAAGTCAGATGCCTCCCACTTTTAAGTCAAAGAATGGAAATTAAAGGAAAAGAAAGGAAAAAAAAGAATAATCACAACACAAGAAAACCACTCCTGGGCAATCATGGCAAATTAAAGGTAACATACTGAATTACCACATGCCTATGTGAATCAGCAGCAATTTTTGCCCACTGTCATCACACACAACCAAGCTGCTCCTCTGTGTTAACATAAAAATGATGAATTGATATCAGGCAAAATTCCTGCAGGCTCAATGAGAGATAGAGGGAGAAGACAGCACGAGAAAAAGTTGCAGCCAGCTTTATTAAAACATAAGAAAAGAGCAAAGGAGGTAGAGAGGTAAGTCAGCAAAGATGGAACATAACATTGCTACAGCAATCCAAACAAAATTTTGAAAATTGAACTTAATTCTCCTTCTAGTTCATGTTCACGGATATGGTTTTCAAGCACAAAGCTGTAAATATTATTATTTTTCTTGTAAGTCATTGAAAGTATTGTTTTCTGTCTTCAATTTAAAATGGCAGTCACACTATTATTGCACAAGCATAAGTGCCTTACAAATCCCACCACATTTCTAACAGAGTTAGAAATAATATCATTCTTCTCTGCATTTTCATGCACAAAATTTCTGTTTTAGCATCTGGGAAAGCTTTTCCCTTAAGTATCAGCCTAATGTAAAATTAGGAAGGTTTGAACAATTGCACAAAGCTTAAACTGGAGGATAAACAGTGCAGTGAATTACTTTCTTACTAGGTTAAAAAAGGAACTAAATAACCAAATAGCTCTGATAATGGAGCCGATAAGGTGTAATGCAGGGATTTATGGGACTTCCAGGAAAACTGATCAGGGGGATTTCTTTGTGGGAAGAAAAAAAAAAGACTATATTTTCCAATTTATATAAAAAATACTTGGCAATAAGATCACACAACAACCGAGACTTACCATAGCTGAGATCTCATTCTTTTTCTATTACAATAGGAACAGAAATGCCATGGGGTACTTGCAAATTTAGGACTTGTACCCGACATATTTCAGTCTCTGCAAAATATTACTGTAAAGTTACTACTAAGCTACCTGGTGAAAAGGCCAACCCTCTTAAACAATTTCACTGCAGAGTTTGATTTTTAAATCAGGCTTCAAAGATTTAAAATAAAATCTCAGTTTTGACCAGGAGGAGACTTATGATGTTTTCAGGAGTGTGCTGCAGCTCTATTTAGTTTAACAATAATCACTCCAATTTAGGAGCAAGTCCTTATAAAGAGGTTCCAGAGAAATTAATCCATTTAGCATTGGTTCCAAAATTGAAAATAAATCCAGCCTGCTCAGTTCTCAAGGGTTTCAGTTTTTCTTTCCCGTAGCTTCTTCCTAGCCTTCTCTACTGCAAAGTACTGGAAGTTTGTCCCACTACATACATATAGGAACATTTTCAGTGCCAAACACGACTGCAGAGAGGCTGTTTCTGTAAGTCTGACACTTTAGTATGTACGGTATGGAAATACAGAAAATGCCAAAGTAAGTAATCAATGAAATTATTTTCATTGTATGCAAATCTTTTTCTTTTCTCCTCATAGTTTTAGTTTGAGGCTGTGACCAAAAATTACATAAATTAAAATGTCTCAGCTTATATGTGATCTTACATGTCCTATTAAATAATACCCTGTATAAGAAACAATAAAACAAACTGGGAAAGAATAACAGAGAATCTGACCCACCTAACAATTAGCAATGTCTCATTTGAAACAACAAGAAGATATGATGGCAGAATCTGTGGTCTGCCAACACAACCTCATGTTATTTTTGAATCAGTTTCCTTCCCACCATTTGTCTATTGACTATCAACTACCAACACGGGGACAGAAATTACTACATCATCAGACTTAATTTCCAAATTATTTATGTATTTATCGCACGGATGTGTAATTTACAATTGGTAAGCAAAACCAGGCAGTTTCACAAATGCACTATTTCTGCAACTACATTTTTGGGGGGCCTTTTCATATTCCAACAGGTTTTTGGAAATTGGTGTAGAAATATAACAAGTGAACCTATTTATTTCTGTAATTTTAATGCTTGCGTAAAGCAAGCATACCCTAAACTGGTTGCCTAGCATCAAGTTGACAGACCTATAATTAAAGACAAATAAAAGACAATCAATACTACTAATAAACATGAAAGTTCTTGTGTCACTAATCTCAAATGTGGTATACTCCTGAAAAGAAAACAAATGTACTTCCTCCTGGCACTTACTGGGATATAGTAGGTTCTTCATACATGGAAAGGAAACTACCCCCCCCCGACAACTAAAGAGTTCAATTATACCCCCTTCCCCTCAATAAGCCTTAGAGGTGCTATACCGAATCATAACAGGGCTCTTTCCTAAATACCGTGCTTTATCCATTAAGGAAAATAGAAATCTACTACAATCAACCTGCCATTCCAGAATCAAGCTGGGACCTATATCTGTGTTTGTGTCCATCATGCCCATCTCCTGTCCTGTTCTCATCAGTGTGAGAATCAGGAAAGCAATCTCACTAAGCAGATACAAACCCCCAGTACATCATAACTATTTAGCAGCCCTGTAGTACATCAATTGTAAAAGTAATAAATTTGAACCCACATGATCTGGACACTTCCGTCACAAGTCGCTTGCCCTGCTAAGGAAAAAAAAAAATAGAGGATCCCACCTATTTCCTAAGCCTACCTATCCAGAACCGAGCTAACATAGTGGACTGTTTACTTTGGACTTTATCATCCATTTGCCCTATTGATTTCATTATAATTCTGTAGATCAAGAAATGCATACCCTAAATAAGTTAGATGGAAAGGGCAACAGCAGCTACAAACCAGCTTGAAAAAACCAGCCCCAGAAAGTTAAAGATTATGTGTAACACTTGGCAAGATGCCCCTGCTATGCTGAAAACTGAAAGCAAACAAGACTCTTGAGCTTCCTCAAACTAGTAAGGACAAGGTTCTCAAGGCTTCACCCAACTGCCTCCTTGAGCTACCTTTCTTCCTTCCATGGGGAGGAAAAGGGCTACTTAAGAGAGAGGAGACAATACACTGCCAGACTAGAGATACACTACCATCTCTCTTGCACTGAATGGCAGGAATTCTGCCTAAAGTCTGTACTCAGAACAGATGAAGTAGTATTTTAAGATTACTAGTTTATATGCAGCTTTTAAGTTTTCAAGAGAACATAACCTAAGGGAAAAACATCTGCTCCTGTACCACATGCTCCTAAACTGATATACCTGTCCCATCACATACCTACCTACCAACCAACTCGCCCCAAAAACATACTACAAATTAGAACAATTCATCAGCCAATCAACAAAAAGAGAGTCCCCCTTCCCATCAGATGTGCGATAGGTAGAGTCAACATCACTTAACCAGAGAAACAGGCCATCCCATTATCTTGGCTTCACATCTTTATATTGCTTCCCATCAGCAATGCTGATACTGGTAACAATGTTGCTAGACAACATACAGTATGTCTTGAAGGACACATCTTAAAGATACATGAAAGACAGAAAGAAAAAAAAGTCTAATGTTAATGTCTTCCCCTTCTCCTTTACCTACATTAAACCTCCTTTCCTTGCCACTCACTAAATAAATCAAGATCAGCGCATTTGAATTAACCTATTTCACTGTGTGTGCTAACAGCAAAACTACACAAACCAGCCAATAACAGCTCAAAATTTGGTTACTCTTCTCAAAACAACAACAAAATATTCTCAATTATGCTGTACTACCCAGAGCAACTCTTTCCTGATTTTCACAGTTCTAAACTATCAGAATTACCTGGCAGAAAAGTAAAGTAATTTGAAAACACTACCTTTGAGTTTTGAAACTCTGGCATGCACAGACTAGAAACAGAAATCTAAGATGAGAGTTTGGTTTAAGTAAAACAAGATTACTTACACTGTAATATAGCACAGCTGCCAGCCAACTACATAGCAGCCACTAAAAATTGTTTATATACCACTGCAAGTTGTTCCCATTAATAACATGAGCCAGTCACAATACCTAGCCAACATTTACTGCAGTAGATACAAATATTTCAAAGCTGATTAGAGAGAAAAACCTTTAACAAATCTCCAAAAATCGATCAAGAGATTTAAGAAGAAAAATAGAATTTTGATTTTTCTACAGCAGATTCACATGCATAAGGGTAGCCTAAACAGGCATTTGCAGTGACTTTCTGAATTTTGTTTATTTTTTTGTTTTCAAAGTATTAGGAACATTAAATTTAATTCACGTTAAGATCCACAAGAGGACTAAGCAGTGCTCTTGAATAATGTATACAATTTTGTGGCCAACTTGCATGCCTTAACTTGAAGAACAGAAATAGTCCTTCACAAATTATCAGGTTTTTTCTCCAGAACCCTATTTGGCAATTGATATTAAGCAACTTCCCCGCACAATGCAAAAAAACTCATAGATGAATTCTGAACTTCCCATTGCATTTACTTCATGACCCTTCTATCTGGAAATGTCCAAATGTCTCAAATGTAAGGAAACATTAATGGCAATGAAGCAATGAAGTGACAAGCAATAATAATTTCAACTTAGGGCATTACATCACTTACACCTTTTATGAAAAACACATTACATTCACACAAGCCAACACTTGGTGTCTTCTCCTCCCTGATTTCCACAAAAGAGACATGACTTAGCAACAATTTAATAAACTGAAAGACAACTCCCATGGCAGTTAAGTTCTGCTGACAGAGGACCACGGCAGGCAGGGAACAGCGAATTGCCAGGGAGCACGAGAAATCCAGGCATCCTCCTCAACATCACTCCTGGTCCCACATGGCTTAGAAACTTGCTTCTTCAGCTGATCATTGACAGTCTTAGTTTAAACTTTAAATTTAAACTTTTTGGTGCCATGAAAAAAAAAAATCATGCTAAATTCACACTTTAATTACCTGAAACCACTGATGTTAAATAATATTTCATTTATGTTGCCATGGAGGCTTTTCTAGACATTAAAAAAAGAAAGACATTTTCCTCACAAACTTCTGGTGCAATCCAAGAAATTCAAAAAAGGTCTAAAATACACATTTCTTTATTGGATGGTGGTAACATTTTAATCGGTAGTAGTTCTAGCATGAGGTTTTCTATTGTAGAGGCAGAAGGAGGAGAGAGCACCTCACAGAAACATGCAAGTGTCTTAAAGACAGAGAACAGCATACATTTTCTAACCTTTTAACCTCAGCATTGTTACAAGTTATACTTTGAAGCAAGAGTGACAAGATTAGGCGTATGTTCTGAGAGTAGAGCCTTGCTTTTGTTATGCTGTAACCATTTCCATAAATGCCTAGGAAACTGCAAAACTGACATAGGGATAGATGAGCAGTTTGCACCTAATATTACACCATTAATTTTTTTGAACGCGTACTGAACACGTTGCTTCTAATTGGGCACAAATATGAAAACAGCCTAATAGCACAAAATGGTATGGCAAAACACCTCAAAGAACTGACAGCCTTAATACCCATGCTTGATGCAATTTTACATACATAACATAAGAGAAATAAATCACTAGCTACAAATTGCAGGGTTTTTGGGTATGAAGATAAGGAAAATCTCTCCAAGCACAAAGAAAAATGATTTGTTTCCAGTCACTCCAGATTCATTCACTTTGATTTTTTTTTTACTAAAAGGCATTTCAAATATTTCTTCTAGTGAAATAAAGATGTTCAAACATCAATATGTTTACAATGTAAATATTTACACTATTTACACTGTGTTGGAAAATCTCTCATCCACTCTAGACAATCCCACCTAAACTTTCAAGATAAGATAATAAACAGGTATTTCTTCATTTAAGTTTCTATGTCAAGACCTCAGTTCAGAAAGGCCAGTAAATAAAACTCTTAGAGTACACACAAATGGCCTTCTTAACAAATTAATGAGAATAGACAATTTCCAAAGGCAGCTAACACTCCCATCATTGAAAGTGACTTATCTTTAAAAAAAAAAAATTTTGTATATTGGCTTCTTAATCAAATGTAGTTACAGGTTATGATGAGCCAACTTTTTTTCCAATTAAGGTAAAATAGCCGAAAATAACTCTCTTCTGCTGAGCTTATACCTGTCAGAAGAGTAGAACATATCACTCACAAAAAAATCATTCCAATGACAGTATCATTAACAGATTAGCAAACCAACCAATACTAATGCGATTTTTTAGTTCACTCTATATAAATATACACAAAACTCATATAACTTTCAAGCCCTGAGTTAATGATACTACAAACTTGAAATCTGATCAGGTAAAGTCAACTTTAATCTTAAGTACTGGAGTAAGACACCAAAGTGAATCCTTGTTTTGTGCTTTAAGAATTGATTCTCTGAGAGATATATTAGTTTGACAAAAATATGACACAAAATACTTCTAGAAATCACTCTTAAAAGTGCTTTTGTTATATATATACACACATGTACATATATGAATGTGTGTTTCATACAGCACAAACCTTTTAACAACATGACTTACAAAGATTTTTTTTTCTAAACACAATTTTCCCCCTAGAAAACAATGTTAAAATGAAGTTCAGTTCACACATTAGTATACTAGAAATAGTATTACTGCAAAGATTTTGATCACAGGTCAAGTGCAAATTTTATCTACTACCTTATCAAAAGAAATATAGATCCATCAGGCTGGATCTGATCTGAAGCCCACCTAATTTAACACCTCGTATCTCACTGACTTCCAGTGTCAAATGGGACAGAGATGGGCATCAGAAGGTTTCTGCCAGGTCTTCTGTTTTCCCTTACCATAGCAACACCCTCAGTAGTAACTGCTTGAGCCTCAACACTAGGCATCCATGTTTTCCTTCTGAAATCACTACTATGAATAAGCTGCAGTAATTCTGTCTGATTTTCCCCTCCATAGAAGCCTGAGATTTTTTGAGGCTTGCTTAATTCCCAGTTTCAGTAACGTAATACAGCATGGAACCCTTGTGCCCCATTTCATTCTGTAAAAAGTAAACAAATTAAATTTCACTACCTTTAATCTCATTCCATATGCCTTCGTTCTTGTCTTAAAAGAGGGAAGAAAACCTTCCTCTCTACTTTCTCTAGAGGTTAAAAAAATAAGGAAAAGGCTCAGGCTCCCCAGGGAAGGGGTCACAGCACCAAGCCTGATAGAGTTCAAGAAGTGTCTGAACAATACTATTGGGCACATGGTGTGATCCTTGGGGATGGTCCTTCGCAGGGCCAGGAGCTGGACTTGATGATCCTTGTGGGTCCCTTCCAACTTGGCATATTCTGTGATTCTGTAAATGCTACATTTGTTGGTTTCGTTTTTTGGGTTTTTTTTTTAAGGAAATGATCCCTATGTCTTCACATGAGAAGTTCTCCAGCTCCTTTTTTAATAAATTCCATCTCTCCTCTCCAAAAACCACTTACTTCTCCAATACACTCTTTTAGATAAAGTGGACAGCACTCCACAGAAGCTGATAGATGAGCCATTACTTTGTATGTATTTGAATTAAGCCTTTTTATCATTCACATGACCCTTTTTTTGGGGAAAAGACTGGGGAATGGGAAGACTTATCACCATATCACCATAGGTGATAACACCCCTAGTGAGCACAAGGCCAATAAAGAGTAGGTTTCTTTCCCTACTTCAAAGTTTGCAGCAAACCACTCATTGTTAAAGATCTAGCCTGTAAGCATACGTTTGTCAAGTCTCTTTCTAAAAGAAAGTACTTCTGTATCAGCCTGGGCTAGTTGAAGTCAATGACAAAAATTCCATCAAGTTCAACAGAACTAATCCATATGCTATGCAAGGCACAGAAATCTCTTGGGAACCCAGCAAAACCCTCCCAACAAAGCCAGCAGCCACTGCAAAAGCTAGATCACTGTAGAGCACTTGGATTGGGGGGTTGCTTCATCACTTAGCCCACTCAGTAATCATGGCATTCCTCATTCCCATTGTCAGCAAAGAACACTTTTGAAAGCATCCTTGCTGCATCTGCATCCCATGAAAAGACAAAATACCGTATTTTTCATGGAAGAGTAAAGTCTAAAAGTTTGTTATCAATCAGTGCTGCTGCTGAGCATCTTCAAAACAAGCAACAAGCTTTGCTTCTGTCATTAAACTGACAGTAGTTTTTAGATAATTACAGAAGAGCAGAACCTTATAAGGAAAGCACAGAGCTCTGCAGAGAGCTGAACTCCTCTACAGGAGACATTTTGAGGTTCTTTTGTTTAAAGCCACGTGATTTATTCAAGTTACCTTTCCTACACTCCCAATATGAGAATCTGCAGGTCAGGAGTATTTTGACTAAAGCCTAGGTATTTCTAATTTTTGTTCAACTACCTTTTTCTTTTCTTTCTGAATCTACAGATGTGGGTTTGTTTTGGGTTTTTCTATTATGTGGTTTTGGGTTTTTTTGGAGGGGTTTGTTGGGTTTTGGCTTTTTTTTTAAAGAATCTTTAGCGTATCAAGATATTTCTCCTCTCTAGCCCCAACATATAGAAACTGTAGTTTAAAGTCCTGCTGAGATTTGCAGGCATAAATGTCAACTATAATAGTCTAGCCTTTTAACATATTTCTTTCTTCACTCCTGAGATTTTTCCACTTTGTGGAATTAGTTCCGTAACCTGAAGTGCCACTTATTAAAAAGGCAAGCCATGGTAAAGAGCTTGCTACCATCATCACCTCCTTTACAGAAATATAGTGATTTCACTCATTACAGCGCACTCAAGTTTAATCAACGCTGTGGCTTCTGCTCTGTGTAGGTATTAATCATTTATAAGTCTTTGGATTCTATTGCTCACTTTGTAGGTCATTTCCGTAGGCATTCCCTTGCAACCTGATCAGACATGATGCATAAAAGTAATTTCTGGCATGACCTGATATGGAAATGGATGTGGAAAAGGAGCACGAAAAGGGACAAAGTCAGTATGGGAGGAGGATTTCTGGTCCCAAAGACATACATGACAGATGTGCACATGTGCATGTGGAAGGAGGGAAAAAACATTTTTTGTGCAAGCTGGGATTGGACAAAGATTTCAAGGTAATGCTCAGAATTAAAGCAGATTTTAGTCTATAGGCAAGATTAATTAGAAGAAACAAACTCCCCCCCACCCCAAAAAAACCCCTCCGTCCTGCTCTTCTGGTACAACATCTCAAGGTATCTTGCTTAAACCTAGGACCATGAGTTCAATATTACTCACAAATCACCATAATTAATAACACTGACTTTGAACATTGATGGTAGCCACATACCTGGCCAATTCTATTTCAAATTCTGTTATGTTCTTGACCTGAATAATTTCCTATGACAGTAAGTTCCAGAGACTAATTATATGTGTGAAATACACATATAATACCTTCCTTTTATTGCTCTTCTATTTGCCATCTTTGATTTCAATAGAACATCTCTCTTGGTTCTTCTGTTATGAGAAAAAGAAAACAGATGTTTCTCAGTTATTTTCTCTTACACTAGAATTCAGTGCAGCATGAAGTTAACAGTTAAATGACTGAAGTATTTCATCCTGATTGTGTTCTTCCAGACAGAGTAAACTTACCTACCTACTAGGAGAATCAGAGAAAGATGAGCAAGGAAGCAAAGACATTCAAACTTATGAACTCTAAGCATAAGGTTTATGACAGAAAATGAGAAAACAAATACCAAAAGCATTAAAAATGCTCCCCTATTCAATGCTGCTATGTCTATATTTGGGAAGAAACCAAACCAAACCAATCACCCCAACGAAGCACAAACTAACCAAATGAAATACAGTGTATACGGCTGAAAATGCTAGTGAGGGAGAGGGACAATTAAAAAAGCAAAAGAACAGAACTTTATATGTAATGTTACCCAAACCTCTGATATCACACATACTCAGCATGCTATTTTAAATCTCATTGTAGAAGCAACTACAGTCAACAGTTGCAGCTTCCTTGGTGAGCATGAGCAAGTTTGCAGGTGCTATCGTGAGGGTCATGGATGAACAGCTTAAAAAGGGATCGATGCCACAGTTCTGCAATGACATTTCTGGGCACTTGCAGGAAGGGTATACTTCCAAATTTGCGCATAACTACCTTTATCTGGGTGTAAGCTGCATCAAACAAAAGCATAACTTCAATCAAAACATTTCATTAAATAGGGATGTCCCTGTAGAGGCATTAAATTTGTAAAAGCAAGTGGAAGTAGATTTCAGAGGGAACTCACCAGATTGCAGACTGATGACATTGGTGTTACAATTTCAGTGGAAACCTTGCTTGATTTAGTTATTGCAGGACAGGAAAGGACAATTCAGAGAAATGACAGAGCTTTCATGTTACTTCAGCTATAGGATTGATCCCTAAATACAAAGGTTGCCTACCCTCAGGCCTGCTACCAGCCTGCACTGCGTCTTACTGTACCCAATTCCAACTTTCCTGATCTTATTTTAATGGAAACAACACTGTAGTTGAGGAAAAATACACACTCCAATGCTTCATTCTGCAGGATGATGGGATCCTTGATCTTTACACCAGATTCATTAGCATACATCTGATACATGTGAAAAGGCATCAGCTATATTGCTCAGCTTTGAGGACTTTAAAACAAATTTCTGGAGCAGAGAAACTCTTCTTGACAATACATATCATTCAGACCAGATTTTTTTTTAAAGGTGTATTTTCAACAGTGAAGCAGATTATAAATAAATAAAGTGTTCTCATACAGCTAGGAAGTTCATTGTTCCAAGTCAAAACACTGCAAAGACTGGAAGAAAGCCACTAGCCTGCTATGATTAGCCAAGGGCACAAAAGCACAATTAGTTCTTACTTGATGACAGGATCAGATACAAAAAGGAAGCCCAGGTGGGTAAAAAACAAAATGAGGTGTCCTGATTGAGTATGACAACATTCAGATTGAATTTTCTAAAAATGTCATACATCTTTTAACAAACTTGTGCCATAATGGTACTGTTATATCTAGCTCTGATCATACAGACACCATTTCATGTACAAAATTTGAGTACACAAAACCTGTACACCCCCATAGCTGTACTCACTCAGTTCAGCGACATGTGAACACTCCTATAGGGTATTTCATTACAGTGGATCTAGAATTAAATTATCATTTTTGCTACAAAATAACAGCAAGAATATACATTATGGCAGCACCGATCCCCTCTCAGTCGTGAAAAGAAGTTTGCCTTTACCCTTTATTCCACTGGGATTAACTGGCAAGTCAGCGTTATCCTTGGAAGCTGTTTTGCACATCCCTGAGAGACTTTCCTATGTGTGCTTCTCCTGGGTGATGCAATGTTTGCAGTTTATGAAAACACATACTCTGTCGACTTCTACAAGTCAAATTAAATGCTAAAGAAAAGGAAACTTGATCTTACAGTAATTCTTTTTCACACAGCTACTTCTGCACATTTAGGAGGGAAAAAGTAAAGAAAAAAAAAACTCTTTACTTTCTCAAAACTTCAACTGCACTCTGGTAAGTGAATGCAAAATGTATGTTTGCACACACATAGATGCTCTAAACACACTGCTGACAAAAAGCAGATCTGATTCAACACTGTTCCCCTAGAACTGTTGTACAGATAGTATCTAACAGTTTTAAAACATGCAAATTACTATGAATTACCTCATTATTTGCAAAATGATGTGGCGGACAAAATAAAAATCAAGCTAAAATCTACTTCTAAAGTAGATTCTACTTCGATCTAAAGTGGAAGTCTGGTAGTGGTTAAGTCTTCTTGAACAATTCAACTACTGCAAAACACGTATTGAGAGACACCATTGAGAGTCTTCCTTACTGTAAGAGATTTACTTTTAACTGCTGGCAAAATCCAAGTACATATTCCCCTCCTGAGCATCTTTTAATCTTTATGGTTTCTGTTCCTTTAATCCATGTAGAACAGACTCCCGTCAAGTAGGTATGTCTCCCCAGCCCACATTACAGAGGGAAGGCAGCTCTGGTTCAGTGTCGACTGAGTTCAGGTATATTTCTGGAAAGACTGGAAAGCAAGATCTAAGCTGTGCAAGCTCCAATTAAAGCAGAAAACCAGCTTAAACTAAGGAAAAGTCTACCTATTAAAAATGTCTTAGCAGCTGTGACCAGCATGGATGAGAAATGGTGAGAGAGGTTGCCCAGTGGCTGTTGTGCTGGTTTCACACACTCTTCCCACTAGGGCAAAGAATGATCAAGAGACTCATCATCTCAATGAGTACTCTTACTGGAAACAGCTTTTGTGGAAAGTCAGATCCCTAAAAGTATCCATTTCATAATTTTACTCCTATGAGACATAGTGTTCTACTACTCACTCAAAGACATACAAAAAGAATCAAAAATACAGGATAATTTAAGCCCTTGTTTTCTTCAGTACTACTTGTAAAGAGAAACCTGAACGCATGAGAGAAATCACCTTTCATAATCCTGTGAGTGTGCTAAGGATGCACAAGGGCCTGACTGCCCTCAGGCATGCAAGTATTAAGAAAAAAAAGGAGTTAAACAGGCCTCCCATCATTCAGATCAATGTCTTACTGCACATACATTTATCTTCTTCCTTTGTTTGCTGTATGGTCACTAGGTCTACAACTGCTGAAGTCTCCTAAAAATCAGAGGACTTTAACAGCCAAAGCAATGCAAAGAAAAACAAAATCCCCAATCCTCCCACCAAAAAACACCCCACCACAGCACGTCTTTCTTTTCTTATACTGAGAAACAGAATAATAAATATTAGTAAGGCAGCAATGTGAATCTGTGCATAGCATTACCTTTTTTTTTTTAAAACGGTCTATATGTTTGCTTTTCATTAGCTCCCTGTGGTGGTAAAATTATAAATGTAAAAGTTAGAGATATAAAGGGAAAAAATTAAGTAGCCAATAGCAAAGATTTCAAATACATTTACACAGCCACAGTGTGTTTTACAGCTGCTGTACATAACAATAAAAATGTAATATACCATGGACTTTTGGCAGTATGTAGAGAGGCAGCATCAAATGGCAATAATGGAGTAAGCACAAATGATCTCTTTGGAACAATTAAGCAATTTTTGAAGGACCATTATGTCCAACAAGGAATGGGTCCAAAGAGACAGAAAGGTCAAAAGTGTTGAGTTTCTCCGTACTGACCAGAGCTCCCACGTATGACCCTCTGGAAGAGAGGATAACTTCATAATCATATTATATAACTCTTACTAGAAAATAACCCTGTTTAGCACACTAAACAAAAAGATCTTTCCTTCAGAAGCCAAAGGCAAGAATACATTCTTCCATCCAGTTGTCTCAGCATAATTAATAAATAAGGACAAAAAAATGCTTACCCTCCGTGCATAACCAGCTGAGAAAATAATTTCCTATATATAAAACAGTGAAGTGCTCGCACAGTTCAGTACAACAGTCTGGCACTTTTAAGGGAAAAAAAGTATTAATAATACATATTGTACAATAAACTGTACAGAAGTGTTTCAGTGACCTCGAACTCTAGTAATATAAGCAGGGACATGCAAACCCACTTATTTCTGGACACAGTTCATTCACTATCTCCAGCAAGGACTGAAATTTAACACTGGACCTAGTGTGTCATTAGGATATGACACATTATCTTTCAGGAAAGCCAATCTAAGCACAATCTAAGCAAACATTATAGTTCCATTATTTTATTATCTAAAAAAATGAGATTCTCCGTGTGAAATCATTTGCTAAAACAGCAACTAAATGACTTCCCAGGTGTGACTTTCAATGTATACATGGGAGGAGGATTAGTAAAAATACTGACCGAAGAATCTTGCATTTGCCTGGCATATAGTTGCCTGCTATGTAAATGCTCACACAGGCTCACCTTCTGCACAGTCAAATGTCCTCATAACTCCCAAGTGAAGTTTAGATGTATCCTCTTGATTAGAAACCTTTCAAGCTAATAAAATACTTTTCCAATGACCAAAGAGTACTACATAAAGAAAGATGAGAAATTTCAATTTCTATGTTACCTTGCACTCAGGATTACCCCATTCACCCATTTATGTACTTTAAAAACACTTTCCTGTTTCCCTTTCATCAAGCTACTCTGATTCACAACCCAGATACTTTAGCAATTTAAAAAATAAAAAAATCTATATACACATTCAGTAGTTTAGCTGATCACTGCTACTTCATTTGCAAGTAAATTAATAAAACAAGAATGGCTATGTCTGCTTATTTTTTTAATTCCTAATATACATTTTCTTTCTGTCAACAGGACAGCCTCACCTCTTCAGTTCTCTGCAGGCATGGGCTGCAGACTTTTACAGATGTAATGGCTTACTGCTGAAGGATCAGTGCAACCATCAGGAAAGACAAGGACCCAGAACATGCCCAGCTCAGAAGGATGAGGAGGCAGGACACACTAGCACTATTCTTTACAAGCCTGAGATGGCTTGCAGAAAGATGCCCAGCTCCATGGGCCAGAACAGGCATTCTAGCGCTTTCTTCCAGAACTTACACCACACTGGTGACTTGGAACACATTAGATTATGATGAAGGAAAGGAAAACCTAGAAGAGAAGTGTAGAGATTGCTCGGAGTATCTTCAAGACTGTAAGATTTACTATTGGAAAGGGATCTGGCAAAATACATTTTTTTCTCTCTTGTTCCCTGATTTTAAGGGTTACATCTAATCCTACCCTATATTTTCACTCTTTCCTAACATGTCATAGTTCAGCCATCAACTCCAGCTCCACCCTTTTTTTCCTCATTTGTTCTGAATCAGTGAAGACTGTTGCATACAGAACAGACTTCAGCAGGTAAAAGATAGCTCTCCTTTCCAGATCCAAACCTAAATCAGCACTCCACCCTTACCTCTCTTTAAGTCAAGCTGTGAATCACTAACAAATCTCACCCAGCTGTTCAGCCAGCTGTTAGAGAGGTCACGGCACATCCTCACTTACCCACCCTTCACTCTGCTGCAACCACTTACAGCTGGACCCTGCCACCTTGTTGTATCCCCACTGCAGTGTTACCACACAAAGCCTCTGCTATCCAATCCCTACTTTTCAGTCCTTCCTGACAAAATCCAGTACTAGTTAATAAATACATCCTAAATGCCTAGTTCTGTGCTACTCAGCATGCAGTGAAATGTGCACCTGAAAAATCTCAATGCTAAATTATTTGTCTCGACTTTACATCTCCTCATAAATAAGACTCTTCTATGAAATGCAAGGCAAAATCCTTGAAATGCAATGCAGAAAGTAGACTGCACAGTCTATGGGGTTAGAAAATTTGCATCTTCTGTGGGAAAAACAATGTACAAGACATACCTGATACATTACAAAACCTCATATGTAACATAATATTTATAGTCATTAAGAGTACACACACTGAATACTAAGTACTTGAAACTGGAATGTCTCAACACATGTAACAGCTATGCATTTTAACTCATATTTCCCTAACAAATAGTAACAGTCCTCCTAGATATTGAGGTGGAAGGTGAAGTAGGAGCACAAAGACACCGAAGAAAGAGATTAGCTGTTGGACAGCTTCATTATTTCTCTGCCACTATCCAGGAGAAAAAAAGCCCCAACACTAATATATCTCAAAATACATTATCCTATTACAATATAGTAGTATCACAAAGTAACAGCTGTGATAACCTTGGTGTGCATAAAACCGGAAAATAACCAAATCACATATTCAAGATAATACAATAGCTGCTGAATAAAACAACTCACTTATTTACCTCTATCAGATAAGGAAAAAAAAAAGCAATTTTGCAACATAAGCAGAACTTTTTTTGGGGAAGGGAGGATAGGATGACACCTCCAAGCCCAAAGACTAAACCTACTTTATTAATAAAGAACATTTAAACGTAGACGGAAATTTCCATACCACTCTGCCAACACTGACAAAAATTAAAGAAGTGCTTTACTCTGAAAAGTTTACAGTCTAAATTCAGCAACACAAATGCATGAAGGTTAATCCTTCACAAAAGCAAGGAGAAGTGGCTGAGTGACAGGAAACAAGAGCTTGCTTTAAATGGCAAAGCATAAAAAGAAGAGAGGCAAGAAGGGCAGAAGTTGAACATGTTCTGTGGCTAAAAGCCACGTCAATTGGAACAAGGAAATAGAAAAGAGCCTGAAGTTAGTGGACTGGAATGAGGGACAATGGGGTGGGGATAGGAGGTCATTTTGTGGGTATTCCACACAGAATGTAAAAAGACCATTTGGGGTCATTTAACTCAGCATCCTACTCCTGGCAGTGGTAAGAGCCTACTCCTTGACTGTGGACACTATCTGTAGAGTCCATTCCCATTGTACTCCCTCAGAATCCACAGCCACTGGATCAGGGGTGCTAAAGGGTACATGCCTGACTTTTCTCTTTGTATCTGTTTATGGACCTGTTGCTCACGAATTTGTTCAACCCACCTTTGAACATGTTGAGACTATCTGCCTCCACAACCTCCTGCAGAAGAATTTCCAGAACTTCACTGCCTACTGGGTAGAAGGATCTAATCTGTTCTAAAACGACCTTTTAACAGTTTCAGTGAATATGTGTTTCCAGCCTTATGGAATTTACTGAATAACAGCTTTTGCCGTGCTTCTCTTCCAGTTGCTACAAAAGCAAGGCACGCTCCTTTAGGAGATTCAGATTCACAGGGCCTTCAACAAAATTAATTTGCAACATCTTATCTTTAATACTAGTCTATTTGATTGGGATTGACTGAGCTACTTGTTTCTCTCTCCGTTTCCTGCCCTCTTCCTCCACTTCTCTGCCTGCCTTTCTCTTCTCCTGCTCCTTTTCTTGCTATCACTTCCTCAGTTTTTTTCCCACTCCTCACCCCTCACTGATGTGCTTCTAGGAAGACACGGCTCAAGAGTCACATGCGACTCAAGCAGCAGTTCAAGGAGGTCTGCAAATGTACAGAGGGGCACCTGTTATATATATTCTTCAAGGTACAGAATGCTGTGCCTACTATAATACCATGTAAGTGCATTCACTTTATTACTACATTAATATTTTATCTCCCAGGAGGGGGTGCAAAACAATCACCACAGAAAAACTATTGCTGCAGCTTGTACGCTTTACTGTTTCCAAAATCTACGCAGGGTGGCCCATAGATGGTCCTCCCCATCCATCAAGAGGAGGATGCCCTGTGTCTTCTGTTCCTTACAGTGCAAGGAGCAGAAAGTGGAGCGAAATTGCTGGAGCAGAAAAATCATCGGTCTTGTCTCTACTTCCACCTTTGCTGCAAGTGTTCCGGCAACCAGTGCAAAATCGCCTCAGTCATCCCGATGGGCCATCTCTCTCTGCTGTCCCTTATAGTCTCTGTTAATGCCTTGTACAATCTTGCTGCCTTGAGTGGTTTTATGTCCTCTACTGTTCCTCATCTGCAACTCGTTCATCTCCCAGTCTTACCAATACCTGCAATCTGATTAACCTCACAAGAGGAGTGAGGGGATGGAAAAATTGGAAAGACGCTATTCTAAAGAAAACACTAAGATTTCATTAGAGATTTCAACCTTGGGATGCAGCTGACAGACAAGCAGCAGGGCAGCTGAAGGCCTGGCACTAGTTACATTCAAAACTTCAGTCTCCTAGGTCACTCTTGTTGCTACTGTATATCTTTTTGCCTGATTTCCTAGGTTACAAGGGTGCCGTTGAAATTCAATTTGAAGTGCGAAGGAAAGCATCACCACAACTTTAATGCAATGGAGAACTCAATGAGATTCATGATATTTTGAGACTTAGCATAGCTATTTAAAGCCTTCAGTCTCTCCTCTCTCCTACAGCCCAAGTGTAAGGAGGCATAAATACTTTTACCAGAAGTTAAAGCACTACAAAATATGGTGAGAATCTCAAAGAATAACCCCATCAAAAAGAAAGCTAGACAATTCTTATTGATAAATAACTTATAAGGAAGACAAGGAGGGCACTAACTATAAAGGCTTGCATGCATCACCTAATTTACCTCTCTTAAAAAGGTTACCAAGACACATAGAAAACACTGTACAAATACACAATTACAACAATCTGATTGATCGGAAACTTCTGATAAAATGACCTTTTGTGGTATACTACAGTATTGATCTAATTACTTTAAAACTGTATTATTACGACTGTGTATATTTTAGCAATCTTTCAAAACCATCTGCAGCAGCTAAACACTTAAATGAAATAAACTGAACTTTCTCCACCATTTATAGGCCACTTCTCAGAGCAGCTACACTCGTTCAGAATATAAAATAACACACTGAAACTTTCTAGAAGTTGTCCACTTGAAAACTGCAAACATATGACAATCCATAACAGTTGTCACCTAAATTAGCACCTTAAAATGTCAGTGAAGATATTCAAACTACATCTAAAACCTTTGAGACAGTTACTCTGGCAGTTTTCCTTGTACAACAATCACTGTCTCCAATAAATCTGACAAAGTTCTTAGACCGCACCAAAACTAGGTTTTGTTTTTCTTTTTCACCAATTCACCTATTGTGAAAAGACACTTTTGATTTCAGAATTAATTTTTAATGTCTGGGGATCTTTTCACTCCTGTGTGCAACTCTCTGTATGATCTTAGGCATCAAAAGAAAACACACCAAGACCCCTCTCCTGATTTCTCCCAGCGAGACACTGGAATTAGCACACTGGCCAAAATATATTGCTCAGATACCCACAGCAGAAAAAGCATTAAACATTAGCAGTCCACCTGCTCCAGAATGCTCCTCCACATTTTGCCTTTACAGTTCTCAGTACCAGTTCACGATTCTCTGTGTTTCCAGCAAGTCCAGCAGCTCCAGAGGGAGAGATGAGCAATCTTATTAAACAGTCATTTACACAAAGTACAAAACACATCTTCTAACATGCTGATCTGATTTGGTTCACACTCACTTTTGACTCTAAAAGTTGAAGGTCCTGGAGGAATTGAGACCTAAATTCTACACTGATTCACAGAAACACAGAAGCAAAGAAATCTAACAAGACTCTACATCATTAATTGTACAGCCTCTTTAATCAAATTACTTTGTATTTTCTTTTAAACAAATGAGCTGCCAAAACTTGGCCTGGACCCAGTTCTCAAAACAGCTGAATTTCATCTTACCTAACCCATAGTTTCAGTTGTGAAATCATGGAAGAGACCGGAGTGGGGAGATTCAACCACCACATCTGCCCCGAGCTACAGTCTGCATGCCCCACTCTCCTTTTCTTCCCCAGCTTCCCTCCCCTAGAATCCAGGATAATAAAGAACACTGCAAATTGGATATGGAAGTTAAGCATACAGCTCTGCAACATCTCCTTGTAATGTCAATTAGCCCCTCACACACAGAAAATATGTATTAAATGCATGGTTGCAACCATTACACTTTCCCCAAATGCCTTGGAATTTTAACTGCATGTTGCTGAAATTTGCAAATTGGCAAGAGAAACAAGAAAACCCCTCTGAATTCCTGAGTGCACAGTGCTTATTTTCACAGTTGTAGTTTATTTATAGTACTTGACAATACATGTTCTCTCCTTGGTTTTGTAATACAATGAAGTGAGTATTTAGACCTCCACTGTTAAGCCTCAGAGGGAAAAATAAGTATAAATTTATTTCATTCAAATAAATGTACAGATTGGCAAGATTCTACTTATAATGACTAAATTGCATCATAAATTTAACTTAGTTTGAAGCGCTTTGTTTTGTGGAGAAAGCGTAGCCCTTAACTTTGCACGTGGTGTGCATCTGCACAGGTGTGCAGTAATCTCTTAACCCATTCACATAAAACAGTATTTTTTTTTTTTTTAGTACATTAAATGCTTCTGAAAAGGTGCTGCACAGAAGGCTGGTCTGTCATGTACAATTATATAAGAGTGCAGGCAGAGGCAGCAGAAGTTTCACTACACACAAACTCACCAATAACCTTAATCCACTGATGTACTGGTACAGGTGAGCTCCGTTTCCATCCCCAGCACCAGCCCCTCCAACAGCAAGACCAAAGCGAACGCCTGCCAGACGCAATGATACCGGCTCTCAAAACCAACCTATTCTTCAGAAACCACAAGGCTCTCAATCACCCGCAACCTGCTCTTGTTGAAATCCTCAAACACAAACCTTTCCTCCTCCATCCCCTAGACAAGCCAGTTATCTATGTGTAATTTTGTCTTCACATAAAAAGGCAAGACAGACTCAACCCCTAAAGTATAAACAGCACATATACAGTGTTTCTCATTTATGTCTATGAAGTATCATACACATACAGTGTATATTTCTTAAAACAAAACCAGACATATAACCTGCTGCTATACACATATCCAATATAAAAATCTAGACAAGCAGTGCTGGAATACAACTGAAAAACCAAACAAGACTGTGCAACCGAGAGGAAATATAAGAATTTGTCAGATAAAACATATATGCAGCATCATAAACACAGTTGCACAGTGCCCTCCAAGGGCAGCAAAACTGAAAGCCAAATAATAAAATTAAGTGGTATACAAGGGAGTGTGCACAGAAGGGATTTCAATCCTCTTTGTTCTTAGCCATGATACAATTTCACAGCCGCTCTCAAGATTCATCGTTTCCATGTTTGGCATGCAAGAGCACAGAATGCAGTTCATTTGGGAATTACGGAGCCAGGACGTGCCAAGCAAAATCTACCACAGCATCAGCCAGCTCCTGCCACGGCGTCCGAACAGCCTGGGCATCAAAACATTTCTGACAGTTAAAAAAAACCAGAAGTAGCTTCAGAAAAGTTAATTCCTGTAATATTAACTAATCGATCCTCAGCAAAGAAACTGCTCCTGCGCAGCCTTTGTCTGAGTACATCGGGCAGAGGACTTCGCCTGCAGGAGCTGCTACCTCCACATACTTAAATTCACCCAGTGTAGAAATGTATTATTTTTATGGTTTGCAAGCTACACCATACACAGCTGCAGAGGATCTCTAAATTAGTTAATACACCATTTCAAAAGGAAGAGTTATTTCTCCAGGGATCATGTGCCAAACAAAGCGAGGAGGGAATGCTGAACCACTGGTAGTTTATACGACAAAAGATATTTTTCAACTACACACAGCACTAATTACGGAGGTCCTTCCTATCCTACATCTGGAAACTTCTCACGGATAACACTGACATTTTCAACACAACACAAGGGGAAAAAGGAGAAAAATACTTCTAAAACCACCTTTGTAAGCCGATAATTTCACCTTCATTAAAGGTGATATTAATTTTTTATTTACACAAGGAAGTAAAAGCTGGCATTTGTGTCATTCCTGATCTAATAATTTGACCATGCATATTAAGCAAAAAAGTCATAATGAAATTAAGCTTTTTACTTAGAAAATATAAGACCAGAAAGTTTATGCTAGAATATGGTTGTGTTTAGGAAAGGCTATTTCACACATGAAAATAACAAAAACAACACTGATATTAGAGTTTAACAGTGACAATCTATCCTTAGATAATATACTAGATATAGTATATAATAGCAAAAGCACTTAAAGCATTATTAGAGTTGAAAGTATTGAAAAAATACATTTGCAAAAAATTACAAGCACCAGAAAAAAACAAATGTAAGCAAGCCAAATGCCAGACTTGCATGGCATGTAGATGAAATATATTAATTATAATATGAAGCTGTTGAGTTCAAAACTGCCTTTGAGCAACACATTTTATGCAGACTTCTCTCAAGCCAAAAAAATCTTAATTCCGCATTGCAAAGTTTTGAAAACTATTAATATTCCATACATTATAACAGAGACCACTTCTCCCCACCATCTTTACTGAGACACAGATTTATTAAGTGCTGACAGTTAACTTTCACGAGACTCTCAAGGAGATCTGGTCCTTATTCTGCGAATTTACAAAAACTGGGCTGAAGGCACCAAGAAACACAACTGTATTTTATTGTTATTTAAATAATGAATTTGTGATAGCATTTTACTCTGAAGCAATAGTAAGCCCTGTAGGCAAATGCCTCCTTCAGCAAAGGTTTGAAAATTATTTTTGTTTAAATAACAGCTGGTCTTGCCTATATGGACTTAAATGAGCCATGTGGAGACAAACTTGTTTCAGTTTGGCTAAGATAGATTAAAAAACATTAATTCCAGTTAATATCCATTTTGGTCCCTCTACACAGATGGGAAAAATAACATTAAATTACCCTGCTCACATACAGTCAATACCAGACACCCAATAAAGCACAAATTCAAAGCCCTGCTCATAATGCAACTGATGCACACAGTTCCAGCAGAACAGCTCAGCTGCAAGTTAGCTTGAAACAAAGGAGATTTACATTCATTTCTCCATTTTGCCAGAGACTTCCTGCATGACCTTAGACAAGTCACTTGTTTTTTGTGTGCTGTAACTCCCCATCCCTAAAAATGGGGAGAACCACTTGTTCCATAACCTCACATCAGTAAGCAGATTTACCATCAGGAGATGCTTAGATACAGAGGTTGAATAAATGACACAAAGCGAATAAAGAGTACTTAAAGCTTTAATTAACTTCTGTTAAAGCTTTGGACACTTCATCACAGAGACAGAAGGAAAGCTTTTGCACAATACTCACAAGTGTTACCAGCAAACAAAAGTCAGGACTGCCTACATAGCAAGATGGAACCATATTTTGATATCTGTAGACCCAAAGCAAAGGCATGACACCTCCTGTGTCATCAACGTATACAAAAGACCAAAAAGTCCCTAGTTACCTTCTTTGAGTTCTAAAACAAGAGTTAAATTCTCTGATATAAAACAAAGTAGAGGAGATCACCAGATACACTCCTAAAAGATTTAAAACACTTTAGGTCCAAACAGTCATTCTCCCATTCATATTAACCACTAACCGCCTTTTGAACTTGAAAGCCACATTTAACTTTCATAACTCAATATTAATATCAGGACTCTAGTCATTCTGCAGAAATTAAAGACCTCCAGAGCACTGGCCTACTGAAAACGATGAAGAGGACTAAAATCCATTCAGAAGTAGCTGCCAAACATACATTACACTAGGACACTTATGAGGACAGCATTGTTCCCATCAGGAACCCACAAATTTGTGACATGTATTAAATATATATTTTTAGAAAATGTTTTCAAGTCCAAAAATCTACTTTTTGAATGCAGGCCAAACAGAGACTGTTTCCATGCACATATTCTGCACCACTGCACAACTAACTGCACTAGCCTGTGAAAATCAAAACCACAGCCTGAGGAAGGAGACAGAAGGGCAAAGGGACTATGAGAAATGAAGCAGCCAATGAGAGGCAAGCCCAGGTAAGCTTTTGGGGGACACAGGCAAACTATGGAAAAACCAGAAGCAAGGAAAGTACTGAGGAGAGAGGAAGTTCTGGAATAAACTTCCCCTCATATTACCCACATATGTGTAAAAACCACACAGCTGCTCAATCACAGGGTGTTGAGTGTGCTTGGGGTTTGGGTTTTTTGGTTTTTGTTTTTTAAACAGATGATCTGTGCGTTACACACATGAAAATACAGTCACTGCAAGCTACAAAAATAAAAATGAAACATTTGTTTTTAAGCTATTTTGTTTGAAATGTCAAATGGTTGTCACTATTTGTAATTGCATCTTGTATGTCGTACTTTAGAAGAGGAAAAATACCTCATGTAAGATGTGGTAAAACAGTTCTTACTAAAAATCATTCACAACCTGAACCTTTGTCTTTCAATATGCAAAGCTGCTCTGGGATGTGTTAAATATCTTGAACTCCCATTACTGCAGTAAGACTGAAAGAAGAACACTATTTTGCAGCGAGGTCAAAAATTAAAGCACAGCCAACCATGAACTTCTATCAAACACCGGGCATAGAACAGGGGAAAATACAAACAGAGTGGTGAGAGGTGTAAGAACAGATGTCCAGAAAAGAAAAAAAAAAAAGATTATGATGTTTCCAACATAACACAGCATACAGTTTCGGACAAACATTTTCAAATGTGACCTGAGGCTTTGGCAACCCCTAAAATTGACAGCACAACAGGTAGTAAGTGGCATCATATATAATGCCCTGAATATGTAAGTTTTAAGATTAAACTTGCAGGAGAGAGCGAGATACCTAAAAGGAGAGGACTGGCCTCTCCTCCAGTGACACCTGAAAAAAGTCTGTAGAGGCACAAAGGCAGCAGAGATATGAGGGGCAGGAGTTCAGAGAAAAGGTTAGAATAAGCAAAGTCACAAAGGCAGGAAATTGAAACTAAGTTCTCGAACTATGTATTTAATACCTCCTTCACAGCATGCCAGTAATGCCCATATGAAAGGAAAAAATATAAAGGAAAGCAGTGACACTATTAGCAGGCTTCCCAATAACAAATTTTGGCAACCTTAAACATCATGCAGCAACCAGAGTCTCTCACTTGCTTAATCTTCTCACAGTCATAAATTGACTATTTCTATTTCTTTTTTTCACAAGAGGTGAACTTTCCCTGTAACTGCAATAGCTGAAATTCATCTCACTGTTGTGGCAATTGGCACCTGCCTACCTTTTTACAAACCACCTGCCACAGAGGCAAACTCCCAGTGCCTGACTGCTCAACTGGAGCCTTGTTAGCCATAAGCAGAGCTACTCTCCTTTGCTCTCAGCACTATCTGTACAGAAGTAGGATGACTTCATCCCAAGATGAGCAATACCAAAACTCCTTTGGTCACAAGCACACACAACAAACCCCTCCACTCACGTTTTCCTACCTATGAACATATTAAAAGGCAGTAACAACTACACCAGTTTCATGCATTACTTGCAAGAGTTGCCAGCCTTCACTGTCACTCGTTTGAAAGTCAAAAGGAATGCAGAATACTTGTAACTCCAATATGGATGAAAATTAGTCATCGCTACTTGTACTACAAACTAATTTTTATCATTAGAAATATTTGTAAAGGCAGAAACAACACAAATTTACTATTCGGGCCTTGAAGTGCATTATCCTCAACAGTCTACGTAATTAAACAAGAAAAACCAAAACTATACTGTATTTTGACAAGTAGTCCACTAGTTCATCTTTATCTGTGAATAAATCCAATTGAAACAAGGACAAATTAAGGTTCTATTATTATTTACACAAACCTTCAGAAGAAACACACAATCTAACACACTCATATACTATCACAGCTTTTGGACAGGTCTGCAGAGTTCAGACTGAAGTCCCAGCATCTTGACCATCCAGACTCAGTAATCCAGAGAGCAAGTAACAGTGCCTGAGATGTGCTTCTGTGTTTCTTTCCCATGAAATCAGGGTAAGGTGAGAGGAGGAGGGAAAAGCATGTGGACTTCATCCTGACACAGAGCTGGGATGCACGTGGGACAGACATCCCCAGCCCAAGAACTGGAAATTTTGTAATATTTAGATAAGTCATTACTGTCCCTAAAACAACATTGTCACATCTTAAGATTTCAAAGCTTATTGGTTATCATCCCAACAGCACAAAAATCTTCTTAGTATCTGACTAGATGTCACACATCACATTCAATCCCTCCTTTAATTAATTATGATCCTCGGGACTGGTACTGAAAGGGTGGCTCTGGACCTGTCAGGCTAACTCCTGTGCTAATGCCTCCCCACAGACTAACAGTGGCAAAAAGCTTCGTTAAAAAGGTTCATGTACATTTGTGGGTGGAAACTCAATAGTAAAAAGACCAATTTAAACAGTTATTTATAAACATAGTTTTCTCTGATTTCTGCTATTACCAACATCAACAGACATCAAACCTCAGCTACAGCAAGAAGATGGGAACAGAGTTATGCTTTGGCAACTACAGCGAACACAGACCAGACCAAAAGCCTCTTTCCTCTTGGATGAGCAAGTATAACCAAAGATATTACACTACTACTGTCTCCTCTCCAAATGCAAAGAGGCTCAGGGACACTATGCAATGACAACAAATCAACCTGCTAGGTGTTTTAAAAAAACAGTACAAGTTTCTAAAACATACTTAAAAACAAGCTGCTTTATAAAAGGCAACAGAATATCCCCGCTTTCTGTTTCATCAGCTAAGATGTATGTTCCAGTGGGGCACCCACTGAGTGACGAATTCACACTTCTCTTCCACTGTCAGCTGCTGCTCACAACAGAACTCTGAGCTAAAAACCTCAGAGCATTCTCTGCTTCCTTGGCAGGACTCTTATTTATATAAGATTAGTGCAGTCAGGCATTAGATTTATAAACCAAAACCAAAAACAAACAAGGAGAAAGTTTTCACACTCTTCTTTATAGACCAGTTTCTGAAACGTACACACACAAAACAGTATAACATATTGAAAGGCAATTGGTAAAAAAACAAAGCAACCCCTAAAACAAACAGAAAACTGGTCAAAATACATACAATCTCTGGAGGTACCCCCAACCGGAAACTATTTAAAGTCATGGAGACATTCACAAAAGTACTGTTGGCCACCTAAACAGCCGTTCCTCTGCTCCATCCAGAGCCTCTGAGGGCAGTTACAACACACAGGCACACTTCAGCCCCTCACCTTCCCCCACCCCCCTCAGGTAAGGAATCGACACCAACCTGCAGTTGGGAGGTGGATCTAAGGTGATGTCAGCCAATTCCTTCTGAATCCTGTGGCAATAAAGCAAGAAGGAACAAAGGTAAGTCACTGTGTGGGATAGCAGTTAACACATTCTCCTTGCACACATACTGTCACAGTGAGCTTGCCACAGCACATGAGAGAGGCACTCTCAGCTGCAGCCTCCCACCAGTCCAAACCCCTAAGCAGGACAAGCGCCCTGCCCTGTTACAGAGACAGGCAGAAAAGCAGACAGGCATCGTGCACACAATCCAGACAGGTGCACTGCTCTATGCTCCAACAAAGATGCCAACCACACAGTGGAAAAGACTGTCCACTTTGCTCTGCCAACCAGCCTGTAAATGAGGGGAAACCTCTGCAAATGTGATGCACCAAGAGGAAACTGCAGTCTGAAAAGGAATTTTGTCTTACGGGATTGAAAGAAACAGTCATTGCCAAACCGGCTCCCTCCTTTCTCCCCCAGCTTCTCAACACCATCCTGAGAAAAAAAAAAAAAACCACAGCCCTGAGGGAGTCAATAACTGCGCCATTCTCAAGGACACTTTAGGGAAGGTGAATATCTATTTCTGAGGCTCCTGCACATTCCTACCACCTTCAATTCTCCCTTCTCTTCACCCTCGAGAGCCACACAACATCCTCATGTCCCTTCCCAAGGACTCCAGACACTCCCTCTCTCCACCGTGCTCAGCCAACACCCTGTCCTCCCAGTCCAGACTATTCTGGGCTTACGCTGCTCTTGCCACAAAACGCCCAACCAGCTATCATCCGCTTCCCTGGAGTCCCATTACAGTCACTCAGGCTTCCCTTCCAGATTTCCCCACCCAGTATTCAGCCTGCCTCCCTTCTCCTTTAAACTCAGCCAGCATCCCCTGCCACTTGTCATACACAAGAACCACAGCCTTTCCACAGGAGGCAGTTTAAAATCTTCTCCTCAAAAGAGTGAAGGGCACAACACATAAACACTGCTTGCCACTATCTTTGTCAGTTTACCATGGAAACCTGCTGAGTGGAGATCTGGAATAACCGAACTGCCTAAATTTTACAAAGCCACAGAGAACTTAGTTGCTACGACAGGGCATTTGCATAAAACCCCAGTCACTTTTGACACCTACTGATACAACCTCTCTGCTGCTTGGCAAAGCTGTTCAGTGAGATGGTTTATTATTCTTACTGAAGTACCGCAAGTTTGCTTGAAAACTTCCATTTGCCAGCTTAGCTCCCTGGAGCAGGATGGTGCTGAATTCAGGTGACACACAGAATAATTAAGAAAGGGTAGCTTTTTTTTTTAATGAGTAGCTCCAAGTGTCTGTCCAAGTGAAGAAAACTGACTGACATAGCTGTTCTGGAATTACTATTCTACACAGGTGTCTCTCCCTACACATTATTCTGGAATAAAAATTACTTTATCGTCAAAAAAAGCCCAAACCCACTTTGTGCTGTGACCAAAGACTATTTTAGAGCAGAATGTCCACAAGTGGACCTGCTGTGGATTATTTATTCCAGTCAGCATCCAACCATACATAGAAAATTCAATATAAGTGACGAGCAGACCAAAATAACAGTACTGTATTTGCTGGTAAAGATCTAGGGCTATATTACACCCCTTGCACTGGAGTGCACTCCCCGAAAGGAAGCAAACTCAAAACTTCACAAACATTACTTAATCTCCAAATCAGTCCTGGAAAGAAAAAAAGACACTCTAGACTCCAACCCACAAGAGAGAGAAACGGATGTTGAAATGCAATGCCTTACTTGGGACCTTATAGCTTCTAATAGCAGAGAAGAAAATAAGGTCTAAATGTCAATCCTACACCACTCCCATAATACATGCTAGTAAGGAAAAAGGAAAAGACAGCAGAAACAATTGAGGGTCAGAAAAACAGCCCAGAGGAAGAAAAGCCAGGAAAATATTTGGAATAAGCAGGAAGATGGACCAGAAAGCAGTGAAGTTGGGCAAACACTCACTGCAGTGAGACACTGAAAAAAGTGAGACAATACCAGCTTCATGTGGAAAGGTTGAGCACAAGGGTTAGAGATGAGGAATGGGAGCAGCAGGTGAACAGAGCAAAATAAAACGAGGAAGAAGGGAAGATGCAACAAATCAGTGAGAAAACTGACTGCAACCTCACCTCTTGGCACTGGTAGATAGCAGTTTAGAGTTTTTACTCATGCTGACTTTGCTTTCCTTCTTCTTAGGCGTGCTTGTCTCTTTCTCTGTCTGTTGGTTGGAGGATGAAGATGAGGAGGAGCTGGTGCTGGCCCTCGAATCGTCATCCGACATAGCGACCCCCCCACCACACACCCCAACCTGGAGAGGAGACACCATGGGGCGTGGGGAACAAACAGTGAACACAAACACACACAGAGAAAGGTTGCTGACAATCTCCTTCTGTGTTTGGGTCATGCTCCTTTTAAAGGATCCTCGTGTCTCCCTCTCTTCTCTAGGCCCTACAGCCATAGCAGGAGGAGCAGTAGCTTCCTCTGCACTAGTAACACCGAGGAGCAGGGGGAAAGGGACTTTAAAAGCTTCCTCTCAGAAAGCAAGTGTGGAATGAGAGGAGGCTGGAACGAGGACGACTGCGAGGATCAGGGAAGCTCAAAGCAATTCTTTCTAATCTCCCCCAAACTGCATACACAAGAGGAGCCATCACCACCCACCACTATCGAGCCTAGGGGTGTAGGAGATAAAAATGGAACAGCTCCGGTCCCTTGGGTTCCCGGGAGGCACGTGGGGGAGGCAGGAAGGGATGGGGCTGGGGGGGTGACCGTCGCCAGTTTTAAAATGGAAGTGGGGCATCACTGGCAACACAGGGAAGACCCCGGCAGATGTGTGACCTACGGTGGGGAAACCCCTGCCTGCTGGATAACCCCTGGATCGGGTGTTGGAAGCCGTGAGGGGAGGAGGGCAGAAAGGGAGCAAACCAACGGGAAGGGCTAAGCAGGGAGAGGGGTGCACT
>VZTF01002191.1:3357921-3381753 GCA_013397755.1 Cnemophilus loriae
AAAGGGCCACACGGAGGGGGACGTGAGTTTTTAATGGAGACCCTCTGAAAAGTAACCTGCAGGGGTGTCGGGGGGAAGAGGGACAGGCGCCCTCCCCGGCTCCGCTGCTGCTTCCCTGCGAGAGCCCCGCAGAGACGCGGTGGGAGCAGGTGGCTGGGAGAGGGGTAGCTCCCGGGGCTGCTTTTTTAAGGCTCAGAGGGGGGTATTAGGCTCGGCGCGGGGGCTGCTTGCTTTCTTCCTATTCTCACAACTGTTTCAACCCCAAAGCTTCTCCCCTGCCTCACCTGCTTTGTCCCTCCAGCAGCAGCAGCAACTTCTCACCTGTCTCAGTTTGAAAGCAATAAGGGGAAAAAAGAAAAAAAAAAAAAGAGCCTAGCCCAAAGCCCACTCGCCCCCACCAATGCAGGCAAAAGGAATCCCCGGCAGCTTTCCCGTCTCTCACCTGTTTCAGCCCTAAAGCAGCAGCTGTGTCCTCCCTTCCCTCCCCCGGCTCAGCCCTGAACCAGCAGCAGAAGCAGCCGCTTCCCACTCGCCCTCGCCCGGAGTTCAGGATTCCATTGTCCCCCACACTGCATTTGGTGACATCACTGACACACAAAGAAGGGGCACTTCGTGATGTCATCAACGCATGCTGGGAGAGAAAACAAAATTCTGGGCTTGGCAGCGACCGCACTAGCACACAGACACACACACAGACCCTTCAATTTTCCAAAGGTAAAAGTATTAGGGATTTTTTTTTTTCCCCCAGTCCCCTGATGGGGAGCCCGTCTGCGGGAAAAGGCGTGTTGTATTCGCTAGCTTGTTGTAATCGCGAGGCGATTTACTCATTTCTCCGAAGCCTTTCCTGTCCATCTCTCGCTCCCCGTCCACTCAACGGAGAAAAGTGATTTGGCTGGAGCGACCCACCACCCCCGGCCCAGGCGCGGGGAGCAGCCCCCGTCGGCAGCTGCGGCTCTTCCTGGAGGTGCCGGACCCACTCGTGAAGGGACAATGGGGACCAGCATTCCCACCGACCTCACCCGGGGCACATTTGGCTCAGTGCCGCCAGTTTCCACAGCCTATCGAGGGATCGCCTATCGAGTTACTTGGTGTCTTCAGTGGCCGAAAATACACTGGACTGTCACCACCACGCACCACGATAATGGATCGGAGTTTGTATGTCACCTTTTCTCCCACGGGAGGACCTCGAGGTGATCCGCAGGCACACAGCACTGCTGGCTCGACAGGGCGCTGTTACGACATGACGCCTCGGGAGTCCCGAGGGGTCAGTTACAAAACCGAAACCGCAGGAGCGGCGGGGGACCGGGCGAGGGGACATCCCGAGGCTGGACATCTGCGCTTCGCAGCGACCGCGGGGGGGGAGCGGGGGCAGCCGAGGCTGGCTCCTCCTGAAGACCGGGCTTCCCGTCTGACGCTGCCAGGCGCTGCCCGTTCCCGGGCTGCCAACATGGCCCCAGCGGCGGGCGCGGGTCCGCCCGGGGGAAGCCTTCCCCATGCCCCGCGGCGAGCGAATGTGCCCAGGTGCTGCCTTCGGGCTCCCGTGGGACCTGGCGCCCTGCCCGCCGGTGGGACCGGTGGTGTGAAGCTGGTCCCCGGAAGGAGTCTGCCCCTTAGCTTAGGCGGAGGCTTGAGTGGGGATGAAACCCTTCAGGCTGGGGTCGGGTAGTCGGTGCCCGTGGCTTCTTTTGGGGTCAGCGGTCAGCCGAGCTGCCTGGGGATGCTGAGCCCTTCCTCTCTGGGACAGCAGCTTCACACTTTGTGACAACACAAGGATCTGGTCACGGCACTGACCTTCTACCATTTATATCCTGTACTCTCTGAGCCAGAGGTACCCCTAGAGTGGACATCCGTGCAAGGACAGTCTTTTCCTCTGTCACCTTCTCCTCTGCTTCCTTGGACCTCTGCATCTGCTGCTTCTCTCCCCTTACCCTCTCTCTTTCTCCTCCCTCTCCCATTTTCTGCACCCATCTCAGCAGCACCTCATTTCACCCGGGTCAGTCCCCAATCTACCTACACTCCTCAAACTTGCTGCCTAGTCTCCTGTTTGAGCCGTGTAGTGTGCTAGATATGTACACCCCAGTGACACTGCCAGTGTCACCCTGACAGAAGGAATTCCACTGCAGTGTCATGCTTAAATGGTCTTCGTCTGTCTTTTGGTTTTGGGGCTTTTTTTTCTGCTAACCCTGCTCTTCAGTCTTTATTACCTGTAGTACCATGTATTAGGCTTCAGTGAACTTTCTTCCAAAAGCAGTTTGCTAGCAGAGACAGCCTGTCCGTTTGACCTATGGGAGTGACGCTTGGGAAGGGATGGTCATCCTACCTTCTAGTAACTGTAGATCTGTGGCATCTCCACCATTGACCATGGCCCTGAAGACACATAATGAATGGCATGAAAACTGGCATTTAGATAAAGGTGGGTGATCTGATTACTTCATGTCCCTCATTGACGAAACAGGGTCAGAATTCAGCTCCTGAAAACTGCGATGAGCTCCTCTTTCAGCATTTCCCTAACTGACCCAGGAGGCTATGGAGGATGGGGCTGGCAGTATGGTGCTATGTGTCAGGTGACAAATGCAAAAGATGTGAGGACACAGAGCAAGGTGACCAGGCTTAACAAATTTCACTGCTTATATGGAATGGCTCTTTTAAAACAGAAAATCTTCATTTTCACCACAAAAAAAAAACAAACCAAAAAACACCAAAAACAAAAACTAAAACAACAAAACCTCCAGCCCTTTCCTGTCATCACAGGAAACCTTCAGCAAAGTCAAGTGAGACAACTGATGTTAATAATGAAAGCCCTCCACTTCTGTAATAAGGGGCAGGGAAAATGTAAAGATTGCTACGAAATCACACAGGAGCTTTTGCTATATGATGTTAATAATCTTGGTGGGGGGTTATCTGTAGATTAACCTTTTCTGTAGCACACAATCCTTGGTAACCCTGTTCAAAGTATTAATACGATAACCAGCAGCAGCGGTTATTTACTTTGAAGCCTACCCAAAAATACTTTTGCTGAAAGCACCTACTAATGTCAGCGCTGGAGCAGCTATTACAGTGGCAACTCCCATTTTATGAATCACCTTCTAGGTCATGGCTAGAATCAGCCATGGGCTATTCTCCTATGCTAGCCATGCCATACCCAGAGCACTGGAGAGAGAGGGAGCCAAGAAGCCGACTTCTATGCCCAGAAATGTTCTTGCAGCTTGCCTTGCTTCCATGCTTGGCCTCTCAGCTCTGCACAGACACGGAAAAAAGGGAAGAGAGTGTAGTACATGATTCTTTTTCCAGCAAATAGAAGAACTACCTCCTCTAATCAATCGCATCCCGTCTTGGGAATTTTGACAAAACACCACTGATCTGCTTCTACTTCTTTCCTGTAAACTGTGTGCCTTTTATTGGGGGAGCTTTCCTTCTTGTTTTTTTTTTTATTTTCTTGGCCAAGTTGTGCAAAGGACTTGCAGAGGAAAACTGACCCAGATTATTCATTTTCCCTGTGCCCCAAGCTTTTTTAATCGATGGCACTAGTTCAGTGTAGCAACTGAATAGGATTAGTCACTTTTCCCTCTGGATTGAGTTTGGAGGAGGCTGAAAAGATAGATGACTGGAACTGAGTTGCCTTTAGGGCTTTGAGCTGAATTCACAACAGAAAGTAGCCAGTTCAAATTGCTCTGAGTCTTCTGCTAAGGGAAGGTAACTCAGATTAGTCCTTTTGTACCATCTCAGTTCCAAATACATTTTCAGCGTTATTTCTGGCCCTTCTGTTTGGGTCTGAGCCAAAGCCCCTTATATTTTCAGCAATTCCAGTGAGTTTTGTGTCAGACCTTTTGTGGGGAGCAGAAAGAAATGATCGTCTCTTTGGCTCTCCTAATGTCAGCTTGCTGGTAATGTCACACTTGCAAGTGACAGCGGCAAAGTGAGAAACATGCTGATACCTCACACAGTCCTGTGATGACACACTTTGTCCTTTCTGTGTGACCCTGTGATACAAGGTGAGGTGGCAAGGAAAACTTACAATAAGCTCAGGACTTATGATACAACTATTTGAATAAAGCTAGACAGAAACTCTTCCAAAAGAGGAAGGAACTTCATTCAAATGAGACAAAACGTAACAGAGAAAACACAAGTGGCTTATGTATGTGACATAAGATAGTGAATTTACCCGTTGGTTTCCTGTTCACTACTACCTTGCCATAACTTAATAATGCCGTCCAACTTCCCTTGCTGTAATTTTCTCACACAATACAGCTCTTAGTCCTTAGAATTATATCTTTTTCAGTTCCTTACAGAGGAATGAAATGGTCCACAAGCAGAAAAAGACTTGCTTCCTCTCCTTTTATTCCAGTACCAAAGAGGTCTTAGTTGTGAAGGAAAAGTTTAGGTCTTATTGTCACACTCTTGCTATTTGGTTTTGATTCTGTTTGAGATTAGTCCTGGGACCTGAAGGCCTTGCTGGGAGACTGTCAGTGTGGACAGAAATACCTGAGATCTGTTACATGTTTTTGCCTTGTTAAAGTCCTGGCTGAACCCCTATAGACATGGAGATTGGCTAGCAATTAATTCCAAAAGCTTAAGCAGAGAAGTATCGCTGCATATAACTGTACGTATCTTCTGCCTCTACTGTGCTCCTTTTGTGCATCTCCTGGTATATGGTCTGGTTAGTTTTGGTAATTGAAAAACTGGAGATGCTTAGATCAATTCAATTTCACAGCATCATAAGAAGTTTCATGAGATATATTTCCAGGGGCTTCTGCCTCACTTCCAGGTGATGAGATTGAGTCTTAAAATTGCTTTACCTTGAAGATACAATGATTCACTGCTTTCTCAGTTTGCCCAATCTATAGCTATTACTTAGCAATCAGGACTGAGAGATATGTGGTGCTTCCCTTGTCTGTGTCTCTAGCATTGACTCCATATTTCTGATTTTCATTTTCCAGCCTGTAAAAAAAGAGAATGATGTTTATCTGAAATTAGACTGAAAGTATAAATAGAGGTGCACATTCAGACTTCACTCACAGCCACTCATAAGATGTTTTTGCTGCTTCCTTTTTTGTGCCTAATGGATTGATCTCCTTTTCTGCAGAATGCTGCCTCTCTGCGCTTCAAGTGGTCTCTGTGCTTCTTTTGGGCTTTGCAGTAGCTGGCTCTGCTTTTCTTCACAGAATCATAGAATGCTTTGGTTGGAAGGGACGTTAAAGATCACCTAGTTCCAACTCTCCTGCCATGAGCAGGGACACCTTCCCACTAGACCAGGTTGCTCAAAGCCCCATCTAGGTTCCCTGGATTGCTGCATTCCAAACTCTTTGAAATTTTCTCTTCTGGCAGTGCATGCTCCCCTCGTTCAGATGTTTTCCCTTTTTCTGCCTATTTCTCAGTTTACAGGAACTGTTGCTTTATTGATCATCATCAGCTTTCCATTTCTACATACCACTTTTCCTTGGCAGCAGTACTCAGGTTCTGAAGAAACGCAGATAGTGGAGGGGTTACACTAGACTAAGCAGTAAATGGACTATCATCAAACAGTACTGCCATAGGAAAGATCCCAGGGTGATGGCATTCCTGTTGTCAAGAGCTCTGGAAGATGTGAAAGATGTGAGCCAGCATGACCCAGACAAATGGACTCCTGGAGTGATGGGTCATACTGCAGCAAATGTACTGCTTTTGCCTCCCTTTTTTTGCTAGCATGTAGGAAAGTAAAACTTGACATTTAAACTTGTGTTTGCTTTTTATTTGTCATCACTAAGTGGCCAATGGCAATGTCCACTGCTGGGGCAAATCCGTAGCTGAAGTATGGTTAGGTTATAACATGCGTATGCTGGCATAACACCAGGTGTAGCCCAGTAAAAGCCAATCTGAAAGACTGGTTTGCCAGCACAGAGTGCACTTCCTGACGTTGCATTTTGTCTGTACAACTGTATTGCCTGCACAGCTATCCAAGAGATCTTTCTCTGGTGTAAGCTTAACCTTGGAGTGTCTCTGTCTTGAAACAAAATAGTCAGATAGGAGAACTACTGCGGATGGCTTATTCATAGTGTAGGCTCACAGTTTATGCCTCTGCCTTTGCTTTTATCACTTTAATAAAATCAGATGAAAAAGGACAGTATTTATCATATGGCCACCAGAATGTTAGATTGACCATGGAATACATACCCTGGAAGATCACTCATTGTGGAGATGCAAATCTGCAATAAGACATATAAAATGTCAGTCAATTGTACTGAATGGGCTGTTTAAGAACTCGGTAATAAGTGGGCAAAGTAATTTTCCTAGTATTTGAGATAAAAGGGTTTCTCACTTTATAAATAATATTTACACCTACAGTCCTTTCTTTCTGCACTTTCAAATATTTCTCAGTGTCATAGTAAGTGTCTCTCTGGCTCAGATGGGTTAGTACAAGAAATTCTGCTTTGCTTGCTCATACACTGAATTGGTAATATTCTAGTTTATTCTTTCTATTAAAAAATGAGAGATTTCCCATCTGTTCCAATTCAGTGGATTTCTAAATCCATGTGAGGAAAAAATCTACATGTCCTAACTTCTTAGGAAATGTATTTAGTGAGGATTTCAATTGAGTCTTTCAACCTCTGCCTCCTCATCTAACAAAGGTTCTTCTCAACAGAGAAGGATCAGGAGAGGTGTTCAGGGCTCAGTAATTTCACTCTGTGGCTTGACTACAGTTCAAGACTTCAATGGTCTTCAACTGCAATTTTTCTCCCTAGGCCTTCTTATTATTAGAGCCCTTCAAAAGGAAGCAATGGAATCACTCAGACTTTTACAGATCCCTGATGCTGCATTCTCGAGAAACCAGTGTATTGCAATTCTTTTCTTCTCTTTTTGTCTGACCAGTACATGAAAGCAAAGAATAGAACGTGCATCTGATTGTTAGCCAGTACTTATATTTAACACCTGAATCATATAGTTTTTTATCTTTATTTAGTGATAAAGTATTCTTCATTTCCCATGTAAATAATTAAAAGAAAAAGGTGTAAGTTATTAAAAACTCCAGCATTAGAGGGCCCTTAATTTAAAGACTTGAACATTATTTTCTAATTTTTTTCTTCCTGATATAGGCCATGGTAACTCTTAGACTATGCCAAAGGTTATTTAGTGACAGCATGGACTAAAACATCACACATTTTTCATTATCCCTTCTCACATTCATGTTCATGAAAGTTCCATGTAGCATATTCAGCAATTGCTGACATGGAAGTATAAGCTTACAAAACCTAAACATTTCTGAGTACCTGTAAAAGACCTTTTTTTTTGTTGTTAAATAGCCTTGTGTTGTTTTGTTCTGTTCCCATACCATCATAAAAGGTGTCTTTGAAATGTGACTTCTTGCTAAGCTAAAGAACGTCGTGTCTATGGCCTGAAGGGCAGCTAGATATTTCAGACTTTATCCACGCAGACACGATTCACCCTTCACATCAATACAACCATACAGATACAGTTAAACAAGTATAACCCTACCTGTGAACTCCTGTCCCACCATAAAAATGCTGTCTCCAATTAATAGCCTTTCCAGAGCAATAGAAGTCAAAACTGGAAAAAGGCTGACTCCTAGAGTGTTCACACAAGGTACTGTATCAGTATAATTATATAACATTATATAATGTAATAACCTCTTTGGTTGCACAGACATGCTTTGGGAAATTTTATCCATGGTGTAATGAAGTTTCTTTGACAATCTCTTCATTCAGCTTTTCTGTTGAGTTAGAACTGGAACAGGAGGACCTTCCTTTGATGCTGTGTTTGCAACTCTTTCTCAAAGAATGTATTGCAGCTTTTCTACCCCTTTGACTTTTTCTTTGCTTTCTCTCTCCCAATAGCCTGAAGCACTGTCTTTCTCCATATTTGTATGACCATGAACCTGTGATTGCTTTTTACCTTTTACATTTCTTTTTCCTTTTCTCTTAACTCTCTGCAAGTGATTCCCTGAATTTTGGCCAGTGTGTCCATTCAGCCAGATTTTTTTCTCCCATCTTCTCCAAGCATACAAAATGGTCAATTAGTTCCTTTCTCCCATTCCTTCCCTAGTAAATGCCACTACACGAGGTCCTTTTCCATATTTCCTGTTTCTTCCAGGCTTCCATGCTGCTCCTTGAAGTGCCTTGTGACTGTCCATGGAAGCAGCTTTCTCTCAATGGATCAGTAACACAACAAATGCTCTACAGACTCTCAGGTCCATGGAGGCCTCTAGTTTGAGAATCACTACCTCTTGCATCAATTGATGTGATACAAATAGGAGCCCTCTGGACATGAACTTTTCATTCCTACAGCACAACTGGGCTTTAAGCATTACCACAATATGAACAGGACATAATAACATAATTGCAGAATTTTAAGTCCTCTTTCAAGGGTTTTAACTCCTTTATTTTTTTTTGAAACATACCCCAAGTCAATAGATATTTTTATAGAAATAAATGTATTTTAGTAAGATGTCTCCCAGCCCAGAGACACGTGTCTGGTAAGAATCCAGTGTTATATGTGCTTAGAACAAAGCAGAAGAACATGCCTTCTAAAGAGAATACAATGTTCAAGGTGTCAGTGAAACTGTACAGCTCTGTGGCACTTTGGGTGGCAATTGTACCACACCCTGGAAGGGTTTGTTTGCAAAACTGAGGTTGAAAAAAAAAAATATGAAAGACACTGAACAACAGATGTCAAGAGTACTTCCTCCGCTAGGTATAGTCAGAAGGAGAGTTGCTCTTTGAAGATTTGCACATAAATTGTCGCGTCCTCGAAAATGAAATTTGCATTTCAGATCTCAGAATTTATGTACTGAAACTACAGGCAGTCTTTACAGCGTAGGCTGATATGAAAGGCATATTAATATGATTTTTTAAAAACAGCTAATAAGGAAATGGAGTATTACCATTTTTTTCTAGGAATTTGTTGGCAAAGTACTTGGAGATTTTTCAAATAGCAGAGACAGGACTAACACCTTTCCAATACTTCTAAATTCTGCCATTATTTTTGCTTTAAACATCTGCTAATCTCAGAAGATGCCCATTTATTTTTTTGTCCATGCCACAGAAAGACGACATTCACTCTACTAAATATACAGTGTCACACAGGACAAACAATGCAGTACAATCATCTGAGAAATTGTGGGTTTATTTAAAATGACAGTATTTCACCAGTCTACCTTTTTTAAAATTCCTTGAGCCTCGTGTACTGACTGATGAAGTCAACAAGATTCTTTTCATTAGTTTAATATGTTTCAAATCAAGCCATTGGATAGGAGCAGATTTTTAAACACAGCTCATTAGTTGAAATGCTGCTGCTTTCTGCAACTCGAAGATTGCCATTGGGGGAATCCTTTAGTTGCCTTAACATCTGTGCTGTAGCTGTGTGTTGTGGATGTGTTACCTAGGTATTGTGAGTTTCTTTAATTTAGCTTTCTTAATATCCATTCAGTTATGTTTTTTCCACTGCTGTGAAATAATATTTTCCTGTCTTCCAGTTTCTGTGCTATTGGCAGCCCTTCCTCTGTGCTTATCAGAAAGGCAAGAGAGGGACAGTGTCACACTTGAATGAATTTTTATAAGGTTGGGATATACTGTGGTTCTCACAATAAGATAGCCTGGCCAGTGGAGTTTGTATATATAGATTTTTCAGTTTTGTTGCAGCTATGGGATTAGGCAGCACAGTAAAAGCAAAAAAGTGAAGAGAGGGATTCTCATTTTGCCTTGCATAACTCTATTGAGTTCAGCAGGCTTACTCCAGATTTACACTGGAATAAAGGGAGCTCAGAGTCAAGCCCAGTAGATCAGTTTACGGTGCTTTTGGAGGCATCAGTTTACTCGGTCACTTGGAAAATCTTACTCCCCTACTGCCAAAGACCTGGGACAATTCACAGTTCTAATATATTTGTGGGCCTGCTCTGTGGTGTGTAGATGTGTTTGCTTAGTAGAATTAGGAATCTGTTAAGCAAATTTCATACAGCAAGCCCTTCCCTCTCTTATGCTCAAGGGCAAAGTAGAAAATAAGATGCACAGGGAATTTCCCACCCTGTAGAAAGACAAAAGCTAATGAGTGGTGCTGGCCTGTAGCAGACCTGGATGTAGCCTTCCAGCCGCTGCTTGCTTACGCAGCCCTCAGAAGCAAACTCAGACACAGGTCTGAATGCTCTTGTTCATGGGGAAAAGGATGCTGAGAGCCTGCTGTGAGGAGCCCTGTCCTGACTGATCAGATTTCTCCCATGCTGAATAGCAGCCTTTCTCCCCTTCATTAGATGCACAGTATTTTCCTTCCTCTATTAAATGGCTTAATATACTATCCTTGTTCCGTAGTGGGACAGGCTTAAGCAAGCTTGGAGATGTGGGCAGAAAGGCTGTTTGCTTCCTGTATCAGTGGCAGTTACTTGAAGCAAACTTATATATGTTGCTGTTTGGAGTTTTTTTGACAGATTTGTTGTTTTTTTCTGGTCCTCCTCAAGGTATGAATTGCCACTTGGCAAAAAGTATCTGGACACTAGAATGTGTCATTTGGTGCCCTAAATGTTTATGTCCAACCCCCTGCCACTGATGACACAACGTGCTGCAAGAACAAAAGTCTGTTGGCTGGAGTCTGAACTGGTTTCCTAATTCACACCTGTGCTTTGGCAGACAAGCAGCCATCAATCACAGACTCCTGCGGATCCTGGGTATGCTGTTATGGGCAGGGCCGGAAACATTTCTGAGTGCTGATGGGAGGGATTGGGTAAGAAAAAACAATAGATGAAAAGTAAGAAGCCAAAGGTAATAGATTTATAGGAAACAGGGCTGCAAGAGATATCAGGACTCTGGATTGACTATACCGGTGTAATTCCTGACAGATGAGATTAAGAAAAAATCTCTTTGAAATGCTTTGTGGCCACAGAGCCACAGATACAATTTGTTAGAAACAAATTACTCTCTACATCTGCTAAATCTTAAAGCACCTTCCCAGAGTGGTAGGCAGGAGTTTGAGTTGCTGTACGAAAGTTGCTATGTCTTGTTTTATTTGAGTAGGTATAAAGTATCTGTATAAAATATTTATCTACAGGATGGAAGAGTATAGGTATGCATGATTTTTGTAACACTGACAAGAAAGGGAATTTCCCTAGAGTAAGACTTGTGTAGCATGCTTGAAATTTGGTTCTTAACCAACTTGTACAACTTTTAGGTTTACGGATGGATTTTGTGTTTAAGAAGTAGAAGTAAATAAAAGCAGATTAAAAATAAATTACTACTACGCAGCTAAATCATCTTTAGAAAGGTATCAAGGCCAGGTCTCCTCATTAGTTTCTTTCTTCATTAGTACTGGAAGAACAAAGAACAGCATTTACTCTTTATTCTAAAGATTAATTGAAGTGGGGGATGGAGCAGTGAAATTGAATTAGTAAATTATTAACCAATTTCTAAGTAATAAGAAATAATCTATTACAGAGGCTATCCCTCCATCAAGAGATTTGTCTTAAGCATTTGTCTTTCGGAGAGATGGAAGGAATAAAGGGATACAGACTAGAGACAATCCATCAAGTCAGCTATTGGAACATGAATAATGAAGACCTTTGAACTTGGCAAATCTTCCAGATCTCTCTCTCTTAACTGTGGCTTACAGATTGTTTCAGGGTTGCTGCTTAAGCTAATAGCCTCTTTTTAATTTTGTACCCCCCACCCCCCCTTATTAAAAATGTTCCTGTTATAATCTTAGCATCTAACAGTGAAAGCAACAGTTAACAAGGCCCGAATCTGGCAGTGTGTCAGCTCAGGAACTCCCTCCAGCCTGCAAATACAACTCCACCCACTCACATTTTCAGAAGAGGAGCCTGGTGCCAAGGCAGCGCTGGCAAGGTGGTGACTGGGGAAGTGGAGGTTCTGGCTTCTTTGATTTCTGAAGCTGCCTATGAACAATCTGGTTCTTTCTTTCTTTTTGAGTCAAACCTCACTTTGGTGGCTGGAAGGTTTCCTCATTGCCTGTTTCTAAGATTAAAACTCTGATTTAATTTTAGAAACCAAAACAAGTAACACTAGTGTCCAACTGAAACCAGCAAACTCGCCTTGTATAAAGTTCTGACTAAGAGGAAGGGTCTGGCTCTCGTTAGGAATACTTCTCAATAGCCTTGTGGTTTAAAGGTGTTTTGAAGCAGCTCATGGGGGTGAGAATTTAATCTGTCCATCCCTTCTGGCTCCTGGCATATGGGATGCGCTTCCAGCATATGTAAAAATATTGGGAAGGAGGAGGGGAAAAGGCTTGTGGGGTACTCACAAGCATCTTCACCCACCCCAACTGCCCAGTGGAGGTTTTGGCTGTTCTAAATCCACCTGGTCCCCTGGTCTGGGAAGGGCTAATGCCTTTGCACCAGGTGGAAAGCTCTGTTCCTCTCTGCCGGTATGGTGGTCTCCTTCTGCCCTGCTTCATATACGTATCTCTCAGCCCACAATACAGGCACAGTCTCTGCTCAGAAGTACAGATGTGTTTTGTCCCAAGGTCTAACTGTGCTCCACAGATTGTAGGGCCCTATGAATGGCCTTGATGGATTTTAGAGATGGGAGTGGGGAGGCCAGAAGTTGGATTTTTTGGAAAACATCTACCTGGTGGTACCCGAGCTGTGCCAGATTCCCCTGGCTGGGCTGCAAACTGTGCAAACACACATTGCTGTCTCTCTGACTTTTGCTTAGGCTTTAGTGCAAGCCCACAAATAAAGTACTGCATTCTTTACTCCCACCTCCAGTGTTAAATGAATAACTGCTTGACTCATTGTACTCTATGCAGAGTTTTAATGAATCACTTCAGCTCCAGGGGTGAGCTTCTCTCCCCAGCCTCCTTCCCTGTGTGTCAACACCCCTGTGTCCTCTCCACCCTAGTCCAATGCCTTAGACCATCATCTATTCATTTCCAGGGCCAGGAGTTGGAAGTCGCAAAAGGACATAGGTGAAATTGTCCTGTGCCTGGGTTCATTTTCACCTCAAATGCTGCTCTTCTTGTTCCCTATTAGCCTACAGCTCTCAGCTCACATTCTAGAGGGGCCTGAATCCAATTTCTTCCTTCCTCCCCTCCCTCCTGATGAGTGTTGGCTCTGGTTTGTAAACAAAAGAACAGCTACACACCTCAAGCAGCTGGTTGACAGCTTCTTCAGAATATACCCTACCTCTGAAAAAGTGAGAGGAAGCTCTTGGACTCGTTCTGTTCAGCTTCACTGTGTAATTGGGCTCTAAACCACGTCAGACCCAAGGGTAGATCCACAGTGATTGCCTGTTGTCTGGCAACACTGACTGGTGATGATTTCTCAGCAGACCTTTCACTTGGAAAACTTAATTCCTTCTTAAAATGCTCTCACAACACTGTGTGTGAAGATGAGCTTCAGTAGCATCCGTGGCAGATGCACTTCTGGGTCTGGCTCTCCCATCCCTCACACCTCGTGCAAAGTTCCGCTCTTCCTCCTGCTGTACAGAGACACACTGCATCTAGAATGCAGGGACGAGGAGAGCCTGCATAAAATTGTTCTGACTACAGTGCATGTGGTGCCCTCTCTCAACACTAGTCTGCATTCACTCTTCCTCTGTGACTCAGGGGCAGGCTTACAGTCTCTGAAAAATTCTGTTTTCTCCTTCTTATATCCCAAGCCCTTTGAGTTAAACCATTACAAGGGAAGGTACAGAGATTGCAAAGGAACAAGGGATTTTCTTGTAATTTTAGCATTTATTTCCTTCTTAAAGATGCAGTTGTATAAAATAAGTGATGTCCTGGCAAAGGCTACTGTCATGCTATGCCAGACAATTTTATCACCCTAGCCCATGAAGGCTCTAGTGTACAGCATGAAGCTGCTTTGCTTTCCAACGTGCCAGTTTTTTTCAGTGCCAGACCTCCCTTGGCGGCGCCAAGGAGTTTTCCTTCAAAATTAGCCGCTCTTCAGCATCTTTCTGCCCTGCTGTAGGTACCACCGGTGCCGAGCCAGAGCCTCCCCGAGCACAGCCGGGCGGGACGGCACCGTCTCGGCGACAGGAGGGGGAGCTCGCAGCGCGCCGGCTTTAATCGGAGACTTAATTTAGCAACACTGCAAAATCACCACTGCTGCTGAGATGTCCATAGGGCCTTTCTCCACACCTCCTTCCCCACCACCCTCAAAAACAAACAAACCAAAAAAAGGGAATAAGGGGGGGTTTATTTTGAGGTTGAGGTTAGGATGGAGAATTAAACTAAATTAAAGGGGAGCTGAGAGGCAGTGCGGCTGCTGGGAAGTGATGGAAAGGGTAGATCTTAATATATATTTATGGTGCTAGCAGTGATGGGTAAGATGCTCCCAGTAGTCAATAACACCTCTCCTCTGGTAGACTGGGACAGGTTCACTGCTGGTGTAGGCTCCTCAGTTCAGCTGAGGGATCAAGAATTGTGCCCACTTACACTAGCACTGAGTTTAGTTATGTATGTGCTAGGAGACCTCTGAAGAGAGCAAAACCCATGCCAGTGGAAAAGTCTTTGTTTCCAGAAGTGAGACAGAAAAGCATCAGCTGCCAGTCTCGACATAAAGTCAAAGACTCATCAAGCTCTCCTCTGGAGTATGAATTCAAGAAAAGGGTACTCAGGTCTGTGTTGTTACACGGAGTAAGAGGAGCAGAATTTGGGTTCATGCACAAACTTCCTGCCACACCTTCTGGCCTGAGCCAAGGCTCAGCCCAAGTTAACATCGAGCTTCTTGAAGATAGGATGCTTTTCTGAAAAATTCCTCTCAAACTTGGAGGCACCACACTTTTCTTCTTTTGCTTTTGCTATTTTTACTCTTTTCTCTGAGAAGTCAGCTGAAGGCAGAATCTGGGAAAAATTCCTAACCTGTCTTCCTGAAGATATTTCTCCCCAAGAATGCAGAGGAAATTGCAGCTTTCAGAATGCATCTGTCCAGGCAAACCTAACATCAATTTTTATGGATCTAAGCCACAAGGAAAACCTGTGTTGGTTTCACAGCAGTAGTGAGAGCAGATTTTCATGGTGGTAGGACCAAGCCTGCCCTCATGCACAGCCTGCTGGTGCAGTACTGCAACCAAGCCCATCTCTAAAGTGGGCAGTAGTTTTCCTAGTGCAGACAGCCCTGCAGAAAGTTAATCTCCTAATATTGCAGTGATAAATTGGAGAGAGATTTCTTTTATGGCGCCCCTAAGTGCCTGTATAATTCTCCTGTATAAAATCCATGACAATTCCCAATTTTGGTATCTGGCAATCTCTCAAGAGATGGCTTTTTAAGGTAAAATATCCCCCTCCTTACCTATAAGCTCATGACCCTCGTTATTAGTGCAAGCTGAGCCTATAACTAGTAAAAAAGAGCTTACCTCTTGACCTAGAGGAGAAAGAATCTAGAGAGATCAAAATATATAGTGCCAAATTAAATAATTTCCTGATGAGCTCTCACAGATAGAGAGTTGCATCTTTCCTTGCTGTGGAAAAGGAGCAGGTTCTCTGCAGGCACAGAAAGCTTTCTACAGATACAGCCCTGTGATGCATTAAAACAGAATGAACCTCATTCTTAAACCTATCTAAAAATGTTAGTAGAATCATGAACACTGACCTTAAAATGAAAAATGATTTGCAACCTTTGCAGAGGTGTCTTTATCATAGTGCCATATTTTAAAGTATTTTATCCACTCAGCTACACAATCTTACCATTCATTTGCCATTGTCATTTTACCTACAAAAGAGTTCACTTAATATCCCCCAAAGCAAGAGAAACGTAACGAGTATTACAAGAGGAAAATTATTACTAGTATATTATATAGAAAGGCTGTAAAGTTCAAACAGAGGAAGTTCTGTGTGCACACCACGTTTCATGCAAATTACGCTTAATAGTTTAACGCTGCATTAAATTTTGCCTCCTGAATAAAAATGCTTCTTTAGTTATTTTTCTAATAATCTATGTAACTTTGGGGAACTAATTAAGGCAAACCATTTCCAATGTGCCTGTTTAGCTGCCTATATCAAGTGGCCTGATTTTTAAAAGTGCTGACTACTGAAGCTATAGTAAATATTTTGCATCCCTCACTACCTGGTAATTTTTATGTGGTCAGTATAAATTTAGGAGCCCTATATCAGCTACCTATGTGATACTTGTGGTTGAAATATTTTAACTGTAAGACCATAGCTCACAGTGAGAAAATTAAATCTAAGAAGCGTTTTTAGTAATCATATTTCTCCTTTCCTTTTCCCTTATCTGTTCTGGAAAAAGATGCCGACCAATAAGACTTTCAATGTAAAGGTGTTTCTGTAGCTGCAGGAAAATGCTGATATTGCTTCTTGATTGCAAGAGGAACATGTGACACATGATTAATCCACATATGGACAAGGATGTCTTCCAAGAGTGGAAATGGAAAACTAATCAAGAGCACATATGACACACTGGATCCAACACACGTGCTTCCCTAGGACTTCTTGGCTGCTTCACATCTGGCTGGCTTGGAGTGCAGGCAGAGCTGCACATGACTGCCTGCCTGCTTTCATGGAGATGATTGCTGGTCTGAAGCCTGGCTTTGCCTGCAAGGCTTCAGTTTCATCAGCTCAGTGAGTGCTAGAGTGTGGTTTATCTTGCCTGGACTAGGGTTTTGAATGTATTCATTTGTGTCCAGTGAACTAACACTATCCAAAATGAATGTTTTTAATCCTAAGCCTTTGACTTGCTGTATATACAAGTTTTGTACTGATGTAACTGTCAGAAGTGCTAGCATGATTTTTTTTTTTTTTTAAACCCAGGGACATATCCCACAGAAGAAAATCCCTGCCGGCAACTGACTCAAAAACTGCATACCGAGACCTTATTTGACTACTGATACAGATGCTGAATTCTCATTGACTTTAGCAGAGGATCTGCTTTAGAAAGGATGAAGGTGTCGTGTTTTATATTACTGGAAGCAGCTGTGCTTTCCAGTCACAGGGAGAATTACTGACATCTCAAACAGGATGCTGAGGTTTCCATGGCTGAGCACCTCTGGAAAGGTTTGGATTTGGTTTCCCAGGCACTTATATCTTTCCTCAAAATGTAGATGAATGGGAAGACAAACTAATTCTTCATTCCTGGATGCCATATGTTATATAAAGATTTACAGAGCTGTTCGTAGCAGGTGCTTTGGCTGTGCTGTTTACTGCTTCAATGAGAGACCAAGTAAGATTTTTACATTCCTCTCCCATAATATTTAATGAGCAGTATTTATGCTTATGTCAGAGATATGCTTTGAGCCGTGATTATTGTCTGCAATTTTGCACTCTAATACGATGTCCGACTTCAGTACTCATTGTTATGAGGCCCCATTACGAGTCAGTGGTCCTTGTCGTCTGATCTTACAAAATGTAGAGAGTGGTTATGGTTTAAGAGGCTGAAAAGGTCTGTGAATATGAGTAGTGAATTATGAAACTGTTGAATTTTTGTGTCCTGAATCTGAAGAGCAGCCAACCAAAGCAGCATACCTACTATATATATATATATATATATACACACACACATAAAAATGCACACATGCACGCACAGAGAAACAATACAGGTATGGAGACAAAAATTCAATTCCATATGTGTGTCCTGAATCAAATATACTAAAATAAATCTCAACCACATTGTCACAAAAGCCTCCCATGAACAGAAAAGTGCTCAGACGTGTTTGACCCTGCTAGCAGGGTACCATGCATCAGCTGCTTTGTAATACCTCACTTGAAGTATCTGACTCATCATTCATGCTGCCTCTCTTTCACAGTGGGCCAAGGGGATGGGCACAGTCTCCCATCTCATGGGAGGCTATTTGTTGCGCTTCGTATGAAGGCAGGAGTCTGAGCTCTGTTTCTGAGGGAAAGAGATGACACAAGGCTGATTCAAAGGAAACATAAGGGACAAGACCTTGGTGTGGCCAAAACACTGTAAATGTGTCAAAGTGGAAATTTGTATCAGCTCAAGACAAGGACTGATGTACTTTGAAAACCAAGAGCCTTAATGAAACAAGGCATCCTTTCTCTTTAAATACCTGTTATCTGTTACAGGTCAGATTCAATCAGCACTTAAAAACGCAATCGATAGGCAAAGATTGAAAAAGTGCTTCAGGCTTCCCTCAAATATTCATCTTAGTAGAACTGTGTTCGAGATACAAAACTGCCACTGATATCTTTGCACAGAGGCTTTTAATCCTTCTCACGGAAAGATGGAAGGAAAGGAAAGTAGAGAGTGAGCAACACTCATGCACAGGTTTGTGAGAGGGGGGAGGAGGGGGTTTAATGTCAAGGAAATTGTCAAATCCGGAAAAAAACTATCAAAAAGGGCTTTCACAGTAGCTCTCCTGGGGAGAACAGTTCTTCAAGCAAGTTCTCTTGGGGCTGAATCACACAATTCATCAGAGACAATTGGTGGGTAAAATAGTAGCAATGATCTTAGAAAAAGAAAGTCCAATTTCCACTTCCCATTTTGTCATAAGCTGTCAGGAAGTGTTACACAGTGCTATTAAACAGCTGCTGCTGTTCTTCTTAAAGATGGGTGATGTAATGCTGGTAGAGAGCCTTGCTTTCAGGAGATCTGTGAAGTGGGATGAACTCCTGACCCCCACCCCATAATACTGTGAAATCTTAGTTGCCCTGGTTTTCTTTCAGAATTCAAGAAATTCCATTTTGTTCCCTGGGGCATTCCTGGGCTGGATTTTAATACTTTTCTTGCAGAGATGGGTTCTGTCACCAGCAACTGTCACTTTGAATGGTTCCAAGTCTGAATGAGGAGGCAGTGGAGAAACAGGAAAGAGGGTGATGGGAGAGGAGATGATGGTCATACAACTCATGAAAGCAGGTTTCTTAATAGCTAGTCCTCGGAACTACTTCAGCATACTTTTGTTTGACTGCTGACAGGCAGCAGTTCTATAGTGATAGCTACACTCTTTTAGGAGATTTGGAAAGGAATTAAGACTGCACTTTAAACAGGGTCTCACTAGCTCTTGTTGACATCCTCCTGACTGACGCCAGCATAGATGAGAAGAGAACCAGTCCTCACGGCTTATAAAAAGCTCCCACATTACTAAACTAATATTTTTCATGTAATTAAAGCTGGCAGAGTATTGGTGCTACCTCAGAGAGAACTGAATCAGTACCTAATCACTCTGGTCCACGTTCCTGCTGTTCTTCAGGCAGCCAAGTGACAGTGAGAGGGAGGAGCTGTGATGGATGTGTTGCAACAAGCACTAGAGTGCAAGAAGACAGGGAAACAGGCAAGCAATTCCCTGCTCCAAAGCACCACCCAGCAAACACTTCTAACTCAGTGGTGCAGCTGAGGCTGTCAGCCCACATCCGATGGAGATGGTTTGGATGGCTACACTGAGTTGTTCAGCGTTCACTCCACTACATGAGCACAGCTGATGCTGTGAGGCTTGTATAGCTGTGTCACCATCAGTGCTGTCATCCCACTGCCGAACGGTCCCAGCCGGCAGAACGGCCCTCCTGCTCATTCCACCTGCTGCAAGGCATCACTAGGCACATGGGAGCAAGTCTCTCACTGGAGATGGATCTTGTGGGAAACTGCAGTGGACAGCCTTGTTCTTTAACAAACTCAGCATCTCCTGGGCTCGTGTGCTAAGAAGACATTTTTATGCCTGCATGCAGATCGTAGGTGTTTGCAAGAGTTTATATTTTAAGATCTCACAGTCATTAGTTTGTATGGACTGCCAATTCAGAGGCTCCTTTCATCGCACAGCTGCAAAGGAGCTATTATTGGGACACCTTTACTGCTGATCCAGTCCAGCAGAAGACTGTGCAGACTGAAACTCTTATGAGGAAAGAGCCAGGCTCACTCCCACTGCCATGGAAGACAACGTCTATTTTCACAGTGTAAGGGATCAAATGCCAGTGGAAAGAGCCAAGAATTTTCAGGTTTCTCAGAGGAATATTATAAACAAAGCAGAGTAAAAGCAAAGGTGTATAAAATCCCTTGACAGTGCCTTTTAAGAGAATTGCCATGTGTTATTTTAGCCAAGTCTTTATTCTTTTCTGCTTAATGTTGTATGTTAAAGTTCTCAAAGCTGCTGGCAATACTCAGTGGAATAATTTTAGAGCAACCTTAATAGAATGAGTAGAATAAAGGATTGTTCAAATATATTGTAGCAAGATAGCTTTTTAATAGAACAAGTTATTCAAAACTCTGATGGCTAGGGCTTGTGAATGGAAAAAATCTCCCCTGTGTTTAATTACTCCAGCCTGTCTTTATTTCCTTTGTATAATTCTAAACACTGTTTGCTTGTGCTGGATGTATTCCAGGTGGAAAGTTGGTATTTGTTCATCAATGTGTCCTATTCACAGGCTGGAGATCCAAACAGGATGACTACAGCCAACCATCCTATCTGACCTCCCACATAATGTAGGTTATGGCATTCCACCCCGCAAAACCTGCAGTGGAAGGAATTACTCTTTGCTGCTATTCCAGATTCAGGAAAGCATTTCTGTTTAGAGCAGTACTTAAGCACACACTTAACTTTAATGATATGCTTAATTCCCATTTAAATATGCAGTGAAGTGCAACTTTTGAGTTTGCACCTTTGTGAGCACACATTATGGGGTCCGGTAACTTGGTCATACTGAAATGTGTACTTTATGACACCTAGAGCAAAGTTAAATCTGAAGAGTTTATTCAGAAAAGTCAGATGGCTTACTGATGTGACCTCCAGAGATATCTGTTTTGTTTGGGGATTTTCAGGTCTATGGGTCTGCAGTGGTGTTGCCATTTGCAATATGAAACTGCTCAGGAACTATAAGTGATATCTCTTTTCATTTCACTTAGCAGAAAGGATATATGAATCAATAATATTTCATTAATTCAGTAACAACCTCTGTTAAACCTCTCAAAAGACAAGAAAGAAGAGAAGCTGATTTTGTCTTAATTTCCAAGGTTTTTTTCACTTGCTTGGGGAATGGAGAAAATCTCTGCTGCACCATAATACCCTACCTAATTGAGCTCTTAGATTAATGTTTAAACTTCATTTGCAAGTCCATTACCAAATCTAATCAGTTACAAAGGTACCATTAAGGAAAGGATTTTTTTTCAAACCCACTTCTAATTCACATTTCCCCTCACAACTGTCCAAGGCACTGGCAGTGGCTGCAAGTACTGTGTTATAGATATTGTACTTATACCAGAAGGGAAAAAGAAACTACAGAATATTTTCAGTGGAGATAATAATATACAAAATTACATGAAGTTCATATGCTGGTATAAGCCAAAAAGGGATTGCTTAAACCTTGAATCTACTGAAACTTTCAATTATCAAAGAAAAACAATACTGATGTTCAGCCTCTTTCAAAGTGATGATACCACCTTTGAGAAGGTGTTAGATTGATTGCACTGAAGGCTTTTCCCTAGATCTATTACCTGCAAGAGATGTGCAGCATTATCCATAGCTTCTTCCTGTGAACTAAAATCCTGGCACAGCCCAGAAGTTTCAGGTCTGCTTAATTTTCAGTGCTCATGTAGTCCTCAGCCTTGTTGCTGATAAATGCTCTTCACATTCAAAATGAAATGTTCCTTTTGAGCTGCACATCAGAACAGGACCACCAACTTCTCAGTACTTGGGATAGCAGACAATATAAATGCTAACACACGGCTGACCTGACCAGAGCTGAATGGGTGACTTCAAGCCAAAGACTGTCTCTCGCATTACCTAATCTCTGAGACATCCAGACTCCCGTCCTATTCAGCACTTTAAAAAAAAGTCTGGATTTTATTTTTATAACTGTTCTCAGAAGATAAACAAAGCTGAAATGGAAGATCTAGAAATGAGCAGTATGATATTATACAGACACCACTACTTTCAGGCAAATCAAAATTTTGCTGTTGTGTCTGTGTAATTGGGGAAAGCTCTGCCTACCCAGGGTGGTCGGCCCCGAGCTTCGGAAGGGAGGGCTGTTTAGAGGTAGTTGCTAATAATCAGGGCTTTAGTGACCTCTTCTAAATCTCCTGATGCATATATTCATTTCCTGATCCCTATGCACCCTTTGCAGCCTGCTTACCCCATCAGCCTAGTAATCTCTACAGAAAGCACTGACTGGGGAGGAGTTTTGCAGAGTGCTGAGAAGACCGTAACCCTATTGCTACAGTAAAGATAATATTGTGCTATGCTGGCTTGCTCACTAAAACAAGGATATCTTCTGCTGGTCAAAAGTTCTCTGATTATAGACAAGAGAGGCCTTTCCACCAGGCTTCTTGGCTTAAGAAGCACATAGCATAAAACTGTGGAAACTCTAAGGTCTCTCCCATCCTGTATCACTATGCCTGCTATGTGCCCTTCGGCTTCTCTCTTAGCATCAGTTCGCTGGTTCGACAAAAACAGGAATGATAATTGTTGTATTAGCACTTACCTTTGTAGAGCATTTGGAGATCTGTGGATAAAAAAAGCGCTGTGTCAGTACTTCTGCAATGATATACTGCAGCCTTTCTGTCTCCCTGTGCAGGAAAGAACAAGAGCAAAGAACAGAAAGAGAAGCAGGTAAGAACGATTAATAAATATGCAGCCTATGATGGCCTCTCTCCCCAGATAAATGTAATAGTGACAATGAATGCAGAGGAGGAGAGGGGCCAGCGTATGGCAGAAATGAATGTGTAGACAATGCCGGTATTATATCCACAGATCCTTGTCTCCATGGACTTCAGTCACTGCTGTGTGCTTGAAGCTGGTCAGAAGAATCCCCAGCAGAGGTATCTGACTACACGCCCTTAACATAGGATCACTCTGCTTTCTTTAAACATGAATTAAAAGGAGGGAGGAAGAGCCCCAGGGTTCAGCGTCAACAAGATCTAAACTACTTGACATTCTCGTTCTGAAATGCCAGCTCTTAAATTATCAAGGCCTTTTTTCTTTCCTTTTTTTCCCCCAAGTGCTCTGTATTTCCCGATGTAACAGTGTGCAAACATTTTATCAGCAAATACCAAGGGGGTGGGGTGGGGTGTGTGTGTGTGAAAAATCGGCTATCTAGAACTGATAAAGCAATTTGGCAGAGACACAGCAGCTATCGCTTTTAAATGGCTACGGGCTTTCCGAGGTTTAGCAAGTCGCAGGGATAAAATTCTGGGGATTGACTGCTCTGAGGGTGAACGGGAAGCTGTGCTCGCTCGCCCCGTGACATTCCTGCTCGCTCCACTGCCCGTGTTACTGGGACTGTGCCCTAAAGAAAGGGGTTATGCTGCTCGGCTGTATAGCAACAGTCCGTGACACTGTGCTAACAGCATGCTTGGGACCATTACTTAAGTGATAATCTCACTGCTCCTTTGTTTTATGAGGCAATAATCTGATTCCCATGTGCATAAAATGAGGCCAAAGGGTAAATAGTTTGTTATAATGAGGGAACAACATTAAGACTGATGAAAACTAGAGGTCAGTGTTATTATTTCTGTTATGACACCCATTCATTTAATAATCCTTCTGTTCATATCCTAACAGCAGGGATCCATGTCGTGGCTTTTCAAGGCAGTATCTGTCCCCTAATAAAGGCAGATGTTATCCTGCTGTCACTCGTATCTAACTCAGCTCGCTGTCGATGTGGTTCCTCATTACAATCACATCTGAGAGACTCCCAACATGGCTGTGTGGTGAAGGACTGCTGGAGAAGGACCAGAGAAGAGACATTATCTGCGTGGCCTCGAGGTATCAGTGGCAGGCTAGGGAACTCATCACAGGTTTTCTGTTTCACAATGAGCTTCCCACTTAGAGGATTCTCCTTCCTTTCTGCTGCATCTTCCCCTCCCCCCAAAGTATCTACTCTCTACTGATAACTTACCATTCCCAGCTGGAAAAATATTTCCAGTGTGTTAGTACATCACAGAATCAGTGATGCATTTCTATAGATCTTTCTTGGTTTCTTTTTTTCTCCTTTTTTTTT
>VZTF01002191.1:3381789-3620119 GCA_013397755.1 Cnemophilus loriae
TTTTTAGAGTGAATAGGAGCATAGTTGGTCTACTTAGAATGGACCTGAGCATAGCAATATTACTGGGTGTTCTTAATCACAGAATAAAATAAATAGTGCCAGGCTTTCTAAATGGGAAAAGTTTCCACGAGTATGAAATATATATTATGGTATGTATAATTTTGTAAACCATCTAAATAAATAAAACATTTTTATATAGACACTTACTGTAATATACAATCTGCAAGTATCCTGGATCCACCCATCTTATTCTCCTGTCACCCAATTAACCTACTGTTAGGTAAATTCCCTCTTCTTCTTACCACTGGCACATATTCTTCTGCCTGTGGAGTATATATATATATATATATATATATAACTATTATCACTGTTACTATCATCATTATTATTATTATTATTATTACTTATGATGCTGTGCTGGTTAGCCGAGGCAATATACTGGAGTAATGTACATGGAACAGTATGTACGTATTTTTTTTCACATCAGCTCTGGGCAAGAACATTATTATAAAAACAGATGGGTGATAGAAAACACCTGTAGATGAATAGGTGCCTTATTGTATGTTTTCTAACTCAGTTAATGTACAGTATTTGGTATTACTGCCACTTACACTAAAAAAAAAAATCCTTACTGATAATAATAGTGAGAAAATTTGACTTACAGTTCCAGTGAAATCAGAAGTAGAGTCGGCTCTAACATTCCACGTCCTAGATCTTTACTTTGCTTAAGCACATTTTTTTCAGGTAGTCCTAAAGGCCAAGTTTTCAATAGGTTTGATGAGAAAGAGAGGCAGGTAAGACAGACAAAAAAGATCATTTTATAAAAGGGCATTTTTATTATAGCTAAATGAAAACTGTTGGGATGAATTCCTTTCAGGTCTTCTAGAATATTGTCTCTTGCTTTTGGGGGAAATAGGAAAGCTGAAAAATCAAATTATTTGGTACTGGTATTGTGAAACTGAACTTTATGATGGAAGTCAACATTCTCCTAGTTGTGGAAAAGATACTGTATCTACATAATAATCCAAATCTTGGCAAAATATATCTTGCTGGGTGGTTTATTAAAAAAAAATATATTCCTACAGCGTGCAGAGTTTGAGCCAATGCAGATGGGCTTCCCTGGTGCACATCCAGATCTATGCCAAAGTGACTGAAGTCCATTCAATTGACCAGATGTGGATACCAGAAAACTGAATAATGACTGACTGAATATCAGTGAATCTGATAAAACTTTTACTTGAAAAACTCTGTGGAGATTCCCTTTAATTTCAGCAGTCTTTAGACTGGGCTTAGTATTAACTATTTGTCACAGGTAGTAACAGGAACTTCCAGATGATTTGTTTCATTTGCTGAGCAAATGAAGACATTTGTTTTAGCACAAATTGAAAGCATAAATTTTGAGTTAAGAAAATATCTAATCTGTTTTCCAAGCCTGTTGGTAGGAAAGAATTTAGCAATCAAAATTCTCACCCCCCAAAAATAAATTAATTTTTTGCCATCTAATATTATTACTGAAGAGTAAAGTTATAACTAAAGTAGCAATCTTCTGGATGTTAGAAGCATCCTCCACTCCTCCCTAGATGCCAAAAGCACCAGTTCATCCTCTCCCAGTCATCAATATCCTGTAGTACCAGAATCCATTCCTTTAATTCACTGATGCATGGAAGTTAAGGTGAAAAGGGATCGTTAGATATTTGGCATAGCCTCCCGTGCATCACAGACCATTAAATTCCTTGCAGTTATGTCTGTAATGAAGCCAGTAATTTGCATTTGGCAAAGGCACAGACTGATTTGAAGATGCCATGAGACAGAAAATGACTTGTTCCTTTGGTCATGTGTTCCAATGGTTGATCACCTCCACTACAAAAAAAATCAACCCCGAACCCTTACTTTTTAAATTTGAACTTGCCTGGCCTTAGTTTCCAGCCATTAGTCCTTACTACAATTTTCTCCACTAGGCTGGAGAACACTTCTATTTTCTGCCTACAACAAAGGTGCTTTGTGCTGTAATTCAGTGCCTTCAATATGCTTTACAACAAGCTAAAGCACTAAGCCCTTGCATCTCTTGCTGCAAAGATTTCTCTCATTTCAGATTTGTTTCAAATACCCTTTAAACCCGTGGACACCAAAACCAGATGTTGTATTCCAATATAACTTGCCCCAGTGTTCCACCCAGGAAATCACTTCCTTAGTCCTACACAGTAATCATCAATTTAGAAGTCCTAGAGTAAGACTACTCATGTTTTATCACACAATTGCCTTTGGAGTCCATGCTGAATTACTTTTCTGCTATAATAATTTTCAGATCCATTCTTCTGTAGGATGAAGTCTATAACTTTGGCTTGATTCCATATTGCTAAATGAATGGCTTTACATTTCACTGCATAAACCCACATTTTGTCAGAATGATCCAGGATAGCTAAGCTCTTGGTCAGTTTGTATGAATGGTCTGTACTAATAATTGTCTTTATGTCATCTGCACATTTTATTAGCAGTGATTTTATATTAATTTCCAGGGCATTAATTTAGAGATGTTGAATGTCCTTGATCCTAATGCTGATGCTCACAAAAACCCAATAGAAGCCCCTCAATACCATCTCATACAGTTACTATTACTTTTTGAACTCTTAGTAGTGTGTTTCCCAGTCCACTGTAGGCTAACTCTGTGGAAATTGCATAATGTTAAATTTTAAAGAAATGGCATGAAGCACTGTGTCAAACATATCAGCTGGTAAAAATAACTACATAGCTATAATGCATTCAGTTTGCTTGATCTGTTTTCTACAACGTCTGTTGATTGGCAATTATTATATTTTGGTCCTCCACTTCATTATTAATTGAGCCTTATATCACAATTTTTCTTTTTTTTCCCCCTGTGATTGAAACCAGCCCAACCTGTCTGTACATCGTGTGGATGTACACATGGAATGTGTACCTGGAACCTTGGGGTGACATCTGCTAATGACCAACACAACAGCTATGCAATTCATTGTCTGATACATATGCAAACCTAATACAGGGCAAATTTCATCTATAAAATGTATAAAAAAACCTTTGTAAAAGTCAGCTTTGTAACAATTGAACTTACGTGAGCTCCTGAAGATCAGGCACAGCTCACCATAAAATACCTGAGGACACAAGGTATTGTTACAAACGTCTGGGGAACCAGCCAGGACTGTAGCTTGTGTGGTCTTGAGATGCTTGGAGTAGCTAGCACAGGCTCAAGCTGCAAAACTGGGACAGACTGTCCTGCATCACACTGGGACTCCTTCCAGCATCCGAAGCAGGCAGGACCACGAGAGCATTCAGGTAGCTCTCTCTTCCCAATGACAAGAAGTTTTCTGCAGCTCCTCTCAGTACGTGTTTGGGTGGGTTTTTCTGCCTCTGTGCTGCTTGACACAGATGTATATTAAGTACTTGCTGGCACTTTTCACAAGGGCTGATGTGATGTTTGTTCTCTCTCTCTTGCATTCATCCCAAAAATAAGTGACACAAAAAGTTACCATTAAAAATAACAAGGTGCCTGAAGGAAGACATTCATGCCTTTATTAAGCTGTATAAACATCATAACACATATGAGCAGAACTCACAGGCAGTATCTTTTGTCCTGTCCAATCTACAAGTCATTGCAATTCTGAGTCTCAATTTCCCCAATTTGTACATAGCCGATAAACAGCCATTAGCACCTAGTGCATTTTTATTCTGTGCTTGAGAACAAAAAAGGAGTGATAAAAATAGAAAATCCCTGCTAGGAAACAAACACTAATGCTATTTAGTATTCTGAGTAAAAACAGAACTTGTTAGAACCCTACAAGTACAGATACCTGATGTGCCAAGAGTACATCATGAGCCTCCCTGAGCTCAGTCAAGGTTTTCCTGGTTTAGCTGGATAGAGCAAAGCTTACTTTTTTTCTTATTACTTGTATTTATTCAACATGAGTACCCAATTAAAATTGCCTGGATCAGGACTCTGATTTGTTTGCAGTGCCACTGGTAGAGAAGCTCTAACTTGAAATTAGGCCTGAAGTGTGGTGGTAGGAACCTGCCAAAAAGACACGCATGGAACACCTCCTGAGAACGTGTGGTAGCAGGAATGTTGCAAAATACTACATGTAGCTCCACAGGTGAAGGAAAAGAAAGCTCAGTGGTTCAGTCCAGGGGATTAGGAAGTTATGTGTCTGATGATGAAGGGCCACGGTTTACGGTCGAATGACACAGACAGTGTATGATCCAGACGATGATGGATGGAACAGGAAATACTGAAAGACAACACTGTAGTCATCGGCCTTGCTACCGGAGGTGCCGTGAGCTTGTTTCTCCACTACCAATCTTTTTTGCGCTAGGCAACACAGGTTTTTGTACTTTTAAAGAAAATAGAAGCAGGAGTATGGTATTGCAAGGTCAGCTGCAGTCATATATGTTATCGGTGGTTATCTGGAAACACTTGGAAGAACTCTCCTCGCACCAGCTCAGTGCTGCCTTCTCATGTAGCAACAGCTTGCAGATGAGGAGCTGAGAGTGGATTTATTTTTCTTCCGCTCCGTGCAATTCTTTCATGACTTGTGCAGCCTTACGTCTTGAAGAGTACCTCCTGCAAAGTTGGTCTGCTCCCATGAACAGTTCTGAAGGCAAAGGAAGTGGAGGTGCCACTGTGGGAAAGCACCATCCCTGCACCTTCTGCAGGTTTTAAAGGAGGTGTTGGACCAGCAGTTCAGAGGGCAGAGAAAGAAATGGTGATGGCCTTCTCCATTTCTTTCATGACTTGTCCAGTACACACAACAAGAACGACAGCAGGAACATCTACCAGCCAAGATGTGGACCAGATCTGCCTAGCGTTGGTCTTAATAACAGGTTGTTTCCAAACAGCAGGAATAACCTCCTGCCTCTGTTCCTCTGCCTCTGTGGGAATCAATTCTTCGCAGCAGATTAAAAAAAAGTTTTAAGGCAGGATAGTCACCCTCCTTTGATGGGTGGTACATGGAGCCTCGCAGGTGTGAGAGCTGCTGCTCCTGCTGACCTGCATCTGTCCCCAGAAGTGAGGCAGGCAGCAGGTGCTGGTGCTGCTGGCGTGGGCAGCCCATGGTTTCTGTAGGTGTGCAGCCTCTGCAGGGACCGCTGCCACAAATTCTTTTCATGGGAGGGACAGGAAACGGTGTTTCTGTAGCGCAGTGGAAAGCAAACCATTCACTGCTGTCAGGGTGTCATCTTCTCACAAATAAGATCTTTGTTTAGAAATGTGGCTTTGTAGTTCTGTGAGAACCAGTAGAGTTCCACTTCCAGGAAAATATTAATGATTAACCATAAATAAGTAAAGAAGGATGAGACCTTTGTGGTGTCTGCTAAGAGATAGCAGTTATTTTGTCATAGCTGATAAAAATCAGCTATCTGGTCTGTGAATGCTTAGTTCAAACTTCCACTTGCCCAAAACCAAGGCACATGTCACATAGTTATTCTCCAAATTTATCCGGAAAATTTCTTCCCTCCCTTCAGTGCATAACTGGGGATTTTTACCCTGAACCTCCCCAGGCCCCCTGCAATAGATCAAGGGGTGAGGACTCAGATTTGCCCAGATTCAGTGAAACTGGGCTGCAAAGTTTATTAATTTTTCCAAGGTAGGAATTAGTATCTGTTCTTCCTCCTTATTCCTCCTCCATCAGCACCAGCTGCTACAATGTGTATTGCCCCATAAAACACTTTTTGTTGGATTCTGGTGCCCTCAGGTGCCCTTCTCCTCCCCCATCCTCCCAGATGAACACCTGTGAGAGGCAGATGGTACAGCTAATCCAAAATATATTTCTTGAGTCCGTGTAGAGAAGCTGCCAAGCTGCTGATTTTTTGGCACCATGCCTTGTGGCATCCATGGCTGGTGAGAGACGCAGATGCTGCCTGAAAATAGCTGAGGAGGAAATTCTCCCAGTGTCTCTGGAGGTCCAGGGAAGGCGGCTGCTGCTGCTGCAGGGTTCATGGGCAGACGTCCCACCGGAACCCTCGCCGGGAATGCCTCGTGAGCAGAGCTTCTTCTCTCATGTCTTAATCATCCCTTCCTCCAGCTCCACTTCAAAGGGCTCCATGGGCACTGCCTTGCCTTCTCGCACTGAGTGGTGAGAGGCCATTTCTGGTTGGACATGGCCTGGCAAAAGGAGGAAATGTCTTCGCGGGAAGCTGGGAGCTATTGTTGGGAGCTGTTGTTTCTGCCTGCAGACTTTGTGTCCATGCACACTCAGAGATTCCAGCAACAGATATATCTGTTCATTTGTTTTCAGGAAAGATAAGCACTGGCACATATTTATGTCTGCTGGGGGTAGATAATACTCTCTCTCTTAACCACTGAGCTTTGTCAGAGTGGTTGCACAGGTAAGTGAGGGCAACTCCTCAGCAGCCAGCACCCCTAGCCCTCTGAGCTGCCATGACAGGGTCCCTGGGACAAACCACCACCAGTACTGGTTCAGCTCCTTCCTGACAGGAGAAGTGCTTTTCCAACAAGTGATTGTGCCTGGGCAATAGCCTGGTTCCCACGTGAAGAAATGAACTCTTGGGTAGGATTCACGCCCAGGCACAGCCACAGCACTCCCGCTGACATTCAAATATTCATCAGGGCCTATCACAACTGAAGCTAGAGGCCAGCAGTCATCAGGAAAAGGAGCTGAGACCAGCGCACCAGTACATAAGGCCAATAAAAAATATTGAAGAGTCAAGATACTGTGCTTTTCCTATTGTGTGGGGCTTCAGGGCAGCATACGTCCTTGCACTACCTGGCTGATTCTGAAAGGCACGTTCTTATTGCCCAGGATCTGCCAAACACTTTGTGAACAAGAAGGAGAGCACAGTCCTTGCCTGGAGGGGATAATGGTCATTGGCAGACCAACAGTAAGGAAAAGGAACAATTAAGATGAAAAAGCCATGTCAGTGTTGGAAAGTGTGTGGTTTGCCCCACTATATCTTGAGAAACTGGAAAAAAATGATAATTTTCTTTCCACTATTTATTCTTCACAAGTTCCATAGCCTTAAGACCTATAACTCAGGGTCTAACTGCCTTCGTTTCCAGTATTCAGTTCTTTTATGCACATTTGGCAGAAAAATACCTCTTGCTCCTTTCCCTCTCTTCCTCCTCCCCCAAAACCAGAGCACTACACCCAGCTCCTTAAAAACACGGGGGTACCTAAACCCCCTGGGATCAAATAGGCTTAACCTGATTTAGGTGCCTAAATACCCCTGAGGATCTAGGCTTTAATCAGCTCATTTAATGAGCTCCTGTAGTCAAAATGCACAAACAAGGTCTTAAAGCCAATGCCTCTGAGACCCATTGCAGAACAGGCTCTCCAAATCCAGACACCAAGGCAAAGGGTCAGGGAAAGTCCCAGAAAGTAGTGCTGAGATGGATGCAGGTATCCCACTTCTGAAGCAGAAACACTGTGTCTGCACTGGATGATGCAGTAATGATGAAAAAAGAGCAGTATCTGCAGCAGGCCTGCTTTCTGCATTCCCTGTGAGGCAGCCCCTCCCGCTTCTGCTTTCAGAAGGAACCTGATTTCCTGCTGAAGAGCAGGTGATCCAGAAGCAGGAAGGCACCATGGAGAATTTCAGCTGTGCCAACACAGTTTTGGGAAAATCCTTCTTCCCATTAAAGGACACAAGTAATAAATCAACATCAGCCACAAGCAACTTAGTATAGAGGCTTGAAGGAAACCACAGCTGTGGCTGCTCTTGCTGCCTTACCACAGAATGGAAAAGAAGCTCCCTCTTAAAAATAATAATGCTATTCTCATTACCACAGAGCTTGCACACCAAACCCACTCTACTACAGAATATAACTGCACCAGGTACTCTACGAACAGAAAACAAAATTAAAAAGAAGAAAAAAGGTGCCTTTTGGCTGGAGAAATTTAAAAAAAGGATAGGTGGTGCTATAAGCAACGAGATGCAGTATTGCTGCTGCAGCAGCTCAAACATAAACAAGTCTGGGCTGTGGGTTTTGGTAAAGTGTCATAAGAAGAGACAGAGAGACATATTTGTAGGAAAACAAGATTGCTTTTTCAGTAGTTTATGGGCAGCCTGTGGGTGTGAAAATGTAGATGATGAGGGCTAAAGAGTGCTATGCTACAAACTGTGGCAGTGCCAGCCCCAAGGCTCAGTGAGGACTCTGCTCTCCTGAGCAGATGGCAGCTGAGCACGAGGGCACAGATACACATGGCAGCACCCAGCCTCTCCAGGAAGTCACTTATCTGCTACCTTGCTCAGGAGGTCTGACACAGCCATACACACATGATTCATGCTTGAGTTGCTTTGCTGAAATGCAAACAGGTGTTATAAAAATACAAGATAGTCCTCTATGTCTTTCACAGAGGATCTTGGCTTTGATTATATAAGAAATCAAAATTTTATATTATTTTATATTATTCAGCATTTCACTGTCTCTGGATTGGCTGATGGATCTCAGGAGCCTTTTCTAACAGTCATATCAGGCTGGAGAACCATGGGTCCATGACTTAAAATAGTCCTGGACCATGATAACAATTTCACTGTGAGTTCATCTAGGAAAAGCCGTTTCTTGGTATTATTACATAGAAGAGTACACTGATACTAAGTTATGTGTGTGACCTTGGAAAATGAAGAGATAATTTAACAATGTCTAATGCAGGAGCTGATTTCCACAATAATCAAGACAAGTGATAATAACAGTTCATAGTAACACTTATCCGTGGTGAGCCCAGCTCCTGGATTTACTTTCTCAAAAAAATATTGAATGAGCTGGAGATATGAACGGAGGTATAGCATCAGGTCAACAGCTGGCAGAGATGTCTGGTGCTTCTCCATATTCCTCAGGCAGGACTGGGGTGTAGAAACTTTTTTGTAAGGATTGCAGCATTACATGAGGCAACAGAGAGCCCTTCTATCTAACCACAGCATGACCCTTTAGCATTGCCTGCTGCACCTGAAAATGCTTCACTTTAACCCACTACAGGGCACAGTTCACCTGCTTTGGTGTTTATCAGGTAGCAATGGGCCTTGATACCATAGCAGTGCCTGCAGGATACATTAGAAGGGGCAGAGGGAGCTGAGATAACCACCTCTTGACTAATGGCAGCTCTTGGAAGAGCTGACACTTGTGTTTTATTCAAGTGGCAGTTGCCAGGCCTAGGGCTGTGCCGGGTTTAGGCAGCAGGCCTCCTTCAAGGCAGCTGTTTTAGAAATCCTTGCATATTTCTTAGATTGCTCCCCATTCAAGTCAGCACTAGTACCCACTCCAGCCCTTCTCTTGCTCTAAATGATGTGAGTATGCTCGGACCAACAGATCTGGAAAAGAGTAAATGGCAGCAAGCACCTTTCCATGGGCACTTGTGGAAGTGTCACTACACCTGACAGTACTCCAGGCTACTCCTCTCTGTAAAGGCCCTACTCATTTTGAGGCTTCTAGCCCAACCCTCAACCCTTCTGACACAGCAGCTTGGATGAGAACCACCTGTTCCTTCAGATGCAGCCAAATCCTGCTGGACAGCCTGATCCCCTGCTTGCTAGGGTGGCAGGATTTCTCAAGTTAGGAAGGTACCTGAAGACCAGTTTGGCACTTCTACAAATTCTGCAAAGTATTGATGCAGGAGCAATGCTGAACTCTTGAAATCAAGGACAGCTGAGGACTAAGCCTGAAGAGACATCTTTAGAGTGCATCTTAAAAACATGTCCTGTCTGCATTTTCAGGAAAATATCCTCCTTTCAAGATCATCTTCCATGGTTTCTTTTTCATTCTAGCAGTGCTCAGGGTGTTAGGTAAATGTCACAGAATTTCCAGTGAAAAGAGGCATTAGTGCAAATCATCATCAGGCCTGAGGATTCAAATCCTCCCTCCAGGTACATCACTGTGACCCTGGCTCTGGGGGCCACTGCTCCAAGCATAAAATGGGGAGTTCTCTGAGGTCAAGATGGATTAGAAATACAACTCAAGCCCCACACAGCTGCAGTGTACAGTTACAGCTGCACTGTAACCAGCATGGGAATCCCTGCATACCTATTCACCTTTTAGGTTAGCTTTCACTGTGATTAATTTCCTTTTATTATCTCCATTTCGTGTCTACCAGCACCAGATTCTGAGCTGATGTAGATCGGCAGTGATCCATTGCTGTTAAGTGAGTGGCATTATTTTATAGCTGTTGAAGGGATGGCCCCTAGCTATTAATTTTGCCTTTCTCCTCTCTCTTGACAGGAATAATCTCTTTTAGAATTTGAGACTAAATAAAAAATCACCCCTCGGATAGCTGAATCCTGTAATTCCCTTCTGGCCTCCACCTCTGCTTGCTGCCAGTGGAAATGAGGAGTGCTGAGCACCTGGCAGGATCAGGCCCTCGAGTGGCTCAGTGGCTGTGCCAGCCCTCTAATTCTGGGGTAATGATAATAATTGGGCTTGCACCAAGTGTTGACACATATTTATTAATTGCAAGGTGCGGCTGGCTCTGCACTTTGCTAAGACAAACACTTGCAGAACAATGTGCACAGAGGAGCCTGGAAGCCATCCAGCAAAGTGTCAGCAGCAGCTGAAAGGGGAGGAAATTGCTAACTGTCCCACACAACGAGACAGGGCACTCAAAATCCGTCTGGAGGTGGAAGGATCTCCTTTTCTTGGGTTCAGCTTTCCTTTTGGAGAAACCTTTCCTGTTTCACCACAAAGCCCCTGACCTCGCCCCGGCCCCAGCAGCTTGTGACACAAGACCGAGATGACACAATTGGAGCCAGGCTCCGTGCCAGGGCTGGCAGTGATTTAGTGGCGTTCCTAGAGAGCAGGGGGAGGAAGGCCCTGGCCCACAAGCTGAAGGTTATTTGAGCAGAGTCATATATTTAAGGTAGGAATCACATTAATCCCAGGAAGGGAGCCTGCCTGCATGCCTGCCTGTAGAGTGGCTTATCCTACAGAGATATACTGCTGCACGCTAAAGGGAGAAACCAGCAATGAGACCGGGACAGAGAAGAGCTTTCACTCTTACTTTTCGTACTAAAATAATAAGTAACAAGTGACTACACTGAATTTATTTACTGCCCTGTAAATGGGGCCCAGTGACTCACTCCTTTTAGTGCTTTCCTTTATCAGTGATGAAATGACTCTCTCTTGTGAGCAACTACTTTCCTTCCTTTTCCTTCAGCCTGAGGATTTACATAGAGCAATACCAGATAAGCAAAGACAGTGCAAGACAGCTCACTGAGTTTATACCTCAGCTTTCGCTGAGCTACACCTGGCAAAACTGCAGCTAGCTTGAATTTGTCTGTGGGCTCTTCCTCACTATGCCTCTGCCCGCTTTCCCGCACAGTTGAGAGCATTTTGAAGCTGTGCTTACTCATGTCACTTAGAGCAATTTTCAAAGTCCACTTAACTTATCTGCCCTGTCATAGCCGTGACCAGCCTGGCACTAATCGGGATGTTCAAGAAATATCAGCCAGTTACTCACAGTTGTCTGAATCAGTGAAGAGAAGAAACTTCCTTTCTCATTTTAAGTAGTTTCTATAGGTCTAGAGACGTGTTACAGAAACAGAAACTATACCTGATAAAGTGCCAGCATTAATCCATTTGATGTATTTAAGTGCAGCTGTTTAACAGCAACATATCAAGTTAATGTGATACTGATGGAATAAGAAATGGCATCAGAGGGTTTCAAAAGATTTTTTATCACAAGGAAAAAAAGGATTTTGACTTCCCATTTCATTTCTCAGTGAATGAGAACACCTTTGCTATTTACATTATTTACTGTTTACCGTAGTAGAGTCACTACTGAAAATCAAAGTGATTTGCAGAGCCCTGCCAGTTCTTTTTATATCTCCTTTGCTGACTCAATAAATATCTGACACTCCAGTATTGTAACTAAGTGTACTGATTCTGCCCTCATTGAAAACATCTTTCTAAGAGAAAGGAATTATTCTGCTTCTGCTTAAAAATGTGATTTGTCTGGTGAAGCATTTGTAAAAGCTTTTTTCCCCCAATGTTACTGTGGCAATTGTAAGCAGTTAGGCCTGTACAGTAACTTGAGAAGCTATGTGAAATCTTCTGATATGCAAATACACTGCTGTATACATGGCAAAGAAGAGTTTTGGGCACATTTACATGAAACAGAGTTGCAATAACAAACTATTCCCTCATATGCCACTTTGAAATAAAATTTGACCCTGAAAAATGATGCAAAGTAAATATTCCAAAAAGCCTGTGGTAGTAGAGAAATGGTTCTGAGTTCAGACCAGTTCTGCTTCAGGCTAGTTCTGTTTCTCCTGATACAGCCAACTTTAAATAAAATAGAGCAGGATTGAAGCCAAGGAGCCTGAGCAAGGTGCAGCAAGGGAAGATACTCTGGTAGCAGCTGGCGAGGACGGGGCATTTCACGTCTCACCCATCACTCGGCAGAATCAAACTGGATGGATGTCCCAATGGGAAAAGGTGGCCTTCCAGTCTGAAGAGGACACATTGCATCTGGTCCATATCTGCTCTTGCTTAAAATTCAGACAGGGAAGAGACAATGGGAAACCAGAAAGAACAGTCTAACGCAACACCACTATGGTGTTCTTGGATGGCAGCCATAGGCGGGTCTTCCAGGTAAGCATGGAACACAAAGGAATTTATGAGCACATAAATCATAGGAGCTGAGGATGGAAAAGGCCACTGGAGGACTAGTCAGTGCAGGCCTGTTTTCTACAGGGAATTTCCCAATTGACAGTTTTAAGAATTTCAAACAATAGGGCTTTAACTTTCCTTTGGAAGCAATTCAAGGTGGTTAGGGACCTATCTGAACCTTTCAGCATCTCCGTGTGTTTCATGCGACTAACACTATATAGATTCCTAGCAGCTCTTCCTGCAGGCTTTTAGATTCAGATTTCTTTTTTGCTGTTTATTCTAGGCTTATCCTATAATGAAGCAAACCCAGAAGTGGAGGTAGTCACTTCAGGTTTGCCTACGCTGTGGGTTTCCCCATATTTCCTCTCCAGTAAACTGAGTCAGCAGGAAGTGGTGTTGTGAAAGGTCCCTGGGTGAACAATCTGGGTTACAGTGACCTGGGGAAATGTATTAAAATAATGGAACAAGAAAGCCTGCACGTAGCATTGTTGTGGGATGGCTGCAATGTGTTGCAGCTACCCTCCACCATAATGTAGTCTGTGCAGCAGGTCCCTAAGATTTGAGCCACTTCCACAAATTGCTCCTAGAAACTAGGCTGAGTTTCAATAAGGCAGATCACATCTTCAAAAGGCTTTGCTGGTCTGCACTAGGCAGGCTGTTCATCGTAAGCTACTCCACAATAGATTCCCAAAGAAGAAAGAAAGGGCACGCAGAAAGATTGAGGAAACCACCTCTGCCCCTTACATCTGAGAGTTAGAACAGGAACAGAGACCTGCCTGTACTTAAATTCCACTTTGTGTTCTCTGTAGAGATGAATAGAGTCTGTTGGCATTTTGCAATGACTGTGAGGAATTTTAGTGGTTAATTATATCCTCTGTTTCTTGCCTTGCTATCTCTATGCACATTCACACAAGTCCTAAAAGGCGTTTACTGTTCAAGTGCCTAGGCTCTGAGCCAGGAGCAGTGCCTAGATAGAATACTGTGAAACATCTCCTCATGTGCTGTGATAAAATGCTTGGGGACATACTATAAAGAGCTCTGAGTATGCCTGCAAAGTCATGAAACGTTATGTCATCGGTCCTGCGAGCGCCGCAAGGTTGTGGTCTCAGAGCAGGCTCTCAGCCAGAGTGGGAGAGTAACAAATCTAAACAGCATTAAGCATTCAAGGGCTGTGTCACCATTAGACGGCTGTACATTTCAACTGGCTAGGCCAAGGGTGGGACAGAGGTGGCTGGCCAAAATGTACAGATTAGTGCAGTGGGAGAAGTGGGGGAGTAACATAGTGGGTGAGAGGAAGGAAAGGCTGAAAAGCAGGTGTCAGCAGTAGTGGCACAGTGGCAGGACAGGGGGAGGCCAACAGAAGATTCCTATGGCAGTGATGTGCTTAACCATTTCTTCTTGCCCTGGGTTGGTCACTTGCTGTCGGTGTGTGAAAGGGAAGAGAGTGGTGTGCCATTGTGGTGTGCCAGGTGAGAGTCAGCAAGTGGGGGAGGAAGGGGATTTGGGGTGTGATAGTTCAGCTGTGGCTGGAGGAAGACGGTTTGTGTTAGCCTATGGTTTGTTTGAATTGATCACCACCCTTCACCTTCCCTTTCACATTAGTCTCGCCACCATTTAAATTAAAATGCTAATAAAATGTAAAGAAGGACAGACACTTTCTACTGAGGTTCCTCGTCCTGGACTGGTAGTGTGCACATCCATGCTCGTGCACAGTCTGCCCTCTCCACGTGTCTCTCCCCACTGTGTTACAGGGAGATCCTTCCTTACAAGCAGGGATGCTCTTGGGGCCCAGCCATTGAGGCTGTTCCCTGAAACCCTGGCCAGATGAGGGGTGAAGGGCAATATAGTTAGCTAAGGTAGAAAGCAGTAAACATCCAATGCTGAAATGGAAGAAGGGACTCACCTCCTAGCCTCTCTCAGTATACTACAATTCTCTGGCTATGTCTCATCAGATAACCCACCAGTCCCAAAGTATTCAGCAGTCTTGACTAACCTGAGGCAATCATAATATAATATAGTTTAGTAGGAGTGATCCATGACAAAGCCCCCTCTCACCCATCAGACTTTGGCAGGTAGCACAAACCCTGCCAGAATCTGACTTCTTTCTTTACAAAGCACTTCACTTCCAAGCTCCTGATTGAGAGTTACAAGGTGCCCTGACATGTCCTTGCTCCAACAGTTCATTAGCTGTGTCTTTCTGCAGTGATTGCTGTATTGCAGTATTTCCTCAGGGCTTCCTGGCTCTCCCCAGGAGACAAGGAGATGCAGGATCAGCGGTGTGGCACTGCATCAGGCAGTGCAGTCGTGTGCTTTGCTGCTGATTCCAGCAGATTGCAGTCATGAGAGAACTGCACTTGAGTGCAAGCCTGTGCTAAAACACAGGCTTGGCCATCTGGCCAACGTGATTGCAAATGGATGTGCAGGTACTGATCCATTTTGGCATGACACAAAAGAGAGCAGGAGGGCAACTGGAGGCCACTCAAACCAGCTGAGAAGTGTTAATCCTCACTCACAGCGTGCTATTAGTGAGCAGAGCACAGACTCGTGTTTATACCCACTGGAAACTGCACTGTGTGGGTGCAGGGAATTTCAGTGAGGATAAAGCTGGGCTTGCTGGCAGTCTTGTGCCAACAGGCTCTGAGAGTAATAACAAGTGTGGGAGATGGGAGGCATGCTGTTAATTTCTGTGGGTTTCCTGAGATCAGGTCCTTCCTCTTGGCTTTTTGCCCTCCTCCCTGGTACTGGGTCATAGTGAGTCTTTTGGAGCAAGTTCTGTCCCTTCGAATAGGTGTGAACGCAGTGGGTTGAAGATCTGGTTTGGATAACTTCATCTGCACAGTAGGAAGATCAAATATTCACAGTGAGGTCCTTCCTTGCTTAACTGTCAACCTTTACTAACCCCTTTGCCCTTGTGTCTGTGTCACAGTGGCAGAGAACCACGTGGCAGGAAAGGGTTAACTTATTGGGGGGGGCGGGGGCGGTTTGCAGGCAGAAGGGAGGAGCAGGGCAGTATTTCCGTATTAACATGCAGCTGGTTAATGCAGCTGAATAGCCCTGGCTCAGCTGTTACCTTTCTCAAAGCCAATGGCAAATGATGAAAAACCGTGGTAATATCTATTAAAAGTTTGTGGAAGGGGCCTGCTCAGTGGGAGCTTTTCCATCTCACATACAAGTGATGATTTAGAACAGAGAAAGATCCCCTCGAGGGGATTTTGTGAACCATGCAATGCTAATTAACTCCATTGTTGTATTTTGTTTTGAACATAAGAGTCCCTCTGGGATTGCAGCACTCTTTCCTCCTGCAATAGATTTCCATTTTGCACCACTGTATAAAATCTTCTCCGCATCCCATCAGCAAAGGGGATTAACAATAGGGAGAAGCATATGTGCATAGTTTTATGGGGTTCTAGGGAGGAATGTCTCTCCCTTCACCTCCCAGATGCATTCTCAATGGGGGTCATTCTGTACATCCTTGCTTTCGCTGTTTCTTTAACCTTGAAGTAAGAACAAGAGTACATCAGACACTGGGTAGCATCTCCCTTTGATCTTTAGCATATTCAAACCACTTCCAAGCATGCCGTGCTAGAGTTAGTTTTAGTGGTTGGGCTGTTTAGGCAGAAATGCAAAAGTTAAAAAAAAAAAAAGAAAACCAAAATCCAGCCTCTCCAAAAAAAATCAACAAAAGCCGTCAACACGAAGAGTGGGAGCACTGATGAATGAGTGATTTGCTCATATACATTACATTCCAAAAGGAAAGCAAGCAAATAAAAGCTCTCATCTGTTTGTAGCCCTTACTGGCTTGTGCCAACAATGTTCAAAAGAAATTCAACTCCCTCTGTGCTGGATCAGCTCTTCACTTTCTGGACTTCTGGTGTACCACTTCAGCTTACCCCAGTTTGCCCAGACCCTCTTTTGGCTGCTCAGTCCTTTCGTATCGAGCAAAGTGGATCCTGACTGGCCCTGGTGCTCTTGTTATTACAGTTTAGCAGCAACTTCAGTGAAGTCAGAACAAGGGAAGAATGAGATCTTTCAGGTGAAATCAAATGGCTTTCTAATTTTTCAGCTTCAGTCTCTGGCCTCCCTCCACTCTGAGAAAGCCCAGATCTTCATAGGGTGTCTTGGATATTCTCTTCTCTCCACTGCCTTAAGTTTCAGCTCTGTACAGGCCAAAATTTACAGAGTGTTGATTCCTGCTTTAGGCAATTCTGTTGTTTCATGGTAAGAAATACTTGGCAAGCTGTCCAAAGGGAGCAGCTATTAGTGTACTGGAGTCACTTCTGTCTTCTGGATGGTACTGGAACTGCACTGGGAGCTACCTGCCATCAGCTGTAATGGAAATTTTGCGTGAGCTTGACTAAGAGAAGCAGGGATTTGCAAATAAGAGGCTGTTTTTGTGCACCTTATAACACTGTAAATTCTTAAGTCTTGATTCTTAATTCATCCCGGAATATATTTAATTATAATCAGGGCAATTTTTGAGTCCTCTGAATGAATAACTGGACAGATATTTAACAGCATCTTCAGGAGTGTAAATAACACAAGTCATAGAGGAGCCCAAGCACTACTGCCTTTGAACTCAGGCCGCTGAGGGCATGACTGCTGTCTGAAGACCCAGGTGGAGCTGCTGTCAATGGGAGACACTGCAGCTCAGCAGAGACCCTACTCTCCCATCATGTATTCAGTCAGCTAAGCACAACCCTGTGTATATTAAACAGCTTTATCAGGGATCCTGTGGGGATGCTCATTGAGGCAACTGCCTCTGTGGCATTGGTACTAGACTGATGAAGTAAAATTTTTTGTGTAAAACTTCCCGTTCTCCCTGTAACATCCTTTGCTTCACTGCCAACTCCTTTTTTGCTTTCCGAAAGGAGGGGAATCAATTAAAAATATTTATACTGCCTCTACCCCAAACCTTCCAGCAGCATCATAGCTGGATGGATTTTCTCTTGGAGTAGTGCATTCAGTGATCCCTGTAGAAGGTCCTCCTGAGACCCTTCTTGTTCAAATGTTATGACACTGTCTTATGCTGCAGGGTCTTGAGGTCTATTACTACATCAGTTGTAGCTGTCTATTGCTATGGTCTGCAGAGCAGGCTAGGGTGTGGAAAACAACATGCCAAAAGGACATTGAGAATCATTCTTTCTTAAAATGCTGCCTAATCTTTTCTGCTTAAGTGTTACAGGTCTATGTAAACACATATTTTTCTCCTTTTCTTTGCAGTACTTTTATAGAAATTAACAGAATCAAAAAGGCAAAATTCAAGGGGAGGGTCCTGACATTCTAAAATCCTTAGCTTACTTCAAACACACATAGTGTTTTAGTGACCTCAGATTCTTCTCACTCCCATCTGTATAAAAGGTTTACCTCACTCAACATCCAGAGAAGGAATGGTAAGAGCCATCCCATTTTTGAGAAGCATTTCCAGTGCAGTGTTCTCATTAGGATCAAATTTGTCAAATCCTGCTGCTTTTTTTCACCCTTTAGTTTATATAGCTACACGGGAAAATTTCTGTGAACAGAAAACAATCCCACAAGTAATTTTTTTCTATGCCTCTCTGTAAGCTGATCTTCCTTTAGCACTTGCTGACTGCTGGCTTGTTAATGAGCACAAGGGGAGAGCAGAGAAGGCTCTGCCAGCATGGTCCTCATCATGCTAGCCTGACAAGCATGCAGTGGGGACACCAAATGCCATGGGAGAAATTGAGCCCTTTGTCGACTCCTGAGACCACAGTGGGCCACACTGTAGTGAAGGTTTTCTGCAGATATAGAGAGTGTATTTTGGTTGGAGCTGCTCCTGTTCCTGGCACCGTGGAGGCATCGCAGCTCTCACCCTTTCTCTCCCAGGCTAAGTATAGAAGATAGCTGAACTCCCAGAAGTTTCATTGCCACTTGGAGTTTTGCAGCACAGCTCTCAACAAGTAATCTCATCAGCCCAGGGACTCCCCACAAGCTTCTCTGGGGCTCTGTGAGAGGGTGCACATCCCCAGTGTGCAACCCACAGCTGGGCATGCCCACCTTTGGTTTCCTTCTTTCAGCAGCAACATGGAAATATTTCCATGGTATGGATGCTTAACGCCAACATCCATTTGTCCACACTCTGCTAGAACGAGTGAGAAGCAACTCTACTACTACTTGAGTAGCTTTTGCGTACTATTGAGAAGAAGCTGGATACACAGAAGGAAGTACAAGGAAGGTGGAAGCTTATTTCACAGCCCCTGAGCTTTCTTCCAGGTGGCTTCTGAGCTTTGCATTTCCATGTGACCATTTTTCCCTGTCAGACAGAAATGAGTGGAAGGGTAGCTAACCCTGCACATCACACCCAGCACAGGGTACTTGCAAATATTATTTTAACGTGTCCCTGCTCTTCCCTGTCTCGCTCTAATATTTGCAGTAGATAATTTTTAAAGCCTAAATAACATAGGCTTGTGATTGAACATGCTTTTTCTGAGCTAAACTCCACCCTGTCCCTAAGTAATTTCTTCGTCTCAGTTCCCCTTGTTAAATCCTCAGGAGAACAGGGCAGGGGTTTGACATCCAAGCCTCACAGCCAAGACACAAAGTCCAGTGGTCACCCCCCTATGCCTGGGGGCTCCAGGGACTCCTGTATCACACCTCAATACATCCCTCTGCCTTCCTCTGTCCCTTTCCACTCCACTGTCATGAGTCAAACCCAGATTTTCTTTTTTTCCAGGAGAATAGGAGTGCCCTGTCTCATGTTGGTCCCTGAAGTGCCCAAAGTCTCCCACTCAGCTGCCAGCCAAGTGACAGGAGGCAGAGGCGGGTGTCATGCCAGGATGCATTTCAAAGCAAAAGAACCCTTGTTTTAAGTCTGTGCAACAACCTTTCTCCCAGAAGACTGGCGATAAAGCTTTTAAAATTAATTTGCATAATTGGATCTTTAATTCTCTTTAAATGGAAACCAAAATGGCACTGGTCTCAACAAAAAAGGCTTTCACAAAAGCCAAAGGATTGGTTGCAAGGTGGAGATGTGTTACTGAGCTGAAACTAAGCCCAGATAAAAGATAATTAGGCAGACTGAACAAAATCCTGCTTACAGACAGAGGGGAAAGTCTGAGGTAACAGCATGGACTTCAGTAAAATTACTTCACATTCCTGTCAGCCTAACTGAGCCTCGGTCTGCAGTAACTACTTTAAGTTTTCAGCTCCGTGGTTAATTAGCAACCCTTTTCATTTATGTGGGTTTCTTTTTAATTCAAGAATTTATTAGATTAATAAACACTGCAGATATTTTTGTAACAGCAGGGCAAAAGTTCTATTTGTGCAAGAGACCAAGACACCATTTGAGTCAATCTGACTGCGATCATTTAATTCAGTGGAAATTTTGGCCCACTGAGATACTATTAGGAAAGCTGCGCACAGAGTTCAGCTAGTAAAAAGCCATTTTCATGTGCTTGTAAATGAAAAGCAACCTTTCTAATGAAGAGCAATATATTTTATCTCTCATCCCTCCCTGAATTACATGTGCAGCTTTATACAGTGTTTTCACCTTAAAATTAAGAAAAAAAAGCGCCAATTTTAGTATGTATAATCCACCACACTTGTTTCTGAAGAGTTGTTTTTATTGCTAAAAATATCCAAATGGCAAGGTACAAACCTGTTCTACAAGAGAGCTCGGTTTTCTCCCCCTGCTTACAACAATTCATTCTTTAATCAAATACAAAGAAACTCCATTGGTGTCCTCTTCTCACTAGGGCTATTAGTTACCCAAAGCCCGAGCACCAGCTAAAGGCATCTGGCCATAACCTCCTTAACCTTTGCTTTAAAACGATAGTGAAAAAGGAACAGAGAATCTGGGGCAAGCTGGCGGAATACAAATGGAAGATCCCTGTGACTTGTCAGTCCTCCTGGATGCTCCATCACTGCTTGTGCCATGGAAACACAGTCCAGGCAGCAGGAGCACACGGAAGCTCACAGCTAAATTCCGCTTATGGGTAGCCCCGTGTAAATCCAGAACAGCACCACCAGAGCCACCGGACTTAACTGGGATTTTCATCTGGGCAACTACAATGCCTGAAGAAGTAAGACATAGCTGGACTGCTGCAGACGCTGCCAGGAATGAAGCTGAGCTGTCAAGGTTAGTTGCAACTACTGCTGCTTCGATCAATTTAAAATAGTTTACAGCTTTCACAGATATCAGTATTGNAAAATGGTGCTGCTATAAATTAGAAAATCCTCATGAAATACAGTGAGAGCAACACATACCACACTGTGGCACTAGGGATGTGATCTGTTTTAAGAAACACATGGCTTTATGTTTAATGAAGGGAGCCTGTTGAAGGATTGCAGACCAGGAGGGCACACTAGAATTGTTGTTTTATTAGGTTCTGGGTTATGTACTTCTCCTTTTGCTCCATATCTGACAACATACGCCATTCCATTCAAAACTGAATGGGCTGGGGGAAGGAGGGCAGAAAAAACCATTTATGAAGGACTGGAGCATTTTATTTTCTACCTTTTGAGAAAAGTGTTAAGGGAAAAAAAATGGTATCATTTTGTCTAAGCTAGAAACAGAAACAGATGGAAAGAAAAATTGAATTTAAGCAGATGGAGAAGAACAATTACTCTCCACAAGCACAGGGAAGGAATTGTTAGAAATACTTAAGTACACTCACCAACATCCAGTTCATTGAAATCATACCCCTGAAATGCAGCAAAAAATCCTCCAGTATTTCAGGGCCAGATCTTGAAAATACTTCCTGCAGGATGAACTGGAGGCACTGTCCATCACACATGGGATAATTTGCACTTTATGGGGTCACGAACTTCATGGCTGTGATCAGACTGCTCACAGTTATGTGCTCCATGCACCATCTCTGGAACCGCCTGAAACTCGTGAGCGAAGGGCACTGCTGGGGCTGGCATTTACTGCCCCTCCTCATCCAGCACCATGGTAGGACACTGCCAGTAGGGTCAGTCCTGAATTCCTCTCTAACGCTGGCTGCCTGCAGGGAGGTGTCCTCACCACATTATTCTGGATTGTGTGATCTGGCAACCAGTTCTACTCCATTTCAAGTTTGCCCAGGTTCCTTTTGTCAGAAAACTGCTCTTTCCAGACACGCCCCAGAAACCTCTTGACATCAGGTTAGCAAGTTGTTCTGGTTTGCCTACAGATGTACAGGAGTGAGATTTGAGGCAAAAGGTGATGAACTGGAATCTGGGGCTCAGGAACAGGAAGGGCTGGATCATCCTTTCCAGCAACAGCTCACATGGGTGTAACATGAAGCCATATGTCTAAAATGTGATTCAAAACACCCCTCAAGACATCCAGGCTCCCAGCCTGTACACTAAGGAGCTGCCAGAATGATCCCACAGAAAATGCGAACAATAAAAGTGGGCTCCAAAATCCTTTCCCAACCCCAAACTTTAGCATTGGAGGATGACTGCAGGAAGGTTCACTTCTGCTTGTTTGAGTTTCATCATCCCAGGCTGACTCCTGAAAGATGTAGAAACCTCCTTCAGCCTTTAACACGAACCCCTTCGAGAACACCTTTTAAAATGTTTGGTATGAGTATTCTGCACATACTCCAAGATATTAACAGTTGGATTTTCTCACTCCCCCACAGTGCAAATATCCTTTTATTAGCTGCTAGAGCTACTGGATATGCTGATGACAATGTCATAACAAAGCTCCAGCACTAGTTCAACTAACAGACCCCATATTTACAGCCTTTAGTCTTGGATATATAAACAGACTAAGGCTGTGGAAATCGAAGATTTCCCCCTTGCTATTGCTGCCAAAGAATAATCAGTGAAGAAGCTGGCCAGTCAGAAGTGTGGGGGTCCCCCCTCCAGTGCCCCAGGCAGGGAATGTGTACACCTTTTTGCTAGAGACCTGCATGCAGCAGAACGGCAGAGATGGGTGTCCATCCCCTGGGATCACCCCCGGGGGAACACCCTTCACTTGTAATGGTAGAGGGAGATTTCACTTTTAAATCCATGCCACTTCTTTCTCATGAGCTCAAAATAATAAGCTGTGACTCTTCAGTGAGAAAACCCAACACAATTTAACATTTCTCTTAAGACATTCAGAGAAAGTCCCAAGCACAATGGGTGTTGTTTATAATTGCTGCCAGGCTGATAAATCCTGGAGACAGAGGCATCTATATAAAAAAATGATTTCCAGTAGCACAGGAAAACGGTGCAATATCCAGCTATCATCACCTTCTGATAGACAAAACATTTATAGTTTATTGTCAGGAGGACTCTGGCTACAAAGCCTTTCCCTGAGCCAGAGTGGACTGACCTTTTGCAGATGGCACAATAAGGCAGCAAACATGGCTGAGCTGTCAGAACTTCTGCAATAACCCCAAATCCCTTTTGATAACGGGAATCAAAAGCACACAGCTCTCCACCACCTCCTAATAATGCCCATGACCTCAACAGTGCCTTACCAATCTGCTACACAGTTTGAGAACTAGGTGCAACACCTGCTTCCTGGCAGCAGCCTTTTGTTTTCCTCTGGACAGGTTCTTGGGAATCTCACATCTAGTTCTCCAAGCATCAAGTGAGAGAGTTTTAATTTCCTATCATGCCATCCTAATGCAACCTGTCCAAGAAGCCTCATTGATATGACAGCAGCAAAGAGCTCGACAACTTCCTCCTAACTAGCACTCTCCCACTCTGCTTTGTGCTCTATGGTTCATTCTTCACTGGGTATTTTAGGAATACTGTATATGTAGCTGAAAGTATGTAGTCTTTAAGAGTCAAAGTGTATGGCCCTTACTCCTACCACCTTTTGAGGCAGTGCTTAATAAAGAAACAGCTCAGAGAAGGCTCCAAACAAACCTGAAATGGGTACAATTGCATTTCCCTCTGTAGTGTGCACATATCTATATATATACATAATAGAAATATTTAGGTTGGAAAAGACCTTTAAGATCATTGAGTTCAACCATTATCCCAGCACCAATGTGTTCACCACTAAACCATGTCCCCAAGTGTCACATTCACATGCCTTTTGGACACTTCCAGGCTTCGTGATTCCACCGCTTTCCTGGGCAGCCTGTTTCAATGCCTGACCACCCTTTCAGTGAAGATAGTTTTCCTACTATATGTGTGTGTGTATATATATATATATATATATATACATAAACCCTGCTGTATCACATTAGGGAGTTTAGCAACTGGTCCTTGCATCTACCTAGCCTACCAGAAAAGCAGCAATCCATTCAAATCTCTTGCTTGATTTGCATCAAAAAGATACTTTTAAAAAATTTATTTCATAGAATTTCATTAATAGAGGGAGTGAAAAAAAAAAAAGAGGAATTAAGGAAAAAATGAGAACAAGCCAAATAGTGAATCATGGTGGGAAGTTACCAGCCTTGGGTGGTGGACATGAAATGCAAGTCCACATTTAGAACCAGGGTATCATCACCCAAGCCACAGCACATGTGTTCAGCTGTCAGCTCTAGGGGAGTTTAAAATCAAAAGGGACTTTAAGCTTTTTGGGTTTTACTGCTATTTAAATTGGTTTCAACTGTTATTTAGATATTTGAGTTGCACGGATCTCTAAAAGTCCCTGAGTGCTCACTACATCAGTTTGCTCAGTGTCTTCCTTACACCCAAACCCCTTCCTGTGCTTCAGTCATTCCTCTGCCTACCTGGGGGGTCCTTTGCAAGATCATCCTGAGCCCAAATAATTTTGTTAAATAACTAGATATGACTCCTCTCCTTAAAAAATAAATGCAAACTCAATCCAAAGAGGATAGGAGTTCTTCCATGTGTCTTTGATTCAGGCAGTGAAATCCTAAGTAGAAGGCACGCTTCTCTGTTTCACATTTTTTGTTGGCAAAGTAGAAAATTCTCCATTCAGCACGCAGATTTGCTGCAGTTTGCTTAGACACCAAGTCTCCATCTGCTCTACCAGGGTGGTAAACCTCTTGGCTTGGGTCTGAGTTCTGCTAGTCCTTTACTTCCCTTGCCTTCTTCCCTTATCTGAGTATAAGAAACAAACCATAGAATCATTTAGGTTGGAAAAGACCTCTAAGACCATAAAGTCCAACTGTAAACCCATCACTGTCAAGTCCACCTGTAAACCCATCACTGTCAAGTCCACTACTAAGCCATGTCTGCAAAATGCACATTAAATATTCAATTCCTGTCTGCAAAAGGAATTTCAATTAAAATAAACAAAATTGCTGAACGAAAGTGAGGATAATAGCGTTTTATTGCTACACAGCAGGGCTGTGAAGGTAATTAAAGATTCTGAGGTTGGAGTAAAGGGAGATGTATATGTTCCCTAGAGAGATACACTCATTTTCATTTAAAAATGTAAATCCAAAAGATGACTGTGACTGTACATGTTTCCCTCCTCCACCCTTGACAATTGAATCCATTTACCTAGAGTTTGATCAAGTTACAGCACAAAAAATCCTGTTTAAAAACAAGGCCCTCCTCTTCCCCTTTTTACTCACATCTTAATTCTTTACAAAGCAAAACTCCAGACACTTTGTGAGTCACATATCACTACCAAATAAGTTGCAGTCATTGAATGGTGCCTCATAAAGGAGGCAGGAAACAGGAAAAGCTCAAAATAAAGCTGTTTGTAAATTAAAGAACTGAGGGAAAGAATGGATAGGAAATGAGTCCCTTATTTCTTCTTCAAAATTATTCTGATTAATGAGGAGAAAGATCAATAGCCTATCTGCAGCTGCCATGGGGAAGACAGGGTGAAGAGTGAATCCAGATCCAAGTATCCCCGTGGTGCCAACACATCACATTCTGCACAAGCTCGATATAATGAGCTGCAGGGTGAGATCTCATGCGACTGCACTACTTTACCTGCCTGTCCGTTCAGTTCCTCATTATAGCTCGATGTGCTCAGTTACAGGGTACCAAAAGGAGAAATGTATGGCATAGATTCGTGAGCAGTCAGAGAAAGGATTGCTTTCATTCCTGTAGCGCTGCTCTCCTCCTGCTGTAACGAGAGCCCCACACACTCCAGGCTTCCTCCTGCACTGCTGCCGCATGCAGCTCCAGAGTCATGTGTACGCGCGTTTCCACAACACGGGGCAGCATCCAGGCCTGCAGCATACCAAAACCAGCACGACATTCCCACTGACATTTTTGGATTTTGTTTTTAAATCAACCCCTAAATGAAGCACCTCAGATATTGCTGCTTCCTTTATTAATGTTTGGTTTGGGGACTTCGTAATTATGTTTAGCAGCTTTTGTGGGCCAACAGATTCCAAGGCAAAATGACCTGGCAGGATGCTGAGGCCATTTCCACTGTTTTTGGACAGCTATGTAAGGAGAGAATGACTGTTTTTTGGATGGAGACTCTGGGTGAAACAAGGCAAGGCATCATGCTCCCATCCACTCTGGCTTGCCCCAGAGACAGGGAGAAAGTACCCAGCACTATTTCATTAAGGTTTTGGCATGTCCCTTAATGGCATTTGCGGTAGTTACAGGCACAAAGGAAGCATTTATCCCCGGTTGTTTTTTCCCATCTGCAGCCATTCATTTGCAGATTTGCCCAGAGATCAATTCACACTGGCAAGAGAGATAAGAGGGACCCCTGACGCTGGACTTCAGAGATTACAGCAGCCAGGCTGCTCCAAGGGCAATTGCAGAGCCGCAGAAGGGTGCTGTATTTTTGAGCATCCCCTAATATGAGCATCCCCGGACACACACACCCCAGGAACGCTATCGCAGTCGACCTGCTTGCTCCAGGCTCTGCAGAGAGCTGATGGACACCAGCACTCCGATGCGGTTAGAGAGGGATTCCTCCCTGCTACAGCAACTGGGTACAGACAAAGCAACACGCCGAGAAAGGCTAGTGACAAAAATTATTACCGATGCACATTTGTAAGAGAAAACCCGGGTTCCACTGCCAGCTCTCCAGAAGACATGGTCTCCTTTTCGGCATAACCCTGCTCCAAACGGGGAGGCAATCAAAGGGCTTCTAGCAGAAACCTCTTAGCAAGTGGCACCGCTGCCGCAGCCACAAGAGTGACCAGCAGTCAATGGGACATAGTTCTTATAGAGCTGCCTCCTTGGCTATAAATACTTTAACATTTAAAAATATTTTAACATTTAAAAATACTTTAACATTTAAATATGCTTAATGCGAGTGCTTGTGAAATCAAGGAAAACAGCTATACAACGCTCATATTTAGATTTACTGGAGAAAATATTTTCATTTGGTACTTAACCGTATCCTTACACTTGGGCTTAAGCCACCCCTAAAATTGGCCCAGGCTGCCACAAAACAACAGCTTAAACCAATTTAATTGCTGTCTGCTGCAATCACACCCGACTTCCCACCCCTGGCTGCACATTTCCCATCTTTCTTACGCCAACTCTCGTGCTTGTCTAACCCTGCTCTGAGCCATTTGGGCATGCAAGCCAGACACACACCCTCGACACCCTAAAACCCACCCTTTTTCTACCGATTTAGCATGCTGGAGTGACTCAACACCAGATCAGATGCACACTAGAGCCAGTGCAAAGAAAGGCGTGGAATTGCTCAGTTGAGGCAGGGTGGGACCACGAGGTTCAGCAATATGACATCTCATCCCTGTAGTCCTGCTCCCTCCACCTCTGCCCGGGCCGTTTAATCCCATCCCGTGCTAAATTATCCAAAGCTTAACCTGACCCTCCTCCCTAGACACACAGACACAGACACACAGACACAGACACACACACACGGTTTCTGCAAGGTCAGTAAATTCACGCAGCTCAGCAAGAGTCCTTACCAGCATGGAAATGCATGACTGGAGGTGAGAAGGGCTTCTCCCTTTCGACACCAGGGAGCCATTAGATCATCTAAGCGGTGCTGTCAAGCCATACCCTCAGGCCTCTGCATGCATTTGAATCCCTGTTACCCTAAAATCCGGGCTACAGAATTAGAGACAAAGCGTTAAGCTGAAGAGAATCGAGGAGCTGAGCAATAACCATGCTTCCTAGGGACGGCTCCTGCAACCTTGGCTGTTCCTCCTTGTAGCAGCTGTTCTACCTGGTCATTCTAATAGCCCTGTTTTAAGATAAAGATACCAAGGACTAAGTCAGACCTTTCTGGAGGAGATGTAAGTCAATTTACAGGAAATTCAGACACTGAAGTAGCCAGAACCTAAAAAAAAAAACCAAAAAAACAAAAGGAAAGGGAAAAAAAAAAACTAAGGAAAAAAAAGAAAAAAAAGGCAAAAAAAAAAAAAAAAAGGCAAAAAAGAGCAATGCCCTAAAGCAAGAAGATAGCTGAGATTTCTGACAGGATACCCTTCTCCCAGTCTGGATTTACCAGTGTTTTGTGACATAGACAGAGCCTTAAATATGAAGATAAATGCTCATCTGTAAAGAAATTTTCTCATACATTATGCAGCACTGTCTCTTCCACACTTCATATATATCTGTCTGTACCTATAAATAGAAATGATGTCTCATGTACGTTACCGTATATTACAACCTCTGATGATGTGGTAAAGGAAAGGAAATAAGCAAAGGAAGTAGCGTGCTTCACCAGAGCATGCAAACTTCACAAGGCCGTGGTTAGTCAACTCCAGGCAAACCAGTGCTGCAAATAGTACAAAAACATGTGGAAAAGCAAAAGGATGAGAGAAAAGACAGTAAACCGATGGATTTGTTGCATAACAAACAAAAGACCAAGTAAGCTTGTGGAGGGATTAAAAGACCAAAAAGAATCCTTGCATGCTTAAAACTGGAGTATTGCACAAAGTGGCAGTAAGTAGGGAGAACAGGCCAGAGCAGGTCTGCTGGGCAGCACTGGGAGGAAGAAGACAGGGTCCCTGCAACGCTGAGGCCAAATCCAGAGTCAAACCGCAACTCAGCCTGAAAGAGATAGGGGCCTGAACTGCTGATTGCTTTCCTTTTTCAAAATGTGTCACCTCTGCTTTGCTGGAGGGTGTTTTTACTTCAAAAAAGAAGAAAAATCTTCATTCTCATGCATTTTATGAACTAATGAAACATCTTCACAACTTGTTCTCATCAGTGTTTACTTGTTTAGTATTTCAGCTTGACCACTGTGCCTACGGGGCTAATGAGCTGTGACTGGCAATACAATTAAAGATAGATTTGATGGCATCCTGGCAGACAAAAGTGTTTTAATTAAACTGAAAGAAAATTGTTGTTTATGGGCCAGGAGCCCATACTGAATAGACAAAAGTAAGCCTTTTGATAGGAAAAATCAGTGCCACATCTAAGGGATGGGGAAACTGAGGTTTAATTCTTGGCTCTAGCAGACTTCCAGCAGAGCCCATTACTTTGGGCCAAGGGCATGTTTTGACTTGTCTTTTGGAAAATGTGGAGAGTTCAGTCTCAGCCTCCCTGGAGCTTTCTGGCTATTTTCACTAGGGAGGGCTGAGCAGAGCCCAAAGGAAGCTCCACACTGGTTAGCATCACGCCACTTCCTAGTTCTCCCCACAACTTCACTTAACAGTAAAACTAAGAGCCCAGTTGTTTAAAGGCCAAGCTAAATCTGAACCAGCCAGGGTTACATTGAAAACCACAAGATTTATAAAAAGCAGTTTCCTCTCTTACCCTGCTAAGGCTCAATCAAATAGCAAAACTTGCTTTGACTTCCCTAAGAGTAAAGTTAAAGCCTCCAAGTTTGTTCTTTCAATCAGCTTCAGTTACTTCTCACCAGCTTTGAAAATAGTATAGTTTTGAGCACTGCTTGATTCGTTGTGGAAGGAGATGGAAGGAGATTTTGGAGAGAGAAAGAATAGTAATGAATCAATTTCTCTAAGGCAGAATTATCACATATAGGCATTTCAAGGCCAGGTAGGCAGCTTCCCCTATTGAAGTTGTGCAACACTTTGCACTTAAATACTATATTGTCACTTGCTTCACTTTGTTAGCTTTTACTGCTTGGTCTGAAAGCTCTCACTGGATGCCACAAGTTAATCAAGAAGATACTTTTCCTAGTTTTATCCAAGGGGTTCCTTTTTTTTAGCCTTGTCAGAAAATAACAAAGAAAAAAAAAAACAAAAGAAGCAAAAAAACAGGGGAAAAAAATGTTTAATATTAACAACGTATATACCTCCACAGCTGTAATGGTATACATTATATCCGGAATCTGACAAAACAATGAGCTGCGAAGTCTATGAAAGACATAAGAAAACTAAAGTTACAAGACAGACAGTGCAGCCCATCCTAGTTCACCATGAGTGAGTGAGAAGTGTAGAGGCATTCATTTACACAAGAACTGAAGTTGATTCAAGGCCACCATTACCTCCCAGCGATCATCTCTCTTTCAATTCAGCTTTAAAAGCTATGGTGCTTTGCAGGTCTCTCATACTTTCTGTGGGTGTCCTTTAAGCTGCAGGTAAATCCCTCCCATTTACAGTAAGCTTTCACCTGAAACAGAAAGTACATCCTACGGTTTTATCAACTGTCATCTAAGAATGAGGCACCTCCTGTGGCTTCCGCTGCTGAAACAAAACGGCGTTTTATTTTGCAAAAAGGCTCATACATAGAAGTACTCGTAATCCTTTCTCTTTTTTTTCCCCTCATGTGACACGAGAGGTCAGAAGCATTGGTACCTCCAGTCCACAACCTCAGATGACACTGCTGCTGAAATACACATTGAGAATACACGCTTTTAGTTGGAGTCAACTCAGGAAGAACAGGAACACATTTAAGCTCAGAGAACCAGTCTAAAAAAACAAAAAAGGAAACTAAAAAACATTGCAGCCAAATTTCAATAAACAGAAATGGAATCATGCCATTAGGCAGCTCTCTTTAACCTCAAGTGAAAGTCCTACTTACCCTGGTTCAGCAACCAACTTTTTTTGTAGTCTCCTATGTGTGAGCTGGTCAGCACGGAACGTCTTCACCCCTTACCCACTCCCCATCCAGCTTCCACCTCCAGGGCCGCCTGTGGTGGCCATCAGACCCAGAGGACACGGCACAGAAAATCTCTGGAGCTCACTGCTCCACTTCCAGATTGCTTCCTCCTGGCAGAGCACAGCTGCTTAGAGCACCAGAGCCAGGCTGAACACAACACGCAGTAAATCAACACCTCTCTTTGCTTATCCTACTAATGATACCCCAGATTACTGGCACTTAATTGAATTTACTTTTCAGTATGTTTTTTACATTTTGTTTTTCTATCAGCTGAGACAATAAAAATCAATTCCTGTAGGGCAATTTAATTTGGGTTTACACGGTGTTTTATATTCAGACTTTCAGTGTAGCAACATTTGTGTGGCAAATACATGCAGGACTGTTTTTTGAGTACTTCTGTGAAATTGAAGTAAACCCATACTGAGGGTAGGCACTTTAACAAATAAAATACTTAAAGAACAAGTAAATATGAAGGAAAAACAATATAATGGAGAAAAGTTATTTGGCCAACTGAAGCAGATTGGTTAGAGAGATCTCACATATATGCAAGAAATACAGTTACATGTATAAATCTTTGGAGGACTGGTGACACAGATAAATAGTTAATAACTTTTTTTCTGATGAGTTTTATATTAGATTCGATACAAAATACTGCTGAAATCTTCCCCCTGGGCAAAACTACCTACCATATAAAAGGTCTTGTTTGTGAAAAACTTCTTCACATGCTGAGCTTTGTAGATCAGGGATGGCTGTGCAAATCGACAGGTTGTCTGTAACTCACAGTGCATGAATTTAACCATGAATTTAACCATGAAGCAGGCTGGTTGAGACTGCCTGGATCTTGTGGTCTGTCCCTCCTGCTCAGGAAGGGTGGAGCAGTGCGGCAGCCGCTGTAGAAAAAAGGGAAGTAATTTCAACCACTACTTAGCACCCTACCACTTCCCTGGAGAACAATCGACTCTAATATATTTTATTTTTCCCAAATGATTTAATAAAGACACGGAGATATTTTTTTTTTCTCCTTGCTGATGGGCTTTGCTGCTTTCTGGGAGCAGGAATGTTTATTTGGAGGAACAGGTCTTTAAAAGACAAGTATTTAGTGTTAGGAAGTTCAGCCTGAGGAGTGATTTTACCTTAGCAGATTTAAATATTTCTAATAACTTTAATCATTCTTATTCAACTGTGTAATAGCACATATGAATTAGGCACCTAACATTTCAATATGTTTCTCTCTCACTGGACAAGGCAAGTCTATACATTTCAGGGCTACGTACTAGGTGTCTAGCAGAAGTGTCTTGTTCCTGTTTCACCATGGTGTAGGGCAACACTAGACAGGGAAAAGCTGCTCTGTACTTTGGGATAATCATTTACGACTAGAAGGTAACATTTTGATCCTTAATTAATTTATTCAGGCAAGTTTACTCCTGCTAGACCTACAGAAGGCTTCCACTGACATTTCCCCCTTTTTGAATTCCTAAGTGCCTCACCATTAGTTCCTGTTAGCAATATTTTTTTTATATCACCTTCGGCATTGATGGAACCACCCTTGTGGGCAGCACTGGAGGTGGTTGTGCTTTCACCCAACACCACATTGTTGGGGGCACTTGGAGGTTTAACCAAACCCTCCTCAGCCTTGGAGGCGCCAGCGCGTGGCCAGAGCAGGGATGTGTACATTAAAAATGCAACAATACACACACATATCTGCTCCTGGAGGCTCGACAGGAGAGAGGCAGAGGGAAGAGGAGAGGAAAGGATGCATACATTGCTGGAGGAAATTTGTAGTGCATGAGTGCAGTGTTTATTTCTGCAATTACTTTTTGCTTCTTCTTGGCGTTTGACTGCATCTCTTGTCCTTCTGCCTCCAGAGTTTCAGTGCCACCTCTGAAAATTAGACAGGGTGGTTACACCTATCAGCTCCAACCAGCACATTAGCACAGCTCGAGTGACTACTGGCATTTTTTTGTTTTGTTTTCACTCAATCTTTTATTCAAATTGAAAGGAAGAAGTTACAAATAGGATTGTTTTTAAGATGAGTAAGTCCACACGTACTACACTGCAAAAGAAATAGTCTTCTTCCACTAGAAAATTATTGATCAAAGTTATTCAAATCTGCATTTATTTTAAGTAGATAAAATGGCAAATGTACATGGTAATGAAATATAGTATTTCATGATGTATATTATGAAATAGAAGAGAATGAGATTATTTCTTTAAGCCTATCAATTATTAAATTATCATTAAAATGTATGTATATAAATAATTCTATGAGACTTTCTGATTAGATTACCTTGATATGACAGAACACATTTTGATTATTCTTTGATGCTTTGCAATAAGGATTTAAATTCTAAGTAGATTTCAGGAAGATTTTCTTTTGAAACAGCAGCAAGAGGTAATGGGTGGACAATACTTAATGAAGGAGAACAGGAAACAGGAGCGACTTTTTAATTTACTCAGTTAGTTTCCTGTGTAAAAGATGACAAAGTTACCACCACACAGATTTTTTGGGGGAAGTTTCATTCAGTTTATTAGATATTCAACATTCAGGGCATTTAATACAAACCATTTTGCTACTACTTGCAATACTGGAAGACCAAAGGAGAGTGCTGTTGTGAACTTTTGAGATCAGGAGATCTGCAGAGAGACGATTTGTACCTTAGTGTAAGTGCTGAGCACCAGGAGGATTACATGCTCTTCCACATAAAGGAGAATAAAGCAGGTTTTCATCTCTTTGCAAAGCTGGAAGCAATCTCTAGTGCTGGGATGGACCTTTCCCTTCTTCAGTGAGACGTTGGAGCACCACACTGAGACAGCGCTGGGCTGCGAGGAGCCTGAAGCAGAGGTGACAGGTGTTTGCTGGGCTAAACAAGGGATTTGGGTGCCTGGAGCCTAAGCGAAGAAACAGATTTAGGAAATGGGGAGCAGCACAGAGGAGCAGGGATGAAGGCTGCATGTGGTCTAAAGGACAAAGGAAGCAGGATTTTTGCAGATCCTTGGCACTGAGCGGCGGTTACCAGAGAAATGTTCATATAACTGAGAGGTGTCCGAGAAATGTAAATGGAAGAGTTTGAAGGTGGGCAAGCACACAGTTCAGCTGTGCTATCAGCAAGGTGTTTCCAAAGCTGATGAGCAAAGCACTTCCTTCGGTGCCCCGTTTATGACAAGTGAAGAAAGGAGCAGGGCTGTATTGAAATATGTGTGGTAGGGGCCCCATTCATGTGAAGAGGCTCCATTCAGGGCCTTACAAAGGGTATGAGTCAACTGCAAAGAAAGGAGGCATTTCACAGAAACCGAAGTGTGACCCTTTGTTTTGCCTGACCCCAAGGTCCTCAGTGACACAAAAGGGGACCCCCGCACTGATTCTGCAGCAACAAATGCCTGTTGTGAGTGAGTGTATTTGAGGAGAAGTGACAAAAAGGAATGACCCCAGGTTCTTGTTTCCAGCCCTTGTTTCCCAAGGGACTGTCAAGGAGGGAGTCCTCCGTGCAGCCTGACTGAGGTGGGGAGATGAGGGTGCTGGAAAGCTCTTCCTAGAGGATGCATTTTCCTTGAAAACCTCTCCTGAAATGCATGATCTGATCATCCACATGTGCTACTAGGACACCTGGATAATGAGGTTTTTGGATTTTGCTCTGCAAAGTCTATTGAAGTAAATCAGTCTTTTATTCAGCTGTTATGTGAAGTGGGATTTTTCTAATTTAGGACTGGCAAGGGATTAGAGTGTCTTAGTAGCCCTGCCTTTGTTTTAACCTTCCATTAGTCCATGACTACTTACTTTCACAATCAAAGTAGACATGAAAGGGATGTTTTGCTTTGCTCTTTTCATTATTCCAGAGAGCTGTAAGTCCCTATTAAAGTTCCTGATGGAATTAGGGTGCAGAATGATGGATTTAAAGGTATCATAAAACTCTTCCTGGTAAGTAGTAGTCCCCAAATATATTCCAGTTGTGACCTGAGAGAGGCTGCTGGAGGCATCCCAAGCAGCCGTGCATTGGCTCTGCAGATCCTTTGAGCTGAGGAAATTCATTTGCATATGGATGCCACGCTAAGGAGGCCAGCCCGGATTTCATTACTGCTAATGATGTGTGTGGGAGAAGTGATTTACTTTATAGCCAATGCCAGGCATGGCACAATGAGGAAGTACGTAATTCATACAAAGCTCTTTCTTGCTTCTAAGACCTAAAAATCAGGGGATTTCAAGCAGTTCCAGTGTTACAGACGTGGTGTCTTCATGACCATGAATAGAGCTGTGACTGAGGCAAGGGAAGGAGGGAGAAGAAAGCATCAAGATGTAGTATTGATGTCATGGAGGAAAGGATAGGAGGAGAAATGAAAGGGAATGAAAAGCAGAAGAGAAGAAAGACCAACGGAGGATGGAAAAAACCAGCTGGGAGAATTGGCTCTGCAGGAACTGTGGCTGCCAAGGCTGGATGTTTGGACTTCAGAGGTGACAGAATTTTCACCGGGTCTTTGCAGCAGTTTTCACAACTCAAAATGCAGGCAAGCGCTTTGTGCCTGGAGTAAGATGTCCATCTTCAGAAATAAGTTTCTGTGAACTAGAAAGGAGAAAAGGGATGCCAGGATACCACTGGAGTTGGAGTAGTTGGGAGTTGCTGCACTGCTTGAAGGCATCTACCTACTCCACTGGAGCCACCTCTGCTTTCCTGTTCTAATAGACATTGCCTCAGACAAGGGGAATCGCAGAGGTGCCTGGGGGCAGATTCTTGTCATCCGTTTCAGGGGTCGAAGTGGCTACTATGCTCAGGCAACTTCAGGAAGAGCTATTTGAACTGGGATCAGTGTCTTGGGTGGCCTCTGAGCTGTGAGAAAGAATGGGTGAATGAGGAGAGTAAGTCAGAGGGATTAAGGCACACCGTATCAGCATGCTGAAAGTCTTTAGAGCATACACTGCCCCCAAAGCATGTGCTGGGACAGAATTTAAAAGGTTGAGAAGGCTTGGAGGAGGAACCCAATTCTGGGGTTTATGGGTCCCAACCTCTCTGCTGGTCTATACTCTCCTGCTATCATTGCACAGGGTAGCAGGGAAGAAGGGCTGTGAGCTGCTGCCCATTGCTCGGGCACGGGATATGACAATCCATCTGCAGCTCACAATATGAAAACCTGAACAAAGATCTTTCAAGAGGAATTACTCCTGCCTTATTCATGGCACAGCAGCTGGTTGTAATGAATTTTAACTGTTTGGCTGCAATCACCCACAATGCACGCAATCAAAAGGGTTATGGCCCTGCTCACTCCTGCAGCAGCCTGGAAATGCTATCTCTGAAAATACAGGACGGCTTTGGGAACCTTGATTTAAGCATTGTTGTTCTGCAATTTTCTGAAGAGGGAAATCAGCTGGTCAGTTGGACAGGGGGATGTGAACGCCACTTCAGTAATCTGTGAATGGGGAATGCAGTTTGGGGAGTTCCCTGATTTCTGCTTCATCTGAGTTGAACTCAAAGGGTATGGAACAGTGACATTCAGCTGGGGTTACTGGAAATTAAGTATTGTTTACTCGATATTGCAATTGAATTCAGAACAGCTGTAAGATGTCTTTAAAGAACAAGCCCCAGCTACAGCATTTGTGCGTCCCTGAGAAAATACCAAAATTTGCTGAACTGATGGCCTTTGTACGTGGTTTTAGGCCAACTGTATGCTCTTGAATGTTTTAGTATGTGCAAGTCATTTGAAGATCTTCATACCCAGCTGTCTGAAAACAGCACACAGACTTCACCGACTAGAAGAAATTAGAAAGATGATTTATCATAAAAGAAGCAGGAATCAGCTAAATTTAGAGAGGATCTGAAGAGCAAAGGTTAGACAAAATAACGTGCAGTATTTCCTAGACCCAGGGAAAAAAAAAGGGAGAAAAAGAGATTATGCCAATGCATTATTTTTACTAGGCCTCTACTGGCAGACTGAATTGTGTTAGGGATGGCTCATTTCTCCTCAGCAACAACAGCAGGTTTTAAATAATGCTTCATATTTCCCAGGTTTAGCAGACGAAGAAAAGTAATTACTTGGGAGGCAAATAGAACAGATTTGCAAACAGAGGAGAATGTTTTACGGCCAGACTTGCAAAGATTTGGCTCCTGCAGATGCCAGAAGACTCTGCATCTGCTTTAATCAATATAGGTTGATTCTTGCTGATCATTTCTTTGAGATCCTCATGGTTCTTAAGGCAGTAGTTTTATGTTATCCAGGGCAATGTGACCGTACAGCTTCACAGAGAGGGCAACTTACCTGCAAATTCAAACTGCACAGCTTCTGAACTGTAAGAACTTCTGGCTCAGAGAAGTCTGGGTTTTGTGTTTTGTTTTCTTTTTGAAATGTCCTTGTTCTTTCACATCTGTATTTAGGACTCATCGGCCTCAAAATGTTGTATGGCTGGGCTTATAAACACTTGGCTTCTACAGACACCAGAAGACTCTCTATTTGCTTTGATCAAGAGAGTCTGATTATTTCTTTGAGATCCCCGTGGTTCTTGGGGTGGTAGTTACAGACCATCTACAAGTACATAAACGTTCAGCTTTTCTTCACGCAGAGGGCAGCTCACCAGCAGACTGAAGCTGAACGTCTCCTCAGTTTATTAGCAAATGGCCAAGAGAAAAACAAAAGAGCCTGGAAATGCTGAGCAATGCAGTGGTGGGTGTAGAGGCCCTGTGGTGTCACCGTGACTGCTTTAGTTTTCATGATGGTTGAACTGGGTTGGAGTGTGATGGGATTGGGTCTCCCTGTATGTTTATAGTGATCCTGCTGTAACGTTTCTTCTTTAAGATAAGATCTTCTTTAAAGATAAGAGGCAAGGAGAGAGGGGAGAGGGCAGGCAAGCTCTGTACACAGCATGTGTAACGTTTAATTATATGAGACAGGGATTTTCCAATATGCCTTGCAACACAAAGAACATTCAGCTATCAGCATCACAGTATATATTTTCTAAATCACAACACCCACACACTTCCTTAGCCAAGTAGAAGTTTTCCCTCCATGGCTGCATATCTAAAATTAGCCTGAAGGTCAAATCTGAATAGAAATACCCTTATCATTGAATGTGCTGGGAATGATTGGTGCAGTGGGCTCAATTTTCCCATCGAAAACCTTCATTTATTTTTTTAAATAACAGTTGCTTTTACAGTCAAAGAGCTTGGAGAAAGGCAAAACGAGGCCTGCTGTATAAAATCAACGTCAATATTCTGCTTTCACTGCAAGGCTATTTTTATTGCCAACTATTTTAAATGTAACAAGATGGATATAGTGAAGCCACAGTGTAAAAGATGCAGCAAGAGGCTTCTAAATAGCAAAGCTGAGCACAGACATGTGAAAGAAAGGCCTTGAAATCTGGAAGATGTTTGTATATGAAGACAGACACAATGAAGAATTCTAAGTTAAGAAATGCATTGTTGAGAAGAAGTGAATAGTTCAGGTCTAAAAATAGTTTTTTAACCTGGAGTTGTATTATGTGAGCACTAAGCAGCCTATGTTGCACAAATGCAAAAGCACCATCTTGCAAGAAGTGCATTTATCAGCCACAGTGTTTTATTGAGTGCTTTAATAATACAAGTGTACATCAACTGATCCACAGTCAAAAGTGGCAGGTCCCTAAGAAATTTACAAGCACTTTTTTTTGTTTGTTTTTTAAGTAAATCAAAATACATATTAATTTGTTCAATGCAATAGCCTTTTGTGTGGGAAACAGAAGGCTAGTGATAAACACAGTCTTAGTAATGCACAGTGATTCTTGATTTTAAGCTTTTATACAAAACTTGTTCCCAGTAGCATGCACCCACCATTAAAGACTTCAGTACAAAAAAATAACCCTAAACACTACATTTAAGTAGAAACGAGATATAATTCTGAATTTGTTTGTTTTCCCCAAAACCACATGAAAGAAAAAAAAAAACAAACAACCCCCACACATTAATACAAAGCTTTGTGATAAAGCTCTATACTATTACAGATCCAACATTCTTTGCACTGATAACCAAAATTCCCTGTCTACATTTGAGGGAAACAACTTTCAAGTTAACAGAACAAAAAAACCCAGAACAAATAAAAATAAAAATAAACCAAAACAAAACAAAAAAGGAAGTAGGGACAACCTTTTGTCACAAAATGGTTCAAAATTTAATAAAAAATAAGAATGAAGGGAAGGGCTATTGATGCACTTAGTGAATGTGCTTGCACAGGTCCAGCAAATCCTAGAGGAGGTTCCTATGTGGCGTATCGCTTGGTCCACTGTCTGGCCATTCTGTCGTGCTCTGCTCTGTTAGTCATGTACTGAGTGGCAATGCTTCCAACCAGGGGGTCAGCTGAAAAGGAAACACAAACCGTGAAACGCGCGTCAGCCTCGGGAGGATGAAAAAAGCTATTTTTAGATCCGCATTCGTTCAGTTCTCTTAGGTCTAACTGCAGGAACGAGGTGCCTACATACACCAGCCTTGTTTTCAAAGCGTGGAAGGAAGAAGATGAGGGGGGCAGATGGACGGCAATTAGCTATACGTGTCTGGTAAACATGTAACTGAAACAATTTTCTAAAGTTCTACCTCACAAAAAAATGTTCTGATAATTTTATTTCGAGCTAAAACTCACCTTCAGGTGATGTAACTTATTTATGGTATAGACTCCCACAAGTATACATAGTCTCACCTAAGAAGAGGATGAGCTCTAATTCTATTATCAGGTTCAATGCTGTTTTGTTTTTTTTTAAATACTTTTAGTTTCAAAGCATAAAGAAATGTAAGGAATTAGGGCAGCAAGTACTATTTCGAACACAACAAAAATTAATTACAAACTTTGGGAATTGTTATTTAATTTATGGGATCTTTTTGAGCATTCATATGGCCAGAACGATGCATGATGTGGTCTGGATCTATGAATTACTTCATGAATAATTAATCAAAACCAGTCAGTCCCCTAAGAAAAACAATCCGAGACAAGACATTCCCAAAAGTGACTGTATTTCATCAACATTTTTCTCTTTCAGACAAGCTTTTTCTCTTCTCAGTTTAAGCAGACAAAATTTAGAGAGTTTTCCCCTTTTCTGAGGGGAACCCATACTCTTGATATTTCTGCTGCAACAGTAAATTTTCTGAGGTTGTACCATGCAAGTCCAGAGGCACTGATACCACACTTTTCCCTGACTTAGGACAGATGAATATGACTTCTTGTGAAAGCCAGGTAATAATCAGCTTCGTAGTTGTCTGAAGATGGTGCCATTGAACAATATGAACATCGGCTTCCTTGGTACAGTTGTGATCTGAGTGTGGTGCTTGCACTATTAACCACTGAAGTTGATGGGACAAGATGTCAGGCCTTCTGTCAAGCAGAGTAAATCTGGGCTTTTTTGTTTGGTTGTTGATGATAAGATTTTATGATAGGGGAAACCTGTTGGCTTAGCCAAAAATCGTTCGATTGTCTGACTGCCAACCTCACCGAATATTAGTGAGTAACATCTAATGAAAAAAATTCTTTTGCTTTCCATGCATAACCTGCACTTTCAGGAAGAGCCTGTGATTTGAATGTTAAGTTTGCACCTTCTAAATTAGTAAGACAAGTTATCACTGTGACTGCAGTGTACTATGTCCCTGTAGTCTCAGGCCTGCAAACACTTACTGCATGTGCTTACCTTTAATATCTTAATATATCCAGAGGAGGTTACTGAGGCCTGAACTTGATTATTTTTACATGCCTGAGTGTAAAAGAAGCGTATCTGGTCTAAGACAGAGTTTAAAAGTTGTAGACTAGAAAGTATATCACCTTTAACTCCTCAGCCAAGGAGAAAAAATATGTAGGGGATTACTTGAGGGATTTTGTCCTGTGCAAATAGGAGGTTAACAGTCTGTGGGCATCTAAGTAGCAAAAAGTTATTTGCGGCTGGAATGAGGTTTGAGAAGCACTGCAGGGTAAATGGGGAACCTGAGCAATAGGAAAGGGCAACACTTCTCTTCACAAAAGATTTCCCTAAATAGCAACAGGGAAACCTTGTCATAGTGTAATGGTAGCTTGGGGATGAGCCTGAGGGCACTGCTGCAAATTCCTACACCCTCCTTGGACACAAGGCCCCTGTGCAAAGAAACACTTCCACAGACATGTGGAGAAATGGAGACTAAGGGTTGAACTTGAAAGGAATCTTTGAAGCAAAATTTGAAGCATATCCTGGTTTTCATGCTTGTTGGGGAAGTGGGGTTTGGCCTCTGTGGCATCTGGCTGGGAAGGGTTGCAAGAATATCACAGCATTACCATCTGGAATGCGGCAAATTCTTATTGAGGTTTAGTGTGTATTTAAAGTGATGCCTCTGAGATCTTTATAAAACCTTGTATGAGTCAGTGAACAGTGATGTGCTGTAGTAAAGGTTTATCTAGTTCAAATCTGAAAGTTTTTTTTTATGTGCAAGATGAATGTTTCTGTGAAAGCACAGCTTTCACATTGAGAGCTGTAAATTGATTTCCTTGATGTACTGCAAGGATACTGAGGATAACATCATCATCTGCAATCCTGGATGATAATTAGAATGTTTGGTTTCCTAGTGTGGGGTTCCATCTGTATCTCCTTCTAGGAGCAAGGAAGTATTTCAACAACATACATCTTTACAAGGCTTCGGAAGGTACAGGCTCTTCCTCCCACCTCCTCCCAGCATGGGAGGGTGTCTCCTGTCTTTTGGGGTGAGAGAATCAGTGAGAGGAGTTCTTGGTAAGAAGGTGTGGAAATCTGTTGAAGTCCACTAATGCAGAGAACTGGGCTGCTTATTTATCCATATGTTCCAGCCTTTGTTGAAACGGTGGAGGTGATGGCCTGCAAGATGTCTGAAGTCTACAAAGCTTTTCTTGTAGGTGTGTAAATTCCTGCTGAGTGACCTGAGAATCAACTATCAATCATCTCAGGTGCTTCCCCCAAGCAAGTGCTTTCCTCCATTGGTGTCTGCCTGTAGGAAGCAGGACTGTGGAAGCAAAGAGGGGTCCTTGCTTGCTCTAGCATGAGCAGGACCAGCTGCACCCACAGCCAGCTGCCAGGCGAACGCTACTAAAAGATACTCTCAGTAATTACAGCAATGACATTAATTTTTTTCAGTTTGGCTGGATGTTTTATTGGTTGTAACAATACTGAATAAAAAACCAAACCCACAGTTTGGGAAAGCCATATTTGAGACTGCAAACTGAAGGAATACAAAAATATTTATTGACAGCGAAGCTCAGCTATTTCACATCTCTGTCAGAGGGTCTGGAGGTGTGTCACAGATAGATATTTATGAGGACTTTAAAAAAGGCACCTCCACAGGTGGAGAAGAACTGGCTTATTTTAGCAGTTGCTGTGAAGCCATAAAGCCATCAAGAGGCACAACTGCTTTGTTTGGGAAGCCAGGACAGCTGGAGTGGAGGGAAATTTAAACTTCAGACCAGAGCCACCCAACCTTGGGCACACTGGCCAATTTGAAGCAGCATGCTGCATTTGTGCCACAGGATGTAAAGGACAGTGTGTGAGCTCCAGAAATGCCAGCGGTCTCTCCCTGCATCTGTGTGGGCAGCTTGAGCCAGCAGGCCCAAGGAGACACATCTCTCAACACTTCATGAGTCATGAGTCACCACTGCTACGTAATTCACTGTGACGGGCCGTAACATGGCAATTACAAGATAAATTGAGGCATCTTAATTAAAACAATTAAAAGATTTAACTCCCAACATGCACAAGCTTTTGTTATAGTGCCCAAGTCCTACAAAATATCAAGTATGAGGAAGAAATCCTACAAAATACCAAGTATGAGCAAGAAGCAATGGTCCCCATTTACCCCCCTAAGCTATGTAGCACATGGCTGAGTACCACCTGGTGCTCAGCTGGGCTGCACTGTTTAAGGAGTGTTGTGAAACATCCATTAGCAAGGCCAAATATGTATTTATAAAACAACCACTGCATAAACTATCTAATGAAGAGATGAAAAGGAAAACCGGATCTCAAAATTCATAACAACATTTCCCCCTTGTTTCCATTTCTCACTACCAGAAAACTTTATTTTCCATTTGTATATATCTGTGGTTTTATTCTTGATGCTAGAAATTTGTTTCTATAACTAGTAAGCTGCTCTAGTTTTCTCTCTTTTTTTTCCTTAAAGAAGTAGCATGATTCATCAATGAATCAGGGTTCATTTCAGAATTTGACTCTAGATGGGACTGTGTCCAAATGACAATAACCAGGTGATAGGAGTATAAAGCTATGCCAGAAACGTGTTACCGAAACAATCTGGTGAAAGAAATTAAAATAAACCCACAATAAATTAATAAAAACAGCATTATCTATGCAACTCGTGGGCTGGCAGGAGAGATGTACTCTTGGATCACCAGATGCGTGGTGGCTGGCTTGAGAGCCGGGGTGGCACCCTCTGTGCACAGCTCCTTCCCTGTCCTGTGGGCAGGAATGGGCTTCCCAGCCTTTGGGGTGCTGGTGGCTGTGCCAGCCAGCATGAGGCACGGTGACCTGTGATCCTGTGCGGCACTGGATCCCGGGAGATCAGGTTTGCAGGTGGCACTGGTTGTGACAGCCACACGTAGGGAGCACGGGAAGTCGTGCTGTGGCACACACCCTCAGCTCACCGGAGGAGCTGCTGCAACTCTGCGGACATGGAAATCTTTAAGGCCTTGTAATTTACTGTTCCTTCCAGTCCCAGACTCTGAACTTCTAAAAACCCGCCCTACGATGCCTCTATAACCTTTAATTAGTGTAAAGGAAATATTTTTCCCCATACTCTGATTAACTCAAAATATGCAAAATATGAACACACCAGGAATTACAGCATCGAATTCCATGTCAGAGGACAGTGCATGAGTAACAAAAATATATAAAAAAGGCACCATATTATACAGGCAAGGACAGAAGCTATGGTTCAGCGATGTAGTTTACACGGAAAATGTCAATCAAAAGAACTAGACTATGAAAAAAATCTTCTGGATGATTTATAGGAAAACTGCAGCTGCTAAATCCTTCCTCACCTCACCATATGTAATCCTCATGTTATATCAGAATTCATGAAATTGCCCTCTATTTATGTGGTTTTGAAAGCTGGGAGAGCTGGAGCTTGTCCTCAGCTTAAAAAGGTTGGATGCACTGCTCTACCATACCTTGTCATCTTCTTTTGCAGCCACTTAATATGACTGTATAAGGAAGAACATTTGTGTCTCATGTCTGTTGTAAGGCTAATCAAATTTACAGTTCAATTCTAGGGAGTTAATGCTATTGGGGATTTGGATGAGCTGAGGTTTGGTCATTACAAAATTTCAGCTGTGTTTAATGCTAGTTAAACTGCTTTATCATTCAGAAGACAGACTATAATTCTTCTTTAAAACTACTTTCCCCCCAAATAAATGAAAATATATTGCTACACTGTATTTTTCTCGGCTTGTATTTTTACAGCTATTTCTATGTCAGCAAATAGCAATTTCGGAGCAGAATTCATCTCCTGGGCTTTGCAATGCTCTTTTAAAAATACAGCAAACATACTCTAGTGAAATAAAAAATGGAGATGGTGTGTTTAACAGCTTGATTTCAATGTGCCTTCCCCATCAACCACACAATATGCAATGAAATTCCAATTGGTAATGCCAACATGGTTAAAGAGACACACATTTAGACTTAAAACGTACATTACGGGTGTTTGTATGCATTTTATATTTTTTTTATGAGCATTTATAAAGTAGGATTATATTTCCATTGCAGTATTTTGCAGTTTTAATAGAGAACAGCTGATGGAGCCAGTTATTACACCACCACAAGTGGGTTCTCAGAAAGATTTCTGGAGTACCTTAAAACCTCAAAAAACCACAGCCCTATAAAAATCTCACAGTTTCTTCAGCCAAATATTTAGAAAGTACTTTTTTTCTTGGTCCAGGTTTAGATTCAGCTCTGGATCAGGCTGTAAAGAGCTGGGCTCCAGCTGAAGAGCAGAATTAAAGTGGAAGAATTTCCAAAGGTTAGATGTAATTTGAAAGGTCTCATTCCTTCTCCTGAACTAAACGACTCCATGCTCACAGCTGTGAGAGCACCCCACTGAGAGGCTCTACAGAACTACCTGTACTGAAACATCAAGTCAGCAAAAATTAAATGTTTCCTATTCTTTAGACATGATATGTGATATGAAACAAATAAGTCATTTTCTAGTTATTTTAACTTCAGTTACACTTTTAGAAGAGTTTTTGGTTTAGAGAATACTACTTTTTTTGTTTGTTTCTTTTAGGACAGCCTCTCTTACCAGATACTATGCTATATTTGTTTTTAAATTAAAAAATGTGGAGCGTTGAGCTTTTCTTTTTAAGAAAAACTCAATGTGCTTTGTATGTCATCTACAGGATACCTGCTTTGGAGTCATCTTTATATAGCAGTACAGGCAGGATTGGTTACCCCAAAACCAAATCTCCCCAGAATAAAAGTTCATATTTTCAGTAACTACATTTTGTTTGGTGCTTTCATTGCAAATAGCAGCGCAGGACAGGATATATTCCCATATTGGCTTGCAGTGAAAGTCAAGATTTCTGAATCCAATTTTTGTTAGTTTTAAATATTGTCCCGACCTTTAAGACCCAAAAGGCAAACTAAAAAAAAGAAAAAAAATTAGGACTGGGGCAAGAGCAGAAACTAATACTTCACCAAAACACCAGTTTTCTTAACAGCAAATGCTGACAGTTTGATTGACACCAAAACCACCCTTAAACTTAATTTAAAAATTATTTAATGTATAATTATACTTTCTTATGTTGTTTTCAGTGGTATCCAGGTTAGTGTTACAGAAAGACCAGTCAGTGAAAACTGCAAAGGCAGCGTGAGACATGCTATACCAAATATGTCACAGAACAATTTAGTACTCCGAGAGGAAGGGATGAAGAGAAGATGAATTGTTTGTGAGTAATTTTATTTATTGTGTCACTTTGCCTCAGGAAGTTTTCATAGTTAGCCACATATCACCTGTTTCAAACTCAGTGAACTCCTAGAAGACCATGTCAAGGATACTGTGAGTCTTGATGTAGAAAATGAGATATGTGAAATGCATCACAGTATCCTTCTGTGATCTTAAGAGCAGCAGTGCTGCTCTTTTGGTATCATTAATAACAATGCACAGACTAAGAAATTCTTCGGAGGCAGAGACAGGTGAAGTGGCACACCGAATTACTCCACTAACCTTTCACCTTTGAAAAGAGCGCTCAAACTCAGGGCACGAGTGAAAAGGAGTGCGGCAGCGCTAATCCCTGTTTGTGCGGCAATAAAACGAGCTCGCGGTTGGGAGCCTGATCAACACACGCGCACGAACTGGAACAACAGCGTGATTCAAGGCAGAACAAAGGGTGGTAGCAGGGCTCTGAATTGCTCTACACAGCCTACAAGATGAACTACAATTTATTCCTGACTTCCACAAAATCTCAGTTTCAACTATCCACATAGAACGTATTTAACCATCTGCAGGGCTCTTTGAAAGCAATACAGAAGAATGATAAAGTGATCAATAAACACTGCAATAAAAAAGAGAACAAATAAAATTAATTGTTTCAGTGAAGAAAAATGGTTGTCATTAGAGGAGAAAGGAGCAAATTCTAGAAAGATCTAATGTCTACTAGGAAAAAAGTCAGTGAAGCTAATATCAATTTTAGAAATTATAATTCACAGTAGAAACCATATGATATGACATATAATGAAGTCTGCTTCTCATTTCAGGAACTAGTTTTGCAGATTTGTCTGGTCACTTCTCAACATTCAATAGAAACATTCTAATATATAAAGAAAGAAAGTCAAGTGGTCTTACAGTGGTGCCTCCATCTGTGAAGCTGGACTAAAGCTTTTCCATCACCCAGGCTAAAAACTGCAAGGTATCTGGATACTTTCATAAATGTGGCTGTACAGATGTATATCACAAAAAGACTGCTATCCATGACTTGACTCTAAATTTTGAGCTCTGCAGAACTGCCAGAAACACATTTGACTTCTGCTAAGTTTGCACAATGATTGCAGTTACACAAACATTAAGGCATGTGCGACTTGATTACGATGTCCAAACTGTTGTCTGGAGAAAAAATGTTACCTATCTTCAAAAATAAAAGAGCTCTGCAAATCTAGTTTAGGAAACATCAATTTACTAAAATATCCACTTTGTAAGCATGGAGGGAGAAATTCATTCCTCTCTCTAGACTTGTGTTTGATTACTGTCAAGCTACCTACCACAGACCTGTGTGAAATATGAGGCAGCCGCCTAAGAAAAAGATGTTTCAGAAATAAGGAGTATTATCTGGCCCAATTTTATTAACGCAGCTCTTAAAGGAAAGTGTTGGCAGTGATTCATCTCTGCATCTTGCCAAGGGAAATCATTCTTGTTTAAAGAGAAAGATTTTTTTTTTTCAGTCTTCAGTTTTTAGCAGGATTTCCATAAACTTCACTGGCTGACTGGGAGTTAGCTGAGGCAATCATGGATCAGCATGGCACAGTGTACTGATCTTGAAGAGTTGTCTTTAATTAAGGAAGAACATGCACCTATTAGAAGTGCCAGTATGCTGGAACAATTAAAATTCTGAAATAACACACTTCACTTTGATGCTTGGATGCGTCTCAATATTAAAAGCACAGATACATTAGCAATGTGTCTGTTCATAATAATGAACCCAATTGAGAAGCGGTCGTCGTTATTAGAAAAAAAAATTAATAAAAAGGTGTTAGCAACTGTAGAACTTAATTTGGAAGACATTACATGGCACGTGGTTTGATAAAATTTGAAGAAGTTACAGCAATATGCATTTACCTTGTGGAAGATGGCTGTGAGTGGATAGTAAGAAAATCACAGCCCTCGGATCTCAACATGTTGTCAAACAACCAAAATGCTAAGACCCATAATTAAACTGGCTTTTATCCATAGGGTCATAACTGTCTTTTCAGAAAAGCACCGTGGATGTGATTTTTTTGTGTGTCTGAAGATTCACAAAGGGAGGGATAGCTATTCTGTAGGAATGCTTGTGTGTTTGGCATTTCTTTCACCTAAAGATAACGGAACCAGTTTTCTTCTGCATTTGCCTCTCTTACTTCCCACTTATCACCTCTTCCAGGCAAAGGATTGACCTATGGGTCTTACACATCCTGAACAAACAGTTTAACCCCTAAGCAACTGTGGGTAAAGCTATTCTCTGTGACCATGCCTTGTGAGGTGTTAGACATCCTATAATCACATGTACCAAAGGTAGATTGCTCTGCAAGGCAACCAGGAGGCCCTACTGGATCCACTTACTGTGTGGATTCCCAGAGGACAGGGAAGGAAGAAGGTGTTACTGCATGCTCTGGTCTTTTAGACACTGAGAAGCATTTAGACATTGAGAAAAAAATGAGTCCTGAAGCCATCCTCACTCTTAGAAGAGTTTGAATGTGAGCAATATCAAAAATCTTCGACTTAAACGTACCCATTTTAGATCAGATGCAGGAGTCATCTGAATCCTGATCTTGAATCTATCCCTTTATACCTTTATTGCAATTCATCCTTAGAAAATAGAAAAAGCTACACGTTATGAATGCTGCTTATTTTGGTTTAATCTGATTTTCCCGTTCTCATCCCATTAAATCTCATTATTAATTTGTCAAATCTGAATCCAAATCCCACTATTAATTTGTCATATTTAAATCCAAAACTGCTATTAAGAATCCCATAAAAATGTCAAAAGAATACAAGAGGCCTTTATTTACAAAAGTCATGGTTAGTGAAGAATTTTATCCCTTCCAAAGGCCTGCATAAATAAAACTCTTTCATAGCCCAAGGCCTGAAATCCTTTGGCAAGCTGAACATCCATTGGAACAGGAATAGGAACTTAGGTGTGCCTTGCATGAACACACCTCTTAGTGCTACCCAGTAACACAAAAAACAGTCAGGCCTCTCCATTCCCAATCTATACAGGCAATGACTGAGGGATCAGCAGGTGAGCGAGAAAATAACCCTGTGTTAGCAACCAACTCGACCATCCACTTCTAGATTAACTTCAGAACATGAATGTAATTATGCCTAATTATGAACAGGTTCTAATAGGACTAGAAGGAAAAAACAGGTTAAACAAAATAAGTAGCACTCATCATGTAGGCAAGTTTTACTCCTGGATTAGTTGCAATGAAGTTACATGGCAATGCTGAAAAAAGATCGAATTTGTGATATTTTACAGCAATAATTTCTTATTTAGTAACAGTTAAAATAACTTTATTTGGAAATCTTATCTTTCCTGCCTGAGGGGTCACATTGACTCCACTGGCATGCCTGACTAAATGATAATCACTTTGCAAAATGATTTCAGGCATTGGCATAAAGAGTCTTAATACTGAGCCATAGAAAAAAGCTGTACAAGGTGGAGATGAAAAAGACATGGAAGGTTGTGAAGGAATTCCTTTTGCTAGTATAATATTATGTCTTACAGTAAATTCTACTTTCATGCCACTTTATACAGCCACATTATCTAATCAATATTATAAAAACCCAAGCAATGAGAATTCCAGCCCTTGAGAATTTTCTGAAATCTAATTCATCTTGGAGTTGCAAATGCTCCACTCCATAGAAGGGTGTTTTTCTAAGCCTTGTACAGATGGAAAATTCTACAAACAATTTACTAATTAAAGCTCTATTTCTGTATCCCACATGAATGCGAAATCTTATAGCACAGCCCATCCTTAAATATGGGACAATTGCACCGTATATTTTGGTATTTAAGTAGCTGTCTACAACTCCATCTAATGCACCTGAACTTAATGTGCTGTGAAAATAGGCATTCTGAAACACACACTGCATATAATTTGTTTTATTTGTTGCCTTTGATAGATCTGCGAAACTGTAAAAAACAAACAACCGTTTCCTCCTCCCCTTCTGAATAATGTATAAAATTAGCCATGCAAAATATGAGAGACGTGTCTTGCAGTGGTGTAAATCATCTCTGAAGGTAGAATCTGAATCACTCAGGAATACTAATTTCTGAAATCTTACGCAACAAAGTGAGAAACTAAATGATTTAATAGCTAACATATCCAGGATTATAAATGTTGCTTTTCAGGACTGACTCTACATTATTATTGGGAATCTGTTAGCCAAATGTAGCAGGCTTCTTTTCAGGAGCTTAAAGAATGTGGAGCAGTGTGATTTCTATGGTGTACAAAAATAATTGTATTTTAAGAACAGGAAGAATCAGTCTTAAAAATAGTTGTGCTAATTAGGGTCCTGAGGGTGGTTTTCAGGCAGTTAGAAACGTATGGCAAGAAATTTGAAAATCTCTCCTTGCCTTCATGTTAAAAAAGGTACACAGGGAAAAAGAAAAACAGCAAACACACAAGACAAAACCCCACGTAGTAAAATGGAACGAAGTCTAAATGAAAAATCTGGAGTACAAAAGCTCAGCAGGACTGATGACAATTTACTCCGAGATTTGAGCTATTTGTGCTAACTAGAAATAATGAATATTAGATTAAATTATTCTGAGATTAGAATGTGATGTCTAAATTTATTGATTTTCTAGTTTTATGTATTTTTTCTTTAAATATATACAGTTCTATTAGTGAGAAAAATATATTCAGTAGAATAGGTTAAACCTGGAAGTGATGTATCTACTTCACACCAAAAAAAAAGATTCCAATGAGATTAAAGACATGTCTGTATTGGCAGACAAAACCTGCATGAAACAAAGAAAATACATTCTATATCTGTAAAATATTAGAGTGTATTTTGAAAGGCAGTTTACTTTCTGTCTTGGAACTCATTCAAATTAAGCTGTAAATCTGTATTTCATATATGAGAAATAACTCAGAGCTTTATTTAAATACTTTACATTGTTAAACATTTAACACCGATGACTTATTTTGGTCTTGGTTCACACACAGATTTATTACGTGTACGCACTAAATTACCTGTCTTCTCTCTCAGGTAATGGGCATAGGAAACCTCCACTGGTAGTATTTCAAATTACACATGTTTATTGGAAAAAAAATTAATTGTAACCTTTTGTATCTGTAGCATCCACCCCTCATGCATTTTCTCAAGTACTTTTAATTTAATGATGGTTGAGCCTAAGCTTAAAGAAACTCTGCGCAGAAACTTCTTGAGCAGAAATCAACAAACTTTTAAAAGCCCTGTCTGTATATTTATCATATAGCTTTTATAAGTTGCATGTAAAAAAAACCCACCAAAAGTCAGGTGTATATTTTTTCCAGCTTTACTTCCATTTTGTGATAAGACTATTTTATATGTTCTAGAAACCCTTTTTGAGGAATAATAAAAATGAGGAACAGTTAAGTGTTGTGACAAGACTCCTGTTTTTTTATGAGTGCCAGTTACCTCCCTTTACATTTATTTCTTGTCACAGATGTACGAAGCCTCTTTACTGATTTGGATTTTAGTCAGTCTCTGATTTAATCAGATGCCACTTAATAAACTGATGGTTGGGTATTATTATTCTGAAGTTCAATTTTTCTCACATCTCCTCAAGCAAAAACAAATTAGGAGCAGAAACATTATTGAAAAGGACAAGAAATCATTAACAGAACGGTCAAACCTTTTCCATTTAAGGAATGGTTGAAATCTAAGAAGGAAAAAAACCCACAAAATAAGATGTTACAGGTAATTTGGTAAAGCAGATTTAAAAAAAATAAAAGTGGTCTTGTTTATCTTTTCTGTAGTAAAAAAGGAACACAAACAAAACCCCAACACATTCAGCAAAAGTTAAAAAGAAGGAGATGCTTCATACACCAAACTGTTAAGCACACACAAAAAATATAATGCAGGAATACTAGAAGGTGATTTAGGAAACTCAGAAAAGAATTAGAAAACTTAGTAGCCATGCACCACCTGAGCTACCATTGCAAAAGCTGTACTGCTCATGCTTCAGCACATAATCTGATTGTTAGCTGTGGCTAGGAGGGAATTTCCTCTTCTGTGTATTACTGCGTGAATAAAGTGCTTTGAGGGATTTTTACACTTTTCTCTGAACCACTGAGGGATGAGCAGTTGCAGGCAATGTACTTGACTCAATGAGTAGCACTGGTCTTCTGCTAGAGAATAACTGTACTCCTTCTAGTCATTATTCTTTGCAGAGTTCCAAATACATCGGAAAATAAAAAGAACAGGGTAAGTGCGTGTGTGACTGGCATCTGGAGCCATAGCTAATGACTGCATCATGCCTTGGATACCACAAAATCCAGCTTTTATTTTTAAAAAGTAATCTCTACCGTTCGCTTTCTAAATTACATAAATCCACCAATTTTCTTATGTAAATATTTCCAGACACTTTTCAGAAAAAAAAATTACTTAAACAGACTGTAGACTTCTGAAACCATAATGGGGGGTTTAAAACTAAGTATTTCTAAACAATCTTACTTCTATAGTTGTGTTAATCTTTTTAATGATGTCTTGTGAGCTTTGAATAGCCTAAATCTAAACACACTAAAAGCCTCTATGCCCACAAATAACGGTCTTCTACCCATAAGGTGTTGTCAAAGTGCAACTGAAAAGAGCAATGATTTAGGCCAACATCAATAGCAATCCTGATCCAAGCCTCCTCCCCCTGCACACATAATTAGGAGATATTCCAAGACATATTTTCCTGAGAACTACTAAAGGGATGACAGTTCACAAATGTTTTTCCTGCTGTTATAATAATCCCCACAGTCATGAGTTCATGTTGAGGGGACTTAGTCAACTGATAAGAACAAATCTGGTAACAGTTTCATCAGCTTTTCATGGCAAAGGAAATTAAATCTATGGCAATGCTTATCTATATGCAATTTTCATAATGTGCAGCTGCATTTCTTGCATTTACATCTGTTTAATTTCATGTTTATAGATCATGTCCACAGAGTTTAAGACATATAGGTGTACATGTCTGCAAATATTTAAAGACCAGATGTATAGCAAGTCTCTTCCTGGCACTGATGAGAGGCTCCTAGTGAGACTTCAGATGTTTAAATCCCATGGGAAGTACTGAAAACCCTGCCAGCTGTCAGCCAGCAGCCTTAGGTGCCTAAATGCCTTTAACATATTGGTACTGTGTGTTCAGCTCAGAATATGAGAAACTGTAAGTGATTCAAACTATAGAATAGAAGTTAGTATTGTATACACACTACAGCATAACTGGTATAGCACAGTGTCTTTTAAAAGGAATGGAAAGAGAAAGCACTGATAAACTACCAAGAATTTGTAAATATCAGCTCTGGATTCTGTGATATGATCAATGCAAATACAGACATTCATATACGTAGCAGGTTCTGCAGAACAGGGAGGGGAACACACAGTATTTATAGATACACAAGTACTTTCTTGCAAAAAGAACTTTGTCGCAATTGATGGGATCGCTTTGCTCATGTTCTTCCCAAGACAGCCCCACCTTTGACGAAGTCATTCTGAACTCACTGAGAGCAGAACAAACCCCATCAGTTTTATGCTGCATTTTCCTCTCATGCTCCCTTAGGACAACTTATTAGGACGGCCTTTATGCAGAACACCCATTTGCTCTGCTCCCAGCCCAGCAGCTCCGAGGCACCAGAGCCACCACACACTACACTTTGTCTTTGCTAAGCCAGAGCCTCCGGAGTGAGCTCATTTCACTTGGAGACAACTCACATCAGAGATGTTAAAAGGAACAGAAAGGTTATGTTGCAACTCAGAACAAACCGAAAAACACTACTCCCTGAACTGATTCCTCACTGCTTTAGCTTTCATTTACTGTGTGTTACTTGTTGCCATGCTTGAGTGACATGGCATAGAGCATTTTCCTGCCTCAGATACAAAGAAAGCATTTTCCATTGTGCTGAAACAGCCCAGAAACCTGCCCACTTCCTGACAGAGTACAATATACAAACTCTGAAGAAAAGGGAAAAAACAGCTCCAAGCTAAAGAATATAAATAATCACAGACAACGGAGCAATTTCATTGTTTACATGACCCTCTGCTGCTTACAAAAAGGATATATGGGAAAATGAGATTGTTTTGTTGTATGTCTGACAGTACTGTGTTGTGACATTGCACCTGGTAGCCTGTGGGTGCCAGGAAAGAATCAAAGTAGCAGGGCTTAGCCAGCCTCATAAAATTGGACAAATTAATATTGTTTTACCAACTTAAAACTATTTCAGTCATTTTCCAGAAAATTCATAACATTTGACAAATCTACTCAAATATGGATTATTAAAGAATGAGTATTTACAATTTTAATGAGTATTTATAACGAGTACTTATAATTTTCCTGTCTTCTACATGTCTTGACAAAAATGTTCAAAAAGGAAACAAAATTTCACTAAAAACCACAACAGCATATACTTAGGCACAGGAAAGCCTGAGAGTCCTTTTTGATAAACTGAACAAAGCTGATGAGATGTTAAATAAGAAAGAAAAAATTCAGATTGGATTCTGAAGCAGTTTCTGATAGTAGCAAAACGTGCAGATTATGGCTTTAAGGGAAAAAATTACAAGAATGAGGAAAATGAGAAGTGGCTCATCCCTTGAACTTGCTGTCATCCAGAGTTTCTAATTCACTTCACAACTGGGGGTGAGGGGAAAAGAAGGAATGATAACTGGGAAGTCTAAAAAATTGCAGAAGGAACACCTGATGTGAACTGGCACTGACAGAAAGCAGCCTCCGCTATGGGGAAGCACCAGATGAGGAGGAACATGGTACATGCTTCCTGCTAGATCAAGATATATGGAAAAGTGGAGAGAAACAAAGATACATCCACGCTGCAAAGTGGTGAGGAGCACGGACCTGTTCTTCATTACCCAGGGCTGGGTAGCTATTTTAAAATCTGAACATGGAAGCCAAATAGCAGAGCTGTGACCACAAGTCAGCCAAATTCCCACTCAGAGCCAAATGCTCCAGCATGGAACAGATTTTATTATTACAGCTATGTTACATTTTCCTTTATTAAGCTGTCTTGGATTTATTTTTAAACTTTTTTTTGGACAGGCTAGTGTTTTCAAGTATCACAGTAATTCTGAAAATAGATCTTCTTTTATTGACACAGTGGACATCTATTAGTGTATTAAAATGCATGCTGGTACGGCTGGAGCTTTGCTGGCTGAAGAAGCAGAGCTATTCTTGTGGAACCTGATGCATCGACACACACTTGCTTTGTAAGTGGCTGTGGCAATTCTGGCTCTTGGTGCCCCTGTGCCAGAGATGACCAGCCCAAAGCATTGTCAGGAGCATGGAGTGTGTCAGTGGCCATCAAAGTCTGGCAGCCTCACTCCAACTTCCAGTGAGAGGTGTGTTTGCCTGAGAGGGTTTAAGTGAACCTACTCCCCTTTGTCTGGGGTGTGCAGAAGAGAATTCCATGGGTATTGTACTGTATATTGGCTATTCCAGGTATTTCTGCAAATACCTTATGTAAATTTGTAGAGATTGTGGAATTGCTACAAACAAACATTTGGATGAAGCTTAAGTTTCCCAAATACCACCACAAGTTCAAAATGCGGAGGTGCTCAAAACTCGCTAGACAGCAGATCTATCCATGTTGCACTTGGAGGTATGAACCCTGGCCAGAGCAATTCCAACAGCTGGCTTTGGGGACGGCTGCTGAAGGCAAACCTGCCACGGGACAGGGCAGTGGCATTGAAGCAGGACACCAACTTCCCTCCAAGAATGCATACTGCTGTCTGAAAGGGAAATGGGCTGAGGAATCGCTAATTCAGTTCCTTCCCTTGCATGTTGTCTGACTTAAATCTCCCCACCTACTCCTGTTTTGCAAAGGTTCTGGAAACAGCAGCAATTGCAGCAGCTTTGTAGCAGGGCAAATACCGTTCAGGCTTTTAGGGCTTTTAAGATTATGTTGAAAAGTCACTCTCCAAAGTGCTGTTTTAGATCCCATTGAGGATCAAAGATACGCATTAAATTACACTATTGAATCCTTTTCTGCAAAAGATGACAGAACTGGGATTTTATACGCTCAGCAACGAGAGTACAGAACCTTGCACACCCTTAGGAAAATGATAAGGGGAAAAAAAAGCAAAAAGAAAAGAGAAAAAAAAAGAAAAAGAATAATGTTACAACTGAATCCCATCTCTAAAGTTTCTTAAATACCAGCACCTTCATGCAGGTGTATGTAAGGGTGTTAATATCTTCTGGCAGAAGATTTAGGCAGACCTAAATCATGCCAAACCACACGGATAACTTGCAACTACAACAGAAAAAGAACAACAGCATGTTATCCAAAATTGCCTGTTATACCTACTTGGTGATAAAAACAAAGAAGTTTCTGGGGAAGATAAAGGCAAAATGTAAGGATGACTCATATGAAGAAAGCTTAAAAGCATGTCTTGTGTCCCTTAGTGAGACATGTAAAAATCCCCATAACCTTGGGATCTTTGACTTTGCTTATCTATGCTTAGATAAATGTAATTCATTAAAATGCACAGCCACATTACTTCATGTGGGTTAACAAAGTATGAAACTACCTAGTAAATTCATGATTCATGGCACTACTTGTAAAAAACAGCACATATACTTCTAACCTGGGTACAATATATTTGAAAGCCACCATGTACACTGCAGAGTTTTTTAACATAAATAGTCTCCTTTTCAGATGTACTGAGCAACTGCAACTACTATAAAAATTGAGGGGTCTCATATCAAATAATGTAGTGCTACTTGTCCAAAGTAATGTAGTGCTACTCATTTACTCCTGTAAGTACGTTTGTTGTGAGGACACGCATGCTGCAGCCACAAACTATGTTCACAGCAAACTTTACATGTAACACTGAACAAACTGCCTCACACTTTCTGGTGAGTTTAAAAGGTAGCGAGACAAGTAGCTTTACACTGCTAATATGTCACTGAAGTATCTGAGAGCAGAGCAACCAACTTGACTACTGCTGACCTCAGTGAAGTGGGTACTGCAGGCAGTTGTTTGTGCATTTCCTTTGCCAGAGGTTAATGCCCTTTCTAGCAAAAGCTTTTTCTTTCTTTTGCTCTTCCTTTCTTTTTTTCCCTTTTCCTTTTTTCTCTTCCTCTTTTCCTTTCTCCACCATTTCACTCAATTGGGCTAAAAAGCACACAAACAGTGAAAATGACAGGGCTAAGACAGAAATAACCTTCAGTGGGGCTGCCAAGTGAGATAGGCACAGCCAACAGGGAGCAGTAAATATTTCCACCCGGATGACGGTGATGATGAGCAGGTTAGTCTGTCTAGCTGTGCCTCATGCCCCAGTGAACTCCAGGAGTCAGGCGCATTCAGGAAGGATGAGTGCAGTGAGGATGAGCAGGGGAACAGAAAGCCTCTCTTACAGTAGGAGGCTCATAGACACAGGTCTGGTAGTGTGCAGCAAAGAAAGACAAGGAGGAAAAAAAGACGGTTCTTCATTAGTAGACCGGGAATGAAAACCGGGAAAATGGTCACTTAAGCTATAGGACAAGACTTGCTTAAAAATGAGTGGGTATAAAATTCCTGTGAGTCAGTTCGGGTTAGGAGTCAGGCAGAGGTTTCTAAAGAGCAGAGCCAGTGAGGCTCTGTAGATTCCTTCAGCAGTTACTCTGGCTACAGCTGCCATCCAAGTATTCAGCCTAATGTTTGTGGGAAAGCAATATTGTGGCTGCTCACATCTCCGTCTGCCACTCTCATCCTCTGTGTGCACCCCCTGGCACATCCCCTTCGCAGGAGCTCGCAGAAGGGCATGGCTGCCCATGCAGGGAAGAGGGCCAGGAGCAGCAGTAAAGCATTTGGTTCCCATCCATCAACTGAGGGATAAAATCCCCACTGACCGTGGAACTTGCACGTGGGAAAAATGGTATGGAGCCAGAGCCAGAGGATGACACCAGAAGGGAAGAGGCTGGTGTGAGGCAGAGGTAGGCTTTGTTCTGATGTTCTAATCAAGACTTAGCTGCATGTTATTAAGCAGACATGATTCGATGTTAAGACTGTTCAGACATCAGGGATAATCAGGCCAGCCAAGTTCAGATTTTGAATGTGAAGAAGGAAGCCATGCAAAGAAAAGTGTTGCAGCATTACAGTTTATTTTCCCTGAAACATTTGCAAATTATATTTTTCCTGGGGCTCGAGAACCTTTGGCAGGGCCAGGATGGCAATGATCAACTGAGAAAAATAAACATTCTAACCCAGATCAGCATCACCAGCTCTGTAACTATAAAAAATGATTAATTTGCTTAGCACTTCAAACTCAGTAAACTACAAAATCTCAGGAGCCATCTGCACTTGAAAGCTCTTTGGATTAAGGCAGTGTGGGAATTTACACTCCCCAGGCTCTGCTTGAACACTTAAGAGTATAGTTGACTTTTACTCCAAGCAAGACAGGTTTTCGTAACTTAATACATTTCCAAAATGGGGAGTGTCCACACACGGAGTTACTCTGCAATAACTAACTGCCCACACAGGAGCCCTAGCACCTAACACTGGGAGCAGGCATTGTCAGCACTCAAGCATAGAGCCTATAAACATTCACTCACTCGCTCGCTCGCTCGCTCCGTTTCACGCAGGTGAATGTATCTATCAGGTTTTGTGGGGTTGCTCATGCACATGCCAAAGCATTTACAGGACTGAAGCCCTGCTTTGTAGAAAGGGATGTGTGCTGTGGCCTCGAGTACCACCTTAAAGAAAAATACTAATTCCTTGATTGGATGCTAGTGTATCCCACCATCTCTCCCATCCCTCTGGTACATTAGGCTCTCTCTCACTCCCAGATAATGCACACGTGTTCAGTCATACACAAACCCTACGACACCCCTTCCCCCCATGGAAAAGTCAGCCAGCTGTTACAAAATTCAGACATTTCATTAACACAGTTTACTGGCTGATACTGCCAAGCAAAACAGAGACAATTAATAATAATCAGGACTGAAGGGTCTGAGACAGCTTATGAGTAAAGGATTGTATTAGCTGTTTAAAAAGGACAAACTTGCTCCTGCCTGGAGTGATAGGGAACAAAGGGCGGTGATGTATAACCAGGGAGGAAAGAGACTCTCTCCATGGCTTTTGTAGATTACTGTGTGAATGACAGGAGCGGCAGGAGCAAATACCTCTTTTCATTTGCTCAGCCTGCTGGAGAAGAATAGCAGCGCTTGCCAGTGAAGCTGCAGCTGTGCTTCAGCGACGTTTAATCACTGTGTATGACTGAGGGTTAATTAGCTGCTATTCTTACTCCTATTTGTTGTTCTAATGAAGATTTGCATAAATGTAAAAGTAGGGGGTAACTGATACTTGATTCTTCCCTTCAGAGGCCCGGGTGGAAGACTCACCCATCGTAAGTGTTTATGTTTGTGGGAGATTCAATGTTGCTTTTCCATTTGACCTGATCTGCTTCTGGCTGACGAATGGTGAAAAAAGAGTTCAAAGTTGCTTATCAAATCGAGGCCGCTGTTGTGTTTCTTCCTCTAGAAAGAGGCAGACTAGTTAGATGAAGAGAGGACTGAGGGGTTAGAAAACTACTCCCAGGTGACAGAGAGGAAAATATATGTATATGCACGTTTCTGCAGCTGCTTATGTGTATATATATGTGATATATTTCAATTATATATGTATCAGTGACATATCTTTCCATCCATCCATCCATCCATCCATCCATCCATCCATCCATCCATCCATCCATCTGATGGCAAGTAACCAATAATTTTTTAATGATAAAATATAAAAATAATGGGACAGGCAGTACAACTGCAACATATTAGGCAATACGACGAAAAGTAAGGACTTACAAATTTCTGCACGCCTTCTGTTGCACATCACTAACATTCAAAGTTCACTTTTAAATAAAAAGATTATCTAACATGAAACAGGCAATTTCCAAGGAAGGTGAAAATGACTCAGCAGTTCAAAAATACTCAAAAACTTCAAAAAGTTCAAAGTGCCTTGTCAGAGGGGGACACAAATTAAGAAATTGTGTTAATTCATCAAAAATTCATCAAAAAAAGGAAGATTTTACCATGAAGCAGTGACAAAATCCAAAACTACTTCATAATTAAAGAGAAGATTTGAAAACGAAACATCATGAAATTATTTTATTTACGATGGTCAGGACAATGCTCACAGCTGCTAACTGAAAGAGGTTAAATGGAAGAACTTCCCACTTTTTGGTATGCTAACTTGTTGTACATGATAATACCGTATTTTCAGTGTTCCTCTTACACACTTGCTATGCCAAAACTTTTGTGTGACAGCATCTGTACGGATTTAAGATTGAGAGGGCAGAAGTGGTGAATTTCAAATTGCTGCTGGAAAGCGTCCAGCTTTCAAGATGACTGTATCCCTCCAAAGAGAGGTGACCACAAGAGAGTACATGTTTACTGCCTGTTTCTCAGTCTCTACACAGCTTTGCAGTGTCTCTTGCTCTTTACCTGGTCTCTAAGACACATGAGCAAATATTAATTTGGTTTTTTTACACTTCTGTCATCTATCTGCCTGACTACCTACAGACACTTCTGCATATTCTTGGCCAAACACTAACAGAAATCAATCTTTCAGAAACATTAGCAGAGAGCATTCACTCCACCCGAAATAAATGTGCCTAAAATGGTAACACTCTATCACTCCAGCTCTTAGCTGAAAGGAACACCACAGGTTTCAATGTTCTATACAGTAACAAACCCACATGAAAATAAAAGCAGTCAATCACATTTTTGCCCGCTCTCACCTTATTTTGAGTTTTGAAATATTTCAATATTCTATTACAGCTTTCGATTCAGCTGCTGATTACACCAGAATCTCACATTCTGCCCTTTTCAAAGCAGTTTTTAGCCCTTTGGGCAAATTAAAAATAATATTAAAGTGTATAATAAAAAACAAACCAGCAACAACCCTAATGATATATAAACAGATCACATAATTTTTCTTCAATGATTCTTTAGTAATTTCTACATATTATGATTTTCCAAGGCTACAGTCAGAATTATGCATTGGTAAATAGCGTAAGAGAAAGTGGAAATTACAGATCTAGTGGTCAATGGCATAAAACAAATCAAAAAGAGCTGAGGGGAGAGGTTAAGTGCTATGCTAGTTAATAAGAATGACAGCTTGCTTTGAATACTCATGCTGACTGCCCAAGATATTGAATAAACCCCATTTAAACTAATTTTCATTATTTGTAGAGTCTGCGTTAGGCATCTATCATTGTCAGCACTATTAATATTCTTTTCAGGGACCACATTATCAGCATATTTAAATGAAAGCTTTTCTTTTCAATATTTATTAACTCATTAATATTTCTTGGTGGTAATATCCTGCTTGTAATATCCAAATTAGTGCATACTATGGTATTTTCTACAGATCAAACTTTCTGAATTACAAAAAATTTATTCTCCAGTACTAAAACTTCACTTGAGCTCCTGAAATCCTGCTTTCTTTTTATACTATTTATATGAATGACATTTAAAATTTACATTTTTGTCTTTTTCAGTAGGTACCAGTAAACCAGAGCACTGACCACATCTTAGTGAGCTGACCAAATGTGAACGACGAATGAACGAGGGTATGCAAGTTAATTTGTCTTACCAGGGTTACAGTCTGTGAGGAGGGAGCAGATGGAGAGGAGAACTTTAGAAATGGTTAACGCTGGACTCCAGTTGTCCTTTAAAATGTCCAGGCAGATGACGCCTTGGCTGTTAATGTTACAGTGGTAGATCCTTGTCCGGAATGTTACCTGGAAAGGACAGTGTGTCTAAGTACAACAGTGTTCAAGCCAATAATCACACAATTATTAAGCGATGAAAAATCATAGGAACAAGCATGCTGCTTTCCAGGCTGGAATGACAAGTACTCTGCTACTGCTTGTTAAAGACTGGGAAAGACAAAATAAAGAAAATAAACTCTGCCTCTTGCATCTGTGGCCAGCATTGAAACTGGTCTGTGCAGGCTGAAAATGGGACACATTTCCTGAGCTTCCTCCTGCCTTGGTCTCATCAATCTCATTATTCTGTATATGGCCAAAAAAAACTATTCCAGCCCCTGATCTGGACAACGTTCATAACTCAGGTCCACAGCTATTTCACACTTTGAAGGGAGCCAGAACAAGACCGATTCTTCTACTGTCTTCATCTGTTAATCATTTGACACAATAAATTAAGCTGTAAAAATACGTGGAGGCATCACAGCACTGACTCCTGAAAAAACTGAAGTGAAATATTGTTGAGAAAGGCTGCTCAAATAAAATGCTTTTATTTCTAAATTTTAAGTTACATTTTTACCAGTTGAATTGTTTACAAACACCGTTTGGGTTTTTTTGGTAGTTTATTTCGATAATTTCTGTACCCATTTTATACTGTCTTCCAGGTGATCCTATAGGTAACAAACCAAGGAGATTATTTTAGCCCAGAATAATGTCCTTCTTCTTCAAGTTGAAGAAGAAGGACATGCTTTTTAGTCTAAAAGAAGTTCAGCTATGAAAATACACTCCACAGTTCAGAATGAATACTGGGGCTACTGGATAAGAAGGGACAGTATGAAAAAAACACCTCATGGAGTTCATCAAGGACTAATTTCTCCATCAGTTCTACCCAAATGACAAGTCAAACCAGATGGTTTCAGCGACGTGTTCATAAAATCTAAAATTAAGACGTAGAATTTCACACATCTACCTCACCAGCAACAGCCCTGCCAAGAGAGGGGCTGGGCAGGCAGGAGGCAACAGCAGGCGAAGCGCAGCCCGATTCAGGGAGGAAGCTGTGCTCTTCACTTGGACAGTGCTAATGTAAGCTGGGAGTGCTTACAAACCCACCCCTGCCCCACCACAGATAAACTCGTGTCTGCAGAGCAATGCAAGCTGGTGACATGCACGCTCCTCTTCTGATTCTCTTCAGTATCAGAGATCTCAGTGATCTGAGTGGGACTGTCAGGCCACTTAGCAAGCAGAAGAGAGAATACAAGTGAAATAATACAGTACCCGGTTTACTTCTGTAAAAAAATAATTAAAGAAATCATTTTCTAGCACACTGAAAAACTCTGCCCTTTTGGATTAAATCAAGAAGCTTTGACAAAATAATGGAAAGAAAAGGTAGTAGATTTATGGTATTAAAACATTGCATTCAACAAGGAATACTTTTTCTTGTAAATACTTTCCCAAATAAATCTGGAAAAATGCTTTTGGAGCAGATTGTCATGCACCAGTGAGTTCTGTACCAAAGAACCCTACTAAGCAAGTTCATCAGTTTTTAAATGCATCTATATCTAAAGGTATTGCTAATTAATAGGATAACCTGACAGTTTTCCACTCCATACCCTAAATATTTGTAGGTTCTTTCATTTTTCCCCTTCACTTGTGGTTTTGCTTATTGTTTTCCAGCCTAAGTGCTTCACTTCTGGGACTTCTATGAGAATTTAAAATATTTCTGGCACAACGATCTCAATTAATCCAAATGCTATAGCCAGATGATCTATTTTCTCCCCCTCATTAGAAGCCCAAGCACATTCAGCATTTGGAGGAAGTCTTCTGCAAGATCAAGAAAGTTATTTATTTAAATAATTATCATTTGGTGATACAATTAAATGTCTATCTACAAAGGGAAGTTGTTTTGAACAAGGAAGGTTACCAATGCACAAAACCCATAAAATACCTTACACAAACTGCATGTCAGTAGTGTCCAGAAAGGGAGATGGTGTGGAGGACCATCCTGTGAATTGTAGGAACTCATTAATTCCCCAGGTAGATTAACTCCAGGAACTCTTATACTCCAGTTAGAAGTGAGCAAGTGACTGCTTCCTAGCAAGATGTCTCAGGACGCAGGCAAACACCTGCTTAATTTTAAGTATTGTATGCCAGCTTTTCAGTACACCGTTGAAATAAAGTTTATGCTTGAGTATTTTACCTCAACAAAGGTGCTTCCCTATACTTCCTTAATGAAAAATTTGAGGACTTTATTCAGTGGCATCTAAATACACGGAGTAATAAGATAAGTGTGGTCTCACTGAATGTGGGGGAAGCACTGAATCCATTGCACAGATTAAATTATACCCTCTAAAATATTTATAGACAGGTCAGTCTGAGTTTATAAGCTGCTTCAGAGAAGGTCATCAATTTGAGTGTGTATTTTAACTTGTAACTGTTTTGCCGCCAGCAGAGGGGACAGACACTGCCACACGTTCCCCTGCCTCAGCTGCTTCTGAAGCACTGAAGCAAAGACAGTGGGAACTCGTCAGGATTCAGAGCCGCTGAGATGAATGGAGGTAGTTCATGTCTTCATGAACTGTTCAACACTCCACTGCTGTCTCAGGCTACCTGGTGGATAAACGTACGTGGGACTACCCCTGTTTGCAGCTGGAAGGCTGTTTTTAGAAAATGCTTAGACCTGAAATGAAGCATTTTTTCACTATGAGTACATATTAAACCTGTGACATTGAGAAAGGCAAGATAAGGCTTGCTGCTTGCCACTGACAATGTCACCAACTTGTCAAACATGCCACTGCACTTTAAAATGCCTGCCTAAGACAGAGGCATTTAAATATTTACATATTCAACACATTAATTATTTTATAATGACAATATGTTATATTTTATTAATTTTAATATTGAAAAATTAATTCAATTAATTAATGAAAAGAATCACAGCGTTTAGAATTGCAAAGGAAGCTGTATTAAGGACAGCCTTAATATGCTGGAAACTGTGGCCTGAAGGTGGCAGGTAACAGAGTTCTTACCCCAAGGCAGCAGAGGATAAATGGGATGACACATTGCTTTCCTCATCCATGTATTGCCTCAAATTGCTGATAATGTGGGAAATGCTGACACGTAACTTTCTAGATGCTGTGCTTACCATACCTACATTATAAGGTTGTGCAGGGTCCTCCTATTATATATGCAGGGAGAAACCCTGTGTTAACACCTTTCCAGGGGAACAGCATCTTCTTTATTGTGGTCATATTTTTGACCTTTGACATCACTTAAATATTTCCTCTAAATGGTGCATTCTAATTCCATTTATCCCCTAATGAAAACACCTAAACAATCCCAAGCAGGGGCTCAAGGGAGCGTGTGGGTGTGCAGGCAAAGTCACCTTCAGACAATTAAACGGTAGAGGAGCAATTTATGAGTTTTCTTGAACAGTTAGTGTTCTTCATGGATTTATTCTCTCTCGTTCTGGAATTTAAAGAGCGTACTTAATTTTTGCTGAATAAAAGTATAGGTCAGGAAAATGCAAATTATGGGAAATAGGGAAAAATGGGACTACTTTCTGAAAACTGTGGGTACGACAAGCAAGCTTCCTGAAGGTAATGATAAGGAATTTACATTTAATCAGTTCTGGAAGCAAACAATGATACACTCATCTATTTATCTACTGCTGAATGCCAAACGTAATGCTATGGCTGGCTGTTCACTGAGTAAGTTTTAGGACTGAAAAAAGACTGTTTATAAAACCTGGAAAGAGGAAACTAAGATGGATTTCCGTTGAGTGACTGGAGGCAACTGCTTGACGGCAAAGATAAATGATTTCTGTGTCTCAAATTGAACACCAGTTTTCCAGCATGATGGAATAACTCACTTAAAATAACTTACTATCTCTCTTTTGCATCGAGGTCTGAACACCACAGTCACTATGGTGCCTGGTATCCATTAATTGCTTAACCTTTGGTGTGGGATTCAGGGAGAGGCACGTAGAGGCACCACATCTCTGGGAGGCCTGGTCCCACAGACATCTCACAGACTTTCAGACTTCACTGAATTCAGTTGCAATCTTCCTCAAAAACATATATTGAGGAAGAAATTATTCCCCAGGTTTACAAATTACATGCCAGGGGTTACAGTGTGCCCTGAGGGTTTGCTTTCGTCAGCCTGTTTGGGTTCAAACCTTCACCTCCTGCTTCTCAGTCACTGGAGCCTGGTGACTGTGTAGGGAGAGAGGAAAGATTCCCAGAGCCAACAGGAGAATAAACAAAAACAACCTCCTTTTGCTCAGCTAACACTCGAAGCAGAGCTGAGATCCCAGGGCTCTCATTCCTGCGATTTTGGAAAGTTCCTTTTAAGACCTTTCATTTCTTACAAGGATGGAATCCTGCATGCCTGCCTGAGATGAAATTTCTGTCTTCCTCAAATATTCCCCAGGAGTTCTGCTTTAATAAAACTGCAGTGGCACTACCTGAAGTGGAAGAAGTTGTACTGCATACAGAAAAGGTTATATATATATATATATATAAATATGATGCCATTTATGATGATGTTCCTAGAGCTCAGGAGAGAGTAAGTTGTTCCCATCTCAGTTTGTCAGACTTTATGAGCAACACATTTGTCCGCTCAGATAGAGAAAATAAAAACAAGATTGGGCCTACAACCTTTAGTCATATGAGAAAAATACTCTAAAACAATCTAAATGAAAAATAGATATAGCTCTGAATGACACCATGTTCATGCAATAACCTTTGTATTAATTAGCACCTTCTTACAGATTGCACTTAATTTATCTATGAGCATTGAGGCTGCCTTTCTAAGACAGGGTGGACCATTTCCAGTTTTTTAGCACAGATTTGTAGCATGCACATGAACAACTGTTGAGATACTTGATGATTTATCACCAAACTTGCGTAATAAATGACTGACCATATGATGCTCACTATTAAAGAATACATTTTAAGTTTACACCAAGAAATGAGCTTCATCCAGTTCTCAAAAAACTTGATTACATCTAATTTTAGTTGGTAAAAAACAGATATAATTTATTTTATGGAAGGGAAATACATGGTATCTGCATTAGCAGGAAATAATAAACTGTGATTACTTTTGCTTGACCTACAGAGAAGTCTGATAATGCAAACTGTGCTGTGCTTCTTTGGCAAAATGCACCACGTGAGACATCAGTAGCCGAAAGTGGTAACAATTTAAATGGATCTAATAGCATCCTCATGAGTTAACCTTTAATATTACTGAAAATGAATCAGTATGCAATGTGAGTAATTATTTATTATATTCATGGTAATTATGAAGCTGAGTAACTACTCACACTGTCTCATTGAACACTGTTGCAGGGGAAAAAAAAATTGAATAAGCACAGCAGCACTAAGCATCTATATTATATAAATGCACTCATTTTGCACACAGATTTAATTGCAGGAAAAGTAAAAAAGGGCTTTGATAATCTTTCATGTATCTAATAGGGCAAATAAATAAAAATCCTAAACAGTACAAAGTTTTCTGAAAACAAAGGCAGAGGAGAGGACAAGGGAAATGGATTACTGTTTGGGTTAGGGACGTTCAGAATAGAAACAAGATGGTAATATGCCAAGCACCAAAACCTTTCTCTTACAAAGTCACTATGCGTTTTTATAAAATGATTTTCATTCTATCAGCATAATCTTTCTTACAATTAGTAGTTCCATACGGAAAGCCATCAAAAAAGTTCTTTTATAGAGAGCGAGTTTTTTTTAAGATTTACTGGCCATGTAACTTTTATAAAATAAATCCTCCCTTTTGAAGTTTAAAGCACGCAGGCTGTACTGTCCTACGTGTACACCTCTCTCAGTTCACCAGAGTGCTCCTTCATGGTGCTCCATGCATGAGACTTTATTCCTAGACTTTATTTTAAGAAACAGGGGCCTTTTCTTCCTCACCGAACTCCAACAGCCTTTGGGTATTTAGGTACTCCCTACATGAGAAGTCCTAGGCAGACTGACTTCAAAACTAGTAGCTTTTTGTACTGATCATTTCATCTGCTCTCATTTTATAGTAATGATGTGCATAAAGTTCTTTCACTCACATCTGTGTATATTTATCTGTGTGTGTGTAAAAGAGGACAAGAAGCAACATTGGCATATTAGGTATTTCTAGATCACATGGATTTTATGCAGTAGTAAAACATGCTTGATACAGCAAAATTATGTAGCTTCTGAAATTTCCAACAGACAACGCAAGTTGTCTTTGGAAAATATATTTGACAAGCAATACGAAAACCAATGCTGTGAGGCAGAAGATATTCCCCATAAGATGCCTCTACAGGCCCTGTTAAAGAGCTTCGTGTACTGGGTATTCACAGGAAATTGCAAGAAATGATAAACCACCTAAGTCTTGGTGAAGGAAAACAGGAGGCGTTTAGTTGGATAGAGCCGTTTGCATCAAGACTAAATAAATCAATAGAAGCTACTGATATAAATTAGTATATTATAAACAGAGTGAATAAGGAGGTTATTCATTAGAAGAATCATCGGCAATTCAATTTGCCAATTACTAGGAGAATTATCAGATTAATGAATTTAAAGGAAATCTCAGAGATTCACACGGCGTTGCCTTATCAAATACGTATTTTGCATTTATTCACAATAAAACGTAGTTATTGATTCTCTCCTCAGCCTAATGTATTTCTGCTCACATCTATGTCCTCCACTTTAAAACTCTCATTCACTCATTTTGAGAGATATTACAGTTTCTTAAGCAGCCACCTGGGTTTGACCTGTCCAGAGCTCTGTACCACTGCACGCTGGTTCAGCGTCACCTGAAGACATCACAGGCTCACAGAATGGCTTGGGTTGGGAGGGACCTTAAAGATCATCTGGTTCCAACCCTCCCGCCATGGGCAGGGACACCCTCCCCTATACCAGGTTGCTCAAAGCCCCATCCAACCTGGCCTTGAACACTGCCAGGGATTGGGCATGCCACAGATGTGGCCTATAGAACAAACTGTTTCTCTGCAGGTGGTACAAGCATGGGAACTGCACTCTGCAGCTCACGTGCTTGGGAAGAGCAGCTCCGAGAAGAGCAGGATTCAGGGCTGATCCTGCTGGCTCTGACAATGGCCTGCTGGAGGTAGGTTGTCCATTTCTCCCTCTCAAAAACTCCCTTGAATCTGATTTCTGCATGTAAACACCCAAAGACTTCACTTGCTGGGAAAACCTGCCAACTCCATTTACTGTCATGGATGAAGGATTCCCGGGCTGCTCTCAGCAAGAAGATGCAAATAGAAAGGCTGGGCGAGAAGAACAAGGGAGCACGGAGGCACAGCAAAGGGGCCACGGGAGGCAGCAGTGTGGGAATGCGCCGGGTGAGGCACCGCCACACCATCAGGAGGAGGAGGGTGGGGAGGGCAGGAGGCAGCTGAAAAAAGCTGTGAGCAGCACAGCACGGCACTGAGGGCTAATAGGATGTGACAGAGGCTATGAGAGAAGTATGAGGAGGCAAATGAATGTAAGGGATAAGGTTGACAGGAGACCATTGCACTTGAAGGCTACCCTTATGATGGCAATATCTGGGAAGGGGGGGCAAGAGGAGGTAGATTGAAGCCCTGCCTGCATCAGAGTTTCAGAGATGGTAAAAAGGGGTTGATCAAATGGGCTGTGCTTAAGGAGGTTTAGAGCTTCAAGTGTAAATCGTGTTAATAGTGATATATGCAATTTAAAGTGCATGTCTGCCTCGTAAGGTTCATTTTAACAATTTAGGTTAGAAATACCAAGGAATGCTTATTTTTTTGCACCTACTCTTGTAAGCACTGTTTTTCTATTGCACTGTAGACAAAAGTGTCCTTAACAGCCAATCACATATAAAACAAGTATGAACATGTAGAGTAGAAGCCAGGAACAAAAAGAATTGCCCCTCAGACACGAGGCTGAACTTACAAAATAGGTCAAAAGTATCTAGCACTGGAGGAGAATTCCACAAAAGGATATTTAGTGTATTGAGATTAGTGTTATATCACAATTATGTATAAAAAAAGCAGAAGAGATGTTTAATATTGCCATTAAGATCAGAGTCTATAGATATTGTGCATTATATTTAAAAAGGAAAAGGGTCCCTCTTGCAGTCCAACAGCTGATTTAAACCATCTAGGCTTTCAAGTGCTGAGAATATTTTTTCAGTGAGTTGATAGGCATAGGAGATTTACATGGAGGAAACAGAGTTTTCTGTTATTTTAATTTTGATTTAGAGGTGATTTAGCATATTGAAGCTTTCAAGTCCTGTAAACCATTTTTCAGCCAACTGAGATTAAAGTCCCCAGCAAGATTAATTGCAGAGTTGGGATTAAGAGATTCTATAAATCACTCAAATTCAAAAATAAAGCTAGCAGAGTACTAGGATAATGATAGATATATCCATATTGTATCAGCCACAGCTAAATTGAATTGACACTGTAATAGACTGAACGTAGTCAAATATGAGAGTAGAAGTTATTAATAAAGATTATTCTTGATGAAAATGCAGACACCACTGCAGTGACAATTCCTGGGGGGCAAGTTCTCTTGAAGAGCATTCATTTTTCTACAAACACCTGTACAAAAGACTGGTATGGCTTCCTGATTTGTCAAGGCTTACTGCTCCGGAGGGACAACAGGCAGGATAATGAAATTATTGCCTTTCCTCCAGTTGTGTAGTGTACACAAAGTTGCGGCATTAAATTTGTACTGATGGCTGAATTTTAAAGGATCTCAGATCAAAACCTTGCATACTTGGGGAATTCACTGATTTCTTATGTGTACTGAGGACAGAAACTGAGCTGAAATTCTTTCTGTCAGACCAGGCTGACTAAAAGATGTGATACCCCCTACTCAAATACACGTGAACATATACAGATATAATCATACACGTACACCCACAGATATACACACACACACCCTCCCACAAGAGACATCTATGCATAGCTAGATCCCATTCAAGACCACAAAGAAGGAGTGCAAGAGAGAGAGCTTTCCTCTCTTAAATCCAAGGGGGGAACTGTCTGAATCCATTAAGGATGAAAGGAAGATAGGCAGCAGGAAAAAGAAATCTTGAAGGTGTTTCTAAAAAAGGTTGATGGGGTCGTTAAGCCACTGAAAAAATGTAAGGTTATTTTCTTGGCAGGTCATCTGAGCATTTTTATTCATTTCTGCTCTGAACAGGGCACAGCTTTGTCAATTTTTCAGCCCACTACACTACAAGGGAGGTGCTGTATTTTTGGGCTGAAGTGAAACCTCACCTTGTGATCGAGATTGAAGCTCAGCAGCAGCATCTGGCCTTTAGCAGAAAGTGAGCTCATGACTACATTTATGCCTCACTTTTTGTGTTTGATACCTTCCTTCTGTCTGGCATCTCATAAAACCAACATGACAGCTTTCTTGCTGACTCAGCCAACGAGGTGCTCAGCTCATTTCTTCAGTGCTACAGCAGCTTCCTCACAGTGGAGGCAAGGAAATATTTTTAATTGATTAGAACCTCCCAGCAAGCCAGAGCTAATTTGTCAGTTCTCAGATGAGCTGTTCTAAAAATCTTGTTTTCTGGTTGTAGAGCTAAATCAGAGTTAGGCTGGGCTGGCCTGCCATCACTCCTCAAGCTGAACTGGTCACACAGAGATAAACTTTTTGGAGGAAGAACAACTCCCTCCTCTGCATGACTGTGCTGCAATTGTGAGTGAAGCCAAATGCCATTGATTTATAAGGAAAGCAGAGCTGAAAAGGTCAGTGACCTCTGGCTCAAAAAATTCGGAGTCCAGTTTCAAGGCATGTGACAAAGCTGAAATACTGAAACAGACTAGCTTCAAAGGGGAAGAAATCAGTAGTGTGAGAGCAAATTATACTCTGACTTACCACAAGGTATATTCTGTGATGGTGAAGAGTAACTGAATTTCATACTGTGCTTATGGTTCAACTTTGGAAAGACACTGACCGGTAAGGACAGACAAAAAGAAAACTATGGATCCACAGGGAAAAGACTTGTCGGTGCAGACTGGAAGGGAAACCTGATGACAGTGATGTGCTGCTATACAAAACTTGAAATGTGAACTGGACCACACAGGAGAATTAATGTGGAAAATGGAGATAAAACTTGAAAATCTTAAGACTGTTGGAAGCTGCAAAGGTGTAAAAACTGAAGAAATGCCTAAAAGTGAAAGTTTGGATAGATACTTTTTCTTTGGTGAACAAAACCCGAATGAAAGAGTGATTCACTTTCTTTTATGTGATAAAGGCAAAGCAGAAAAGCAGATAAACTATCTAGTAAGAGCAAATGAAAATTACTTTGTACATTTGTTAAAAAGAAAAACCAAAATATAGGTCGAAAATCTTTACTTCTTGTGCAAATGTGGCCTCCACTGGTTATTTTAATTAATGTTTTCAAACATGCAACAGGATGCCCAGTGATCAGAACAGACATCAACAGTGTTTACAGAAGCAATCTGCATCCCTCAGAAAATATCAAGAACTTTGTATAATACAAATCAAACAGTGGTTACACCACAAATATATTTTAATGATGGTGATAAAAATAAAATACATGTATGCAAAATCCATTTTCAATGTATTTTTCTTATTTAAAAAATTATTTTACCCTCCTCAAGATCCATGTATGACATATACATGCATGATAGTGGATTGCACAGCATCTGAGAATAGATAAGGAAAAGGGATCTTTCTGCAGATTTTAACACAATGTGGATTAGGCCCCTTAACAGTGACTGTGTTATGTGACACGGGAATTTGCCTTTGGAACCTCAGGCTGGATCAAGTAATTGCATCTGGGAAATACAGTTTCTGTTTTTTCCCAGGTTTTTGTGGTCACAGTTTTGGAAGATCAATTTTGACAGTACTCGTTTAAATGTTTCCTTACTTCATAGTGAATGAGGGATGGAAATGGCCCACAGAAATCTCAGGAGCAATTTACGAATTCAATCATAGTGAAAAATGTGAATTAGACCCTTTCTGCTATGTTCTTACAGGGAGGTAATCTTGCCAATGCTCAGGATATATTTTATGTCTTTCTCAGTACATTTCACAGTCTTGTACTTTATCCCTAGGTTTTTTAAGATGATAGAGCCATAAGGAGTTAGAAAAATTAGAATACAATTACGAAGAAATCTAAAATGATCTACACCCATAACCCTGGAACCCATGATCTGAGAATAGCACAAAATATCATAAATCTTGTGGTGAAGTAGAAGAGATGCCAGCACCCAGTGACACAGATAGCACCGTACCGTGAGGCCATGTGTTATGTTCCACATACTCAGGACCTTTCTTTTGCCAGAAATCAGCTTGGGGAGAGCATATTTAACTACCTTTTCCCAGCAATGCTGACTGGCAGCAGCTACCTTGTGATAAGCAGCGGTCTTCCCACGCTGCTTTATTCGAGGGATTTCCCCAACTATTTTACCTATGAATGAGTTTCGTAAGGTCTGGGAAACAGGTGTGATGAAATAGCAACAGTTTGAGAGGTCATACAGCAGGACTGAAAATACGGGTCATTTAGAACTGTGGCTGAAGTGAATAGAGTAAGAATCCATGTGTACAACACATGCTTATGACACAGTTATATCTGACATTAGTCTCCTGTGCACACACACTTTCAGATGCGTGTTTTTACTTTCTTTCAGATGACAACTTCCCTCATCATAAATACTGGCCTTTTAGTAACACAATATGGCATCATCAGTTCTCCTACCCTTTATCAAGCAGTACATTTTCGTATGATTTATATGCACACATTTCTTACAATGACAACTGGCATCAAGATAAAGGCAGACAATAAAATCTATTACGAAGCAGGACAAGAACCACCTATTTGCCTGACATTTCATTAATAAGCAATGCACAGCTGCATTACTCATGTCTCAAAATAACACAGTCGCCAAGCACAACTGAGTGCAGACTGAAGAAGATTTCACCTTGTGGTGAAATAGCAAACTGGACCTTCAACTTCTATTTTAAAAGGATGTCTATCGCATACACTGCCTCAAGACTCAACAGATTCAACAGAGAGAATGACAAAAGACATCCCTGTAACTTGTCTTTCAGAGCTAGTTCTTACATATTAGTTCTCTGAGAGAACTTCAAGCTCCATTTTATACGCCATACAGCCATTCTATCCCCTAAATAATATAATTTTAACTTTCTGGGGGGGACTGCACATAACCCTTGCATGGCAGCTACCGCAAACAGACTAAGCCCAGGAAAGAAGTAAATAAACAGCACTTGTTAAAACAGACCTTGTACAGACCAGTGGGCTGGGCTGAGGGGAGGCAGGAAGAACAGGACAGGGGGAAGAACAGAAGAGGACCGACCCAGCTCAGTGTGCCCAGAGCTTTAACTGACTGAAGCAGAAGTTATAAAGTTTCAAATTCTTTCTCCACTGTGTAACAACAGTTGCCTAAATCTGAAACTGTGCACTCATGAAGGTATACATCCCCTCTAAGACCTCTCAGTGACCTCAAGGCTTCTCTAAACTGGAACACTAGAAGTGGGAAACAAAGTTAGACAACCTCTAATACTGCTATACTGACCCATCTTTAGGTTACTGTCTGGGAAAGTCCAATTTACAGAACGACAACTGCTTTGCATTCACATCTCTCATTTGTTTTACACAACTTTTCCTGATAATATCAAATGTTATCTACTACTGCAAACATTCATACAGTGGCATTAAAATTCTCTATATAAGCACTTATATTTCAATAGTCTACTCAAAGTAATCAAATAGAAATTGGCTTCTCTCTCTTTTAATGCAATATCCTTCTATTATAGACCAACGTGGCACACCCATCCTTTCATAAATGCATCAGAAAGAAGGTAAATATTTTTGATCTCATAGCTCCTTCCATGGGGCTCTTCCAGACACACTCTCCAGAGTGGCAAGGTGAACAATTCACCTCTTTTTACTTTGGTTCATGGAAGACAGCCCCATCGATTTATTTGATTCTATGAACAGGTCTGCGGGAAAAAATTTTCCCAGTTTCTGTTCCTATTAGTGAACATGTGTGTTAAGATTTGCACTCAGTCTTCCAGATAAGGTCTTCCAAGCATCTTGTATCTGACATTCTCTCTGCAGGCCAGAGGACGCATTTTAGGAGGATGTTTGCCTTTTTCATAAATGCATTAGGCAGGTGGGTTGTAATAATCCTGTGATGATCCAATAAAGCCCTACTTTGACATCTTCCTCAGCAATTATTACTACTGGTTATAGATGACGCTCTGTATTACCACATTCCACCCACTTCTGTTTTTCCAGTCTTCCCAACCACTACATTTTTCATGTTTGACATTTCAAGTTGATCACGGTAATGATCTGTCACCTTCATGTTATTGATACAGTTCTCTGTTTCTGGTTGGTATCATTATAGACAGCATTACAGACAGAATCTGTAAGAAATTCTGTAAATCTCTGTCACTCCAGTTTCTTGACTTTGGTGCCACATTTCCACATTCTTCCAGAAAACTGACATAAAGCAATTACTTATAACTTCATAACAATAGTGTATCTTGCACCTGCAGAGGCAGTTTATATGGGGTAGTGAAATAGGTGCATATTTTTGTCCAGACAGCCATACATGCCTGCTGAATTATATGGGTCAACAGGAAAGATTAAGTATCTTCAACTACTTATAAAGGGTGCAACTCAAATATAAGCACTTTCGTATTAGAAACAAATCCAAATTAAAAAAAATAGCTACTGGAAATTATGCAACCTTTTGCTAAATAAATCCTTATCCATTCAGCTATACTGGCAGCATGCAAGCAAATTTTAGCCAGTTATTTAAATTCTTTCTATCAAAAGAGTCAAGTTTAAAAATCCATTATTGCTTTGAAAGTTTTATGTTTCATCCTAAAATGATATACCAACATATACATTAAAAAATACCAGAAGGAGAAGACTCCTATCAGACTTTGAATATCCTTCTACTAACCTTGGGTGGTTTAAAAGGATAGTCCGGTGAAAAGGTTATGTCAAGGAAGAAAACTCCACCTTCATATACAGACCCTGGAGGTCCCAGTATAGTTGACCTCCATTCATAAATGTTGTCTCCTTTGGGTCCAGCACTAAAATAGAAAACAAAAATGTAACATAATAACCACATACAATCAAGGATATACTGAATCAGTTATACTCTAGCAGTAGCACCCCCCGTTTTGCTGTGACACCAGAAACTAAAATTGTGTATCACATTCACTAAGTTAGTCCTCGATAGAACATGCATCTGATGTCCTAAGCTCTGTCAGAGAAGGAATATATTCAGCCAGGAAGAAGTATTAAAATCACATCATAAATTATTCAAATAAGCACAGAAAAATTCCCAACTGTCTTATCTCAAATATTTTAGTGGGCAGATGTGAAGTATTTACAGCGCAAGGATATAGAGACTTTGCTGAGATGTCTTGTCACTGTCTTGCTTCACAAGCCATCCTATTTTCACCTACCTCCTCATCCACCTACCTCCTCAGTCAGTAGCAGTGTAATTACACACATTACACAGCACACGCTGTACTAAAGACTGAGCAGGGTACAACCAGCCTTGCAGCTGCACTTGTTCCTAACCTAAGGTCTCCAGTCACTAGCACAGAAGGCTGCTTTACTCTGCAATCATTGCCCTATCTTAAAAATAGTATGAACAGCAGGTGGGTTAAACTGTTGGATTATGCTAATTCAAAGTCCTTGGTTAAAAAACACAGTGCTGAAAAAATATTTAAAATGTACAAAACATAATCGTGTATGAAACAAGAAGACTCTCTCACCCGTATGGTGAATTCCTGAAAAAAGTGAAATAAAATACTAACTAATAAAAGTTCTTGGGCATGACTCTTCTAAAAGCTAACACAATCTCCTTTCATACAACATAATGCCTGTCCATACAAATAGATATTTTACTCAGGATGGCCTCTTTAGGCATATGAAGACTTCTTTTCCATTCACAGCCTGCTGATACCAGTCACTGATATAGGACCTGAATTTTAATTAGGATCAATTGGAATGGTGACTTCCAGATATCCGATCATTATCTTTTAGAGGAAGGCAGTGCTGGTAGTATCTCAAATAAGTGATGCGGTATTGTCTTAAGGCATTTCTTGCGAAACAATTCTTGTTATGTTTGCAGTGAAGGTTTCTGCAGCATACAGGGGTTTGTGGAGTAACTCCGTGTGTAGAACAGCTGAAAGCTCTTGGCTATGCTCCATGCCCCACAATGCACCCAAGGCACACAATTATTAAATGACATCATGTCATGTTCACTGCTCAACTATTCGTTTTGTTCACTGAAAGTTAATAAAACCTGCTTTCACCTGCAATTCATTGGGCTCCCTTCATTAAAACTTCTGACTGCATGATTCCCTGCATACAGCTGCATGACTTAGTTCTGTGCAGAGTACTTCATTAGTCATGGTACCTACATTCATTTTCTATAATAGCTGTTAATGCTTCTTGGCTTTCTAAACTACCTTGCTTTCTCAACAATAATGGGTTACAGAGACTATAACATTATGGAATGCTCATTTCCTATCAGCCATAGTAACAAAACTAGCAATTGTTTTAAAGACAAAATCTGGCTTTTTAAGTGTCACAATAGCAGAAGTGTTGCCATCCATATTTCACAGTGTCGATAATACATCAGGTTGCTAGCTGCCAAACAAATTTAATTTACCCAGTTCTCGGTTTGCATTAACCTTTGAATAATAAAGCACAGCTGAGACTGCTGTAAGAAACAAACCAGAGAATGAATAATTAAAACCACCTCCACTGCCTTTAGAAAGACCAATCCTGAGTCAACAGGGAAGGTTTAATTGTGACTGAACTAGGCATTAAGGGGCTAATTGAACTCTTTATAAGCCCAAACAAATGCAGTCTTACACCAATGGTATGGTATACAACATTCACAGAAAATAAAAGTCCTAAAAAAAAAAATCAGGCAATTATTTCAAATAGAAAAGACAAGAAGCAAGGCAAGTCTCAATCTTACACTAAAAAAAGCCCATAATAAGTGAAAGGAATCCCTTCTCATTTTCTGCAGGAAAATGTTCTAACACTTAAAGAAGCAATGCCTCAGTTGATGCCAGGAGGTTAAAATGGAAGTGATATAAATGTCATTCCCAGAGAAATGGTTGGAAATAAGTAATAAAAGCTAGCCCTAGCTCCTTCAGAACTTATTTAGCCAGGAGGGGATGGTTGAGCCCTTTCTGGATTTGAGTGAGGCTCCCTTTTTTGATCAGAACTCTCTCTGATAACGACATTTTCATAGTGTATATTATTTTTATTTGTTTTGCCTATTTATTTAATTGCATTAACATTTGAAATGAGCAGTCATTAATTAGAATAGTTGGAAAACGCTCCATCTGCCAGTTGAACTGTTTCGGCACGTCCAGCTACAAGCCCAGCCTGATCACATTCTGAGGATGCTGATTAACATTAATTGAAGGTTTTCTTTGCAAATGAGAGATGAAGCTTTATTAAGTATTATTATTAATTTGAAGAATAGCTTAAATTGTATGGAGTGTGGGAAGACTGCTGTTGTTGACGCTGCCTGTTTGAGTGCTTGCTGGCAGCAGGGCTGTTCAGCCATGTGAAATACCAGCCCATGTGCACAGGCAACAGCTGGTACTAAGGGCAACAGCATGCACAAGCATCACAGGTTTTCATTTGTGCATTAATAATACAAAAAGTTTGACAGGTGTATTATCTTTGTTTTCCTTCTTTCTTAATTGTTAAGCCTTTTATTTATCCACATTACTGGCAACCAGAATAGGCTTCACCAGAGAAAATTCCCATATGTGCAAGACTTCAGCCAGAGCCTTATTCTATAAGGTTTAAAATGCAAGAGGATTTAATTACCCTTCTCTCTACATGGATATCTGCCCGACACACTGAAGCCCAAATGTTTTACATTCAGTATGATTTATATTCCAGCTCTATTAAAGTTACTGGCAATCAAACCACAGATCTCAAAGAAAGTGCACCAAACAGCTCTGCGCCTGAAGTTCTGTAACCTTTGGAAGGATGGATTCAGATGTGCACCCTCTCAGCAAAGAGCAGACTAAATCAGTGTTGAACTCAGCTAACCCAGGGCCAGAGCACATATGTGCTGCCTGCCATGAACCTACTGCTACAGCACTCGGCTCCAAGGGCGAGGTAACAGTGGCAGGGCAGCTCCAGGTGGAAGTGGATGAACTATAAGGTGGTTAGGAAGACAGGTCTGCTGTCAGACCAGCAGTGCAGCCCCACAGTGCGAGCCCAGATGCTGACAACCCAGTGACTCTGCAGGGCAGGGCAATCAAGGACCCAGCAGAGAGGTTGTAGTGTGGCTCTGGAACTGGTGTTCCTCACGTTTCCATATTCCCCCAGGTGGAATATGTAACATAGGACCAAGGAGGTGCAGCTGAGCCCCTGGAGACTTGAAGTTATCAAAGGCTTGTCAAGAGCCAGCTCTCTGCTGCCATTATTCCCCTACAGCTGATGAGACCCTCCACAGAATACTGTACTTCACTGCTGCGGAGTTTTGCTCAGTGGAAGAGCTGGAACAGGTGGACATGGAGCCAGTTTTCTTCCAGAATGACATCAATATGAGTATATGAAATTCAGGACAAAGGAGTGAAAACATGTAAAATGGTATTCTGTTTATTCCAGTCTCCTTTGCCTCTCCTATATTTCAGTTCTAGCATGGCTTCCCCCATAGATACTTGCAGGTGAAATGTACGGACATCAGTTACAGTTACTAGCAAAACACCTTAAATGCTACTAGAACTGAATTAATTTTGCTTTAAATATGCTTATCACATGGAGTATTTTCTATTCTCTCAATATGTTTTAGGCAGGCAGCCACTTGAAAATAGTGCTGCTAAAAACTGCTTGTCCAGTGCAATGCATTATCAACACCAAGCTTTCCCTGCATTTAAAATACCCTAAAATATTAAATGCAAAATAATGTATTAGGAGAGTTGTATGAAAACAACAGCACCCATGAGATATACCAGATGAAAACCTATCTGGAGAAGTTACTAAAGTACAGTTGATTTTTAGCTGTCATTTTTATACAAATGTACTTAATTTCTAGAGAATAACTAAAAAAAGTGAAAATACAGCAAGTCAAAAAATAGTATCTACCTTGGTAATCAAATAGTCATATGAAACAGATTAGTCAAAATAATGTTATTATTTTTAATCTAACTTATATTTCTTGATGAGGGGTCACATGCTTTCCCAGTGTCTAAAACTGGAGGTAGAATAAACTCATAGTGTGCTTCTGATAAGGTGGAAAATGAGGACATTTTCAGTGTTTTCCCTTCCATTCTTGGTCTCTGAATCTTGCGGGTATGCACCACTAAAGTGGATACTCTTTAACACAAGGAAAAGGCAAGCATGAAGCACAAAACACCTAGGATTTTAACTTAAACTGTTTTCTAGATCTGACACATGAACAGTGCATGGCAAGGAAGTGATCAGGCCAAATAGGAAAGCACGTTGGTTGGAGGCCTTCCTGTTCCTCAGGACTCAGAAAGAAATTGAAAGGTTCTTGCGGAGTGTGTGAGTTTTTGTAACAGGAAAGAATAAAGCAGAACCAGGATATCATACTAACATCCATGAACTCATTTTCCATGGCATTGTCTATGGCAATTCCCTCCTATTATTGCATTATCTAATCTGAATTGCCTTAGCACACAGAAACACACATCAGAACCAGGGTTCCCCTGCCCTACGTGCAGTCTGTGGGGGATGCAGTCCCTGTCAACTATCTTTGGTAACTTACGACAGTAGAAAGAAGAAGGATACATGCAAGGCTCTTTATCTTCCTTGTCTTTTGTTGTGCAGAGCCTTGGCTTCAATGTTTAGGAGTTTTCCCTCTGAGGAGAGAAGCTCATTACAGAATGATCTCCATTTCTAAGTATAACAACACAGTTTCTTGCAATCCCATTTCTTGCACATGTAAGAGATATGCAGGAGCAGATCCTGCCTCTAGCTGCCTTCTGCGAATGCTTCTGGGATACTACTTGCTAGAGGGCAAAGCGGATACAAAAGTATTGGAAGATTGGCAAAATAATTTAAGAGCACAGCTGGTGAGGGGAGAAGATGCATGCGGCAAACCAGAAGACTGCAGATTCAGCTTTCAGTGAGATACATCTCTTGAGAAGCAGATATGAAGCCTCATTAAAATAAACCCCGTATACCCTCTGCTCTCTGTTTTGAACATGGTGCCAATACTGAAAATGTTTCTAAGCAAAAGTGTTGCTTTGGTCTGCACCAAGGCTTGGGGCTGACCCTGTGCTTGGGGACAGCCATGAGACAAGCAGTGGGGCTCTGCTGGGGAAGTGGTTGCTGGATAATCTCAATCTGGGCAGAAGCAAATCAGCAGCAGCTATGCTGATGCATCACCAGGTGACTCAGACCCACCTGCACACTCAGCCCAGCCCTATCCAACAAAATGCAAAAATAGTGCCACTGAGAAGCAGTGGCATCACGGTCCTGTGAGCCCCTGCCATGTTTCTGTAACTTTGGAATGGATGCAGACAGTATTAGGATACAGACGGTGCCAGCTGTACAGGTTATCTGCTGAATTTCTTCTGCTCTTGTCCCAGTACTCTCTGCTCTCCAGCCTGGAAGCCCACCTGATCCACCACCTCTCGAGCTTTATTACTCGCTTGTTAGCGACTGTTATTCTTTGTAGTATGTACTTTCTAGTTTCTGCCTGAGGGTGGTTTCTCCTCCACCCTCGCTCTGTATGGTGACGATTCATTGCTCCTTCATCATGGCGGATCCTTCCTCACTTCAGGTACATGCAGATCCCACTACTCCTCACACCCCGCTTCTTTTCCCTCATCAAAAGTGACCAACACATCCTGCTATTTTTTCATCTTTTTCCAGAAGGGAGGAGCGGGGTGAAAAATGGTACAGGGGTGGTTTAGTACAGTACAGTAATTTTGTTTCCTTCCTTCCCTGGAAAAAGAAGAGCAGAGCGGGAGCTGCAGCAACAGTGGTGTAGAGAAGGGAAAGGGAGTCACAGCTGCCTATCCAGATGCTACACTGATATCAGGAGGTACTTTGGTAAATGCATGTAATAAACAGTTGCCACAGCAGCCAAAAGAACACACTTCTACAAAACAAAAACAAAGAGATAGAAGCAAGCACTGAGACTGCCTGTGGCAATGGGCACTGTTGTATGGTTAATAATACCTCTGCTATGAATAAAATTAGCAGGCTAGTCTCCAGGCAGTAAAATTAAAGAAAAATTAAAGAAATAAACCCTTTCAGAATTAGAGATAAGTGCTTACTTGGGCTATAATATTGATGACTTAAGTTTTCGTCAAGAAATAAACCCCCCACTTTTAGAATGCATAACAGTCTTTTGTCTTTTTTTCCCCTGAAAATCTGCTGAAAACTCCTAAAATCTTCCTTTACAATTAACCAATTGTTTTATTTATTAAAACTATAATCATCTCAATTCCTTCATCTAGATGGTGCAAAGAAGTGTCACTATTAAAATGTTGGAAGATGCTCATGGTTCTTCCCAGTTATAACCTAGACCAAACCTAGAAAATTTTCAGCATTAAATTTGAGGCCCGAGAGACCTACTCTAAGTACTTTAAATAAATTAACTCTTTACTCTAAGTAAATTAACCATCTACATTTACATTTTAAAAGAGTTGTTCATTTTACTTTAAATAGGCTCAATAGTTTGTGAAAAATCTTGTGTTACCATGACCTAACACTTGAATTTAGGTCTATGCTAGATCCAGTATTTTTGGTCACCTTACAATATAAATGGGAATTTATGTCTTACATATGTTGGAATATCAGTATTATTAGATGAGATAAGCATGATTTTTGAGTAGGTATCTTTCATTAGACCTAATTATTCATAATGGAAGCTGAGGTTGAAGTGACTGGGCCACTTGTCACTCAGAAAGGCTTTGGCAGAGAGAGACACATCAGACAAATCACTTACACCACTTAGTTTCCATTCATGTGAGAGAATTCAGCTGAAAATTTTGAATCAGACTTTCTTCCAGTTCTTTCAGTTTTCTGATAGAGACCATCTTTCATTAAGAAACTTTTTTTTCCCCAAGACTTTTAGGCAAGCAGTAAGGGAAGGAGGATATTAAGACATTTTTCTAACTCATGCTGCAATTCTTTCGAAGTGGTTATATCCTGCCCTTATTATGTGCTTTTTATTGAAGCCAGTTACCATTTTCATGCACACTTTGCAATAAATATGTTTGTGGTATACCTGACTGGAAGAACATAAAGGAAAACTGATCCCAAAGAGCTGCCAAAGGAGCAATAATGTATGACAGGGTATTGCTTGACACTGCTTCTTATGCTTATTGAGGCCACTGGAATTCAGTAGGGTACAGCCTCTTTTAACTGTCAGTCTTCTGCAGTTTTAGCAAGGTATTTCTAGAGGTTCATTTATCACCCAAAGTGAGATGCAGTTTAACTTTAGGGCTTCCTGCCTCTTTCTTTCTTGCAACAAACCTGCAGCACATCAAGTCAATGTGACCAAAGTCTGTATGAGGCAAACCCTTTTTCCTTGTGATAAATTTTATCTGCCCTCCTATCACGGGAGCCATTAAAAATTATTGGCTGTGAAGCTGTGTTGTGTGTAAAATCAGTAAGTCTGGGCCACAGTATTAATAACAAATAGATTAAGACCAAAGTAAGTATCACTTAGCTGAATTTGTTATTCACTTCTAAATAATATTGCTAAAAATTATTAAAAGTATCCTAGTGCTTTAGCAGACTGGTATTATTCAAAGAGTACTCTGATGCTTTTATTCTCCAAAGCCCTGTCCTCAGAGCTTTCCTGAGATAGAAACCATCATGAAGAGAACTGCTTCTTAATGCACAAAATAGTTATTTATATTATACTATCTACAGCAATTTATTCACTGCAAACACCATTACACAGTGTATGATCACAGCATGCTGAGTATTCACAATGAGATTTTAAAAATGGCAATTTTGTTAAGTATTCTCCGCTTTGTTCAGCTGAAGAAAATTACATAAAACCCTTCACAGAAGGCTTGCCTTGCTCAGAGTAGGAAACAATCATTCGCCTCCTATTACACATCCATGGACTCAATTCCCTTTTGCCACATCTTTTGTTTCTTTTTCTTTTAAAGTAATACCAGTAACTGAAGTTCCAGCTCTTTTAAACCACCAGAAATTGACTGTATAGTTTAAAAAGGATAAAATGTTTTTCAGCCTGATTTGCTTCTATGGGAAATTATATCAAGCATGATTTGTAGCCCTATTTTACTAAAAGAGAAAACCACAAGTAACTAGGAACAAAAAACATTACAGAAGAATGAATAGGCTGTCCTGGAACCTTCTAACGTGACCTCCAACCTTGTAAGTTGCCAAGTGATATTATTTCCATGTTACTCCTAATTTGCTTTTCCTTGCATTTTTTTCTTTCTCAGGATCGTAATTTATTTTTCAAAATATAACTACTTTTAAATTTCACAACATTTCCCTTTTGCTGACAACAGTTGTAATTCACCATTATCTCTTCTCTAAGTTAATCAGAATCCATGACATGCAACAGTGGGGCGGCACCACCAGGCACTGTATTTTTAAATTTTACATCTAATTTAAAAGGATGAGGTGACTAAGTGCAGACAGATAACACAAAAACCCCAGAGCAGCTGGAAGATTTAAGAGGTGTAGTAGGGAAGAAAGCATTCTTTAAAACAGCATTGACTTTTTAGTTTCTGTGGAAACCTTAGAGGCAATGCAAGAGAGAGAGGCAGACAGGACTAAAGCAGACCGGCTCAAACATACTAGAAAGACTTCTCATGAATGGATGGAACACCCTGAAAGCTTTGGATTTGAAATGCATTTGATATGTTGATTTGATCACTAATAAAAAAAATGATGGCAAATTCTCGCTTTTTATCAGAAATGATGAAAAATGACAAAAAAGCCACACACAATGTATTAGTGATGAATGGATCAACTGAACTTCAACTAACACATCCTTCACTTTGAGATAATGGACTGCTGATTTCACGTCAGAATTTTTTTTAAGTCTTATCCAAAAAAGATCTTTACACTATCTTAGTTTTAAAAATATTAGTGTAAAAATATTCTGCGGTAGTCAGACATTTCAATAACTGAGAATGATTTAGACGGGGTTATTTCTAATTTATGTACACCCATGTTTTCTAATTATTATGAATGCTACAAGCAAGGCAGTAGTATTGTTCAGTGTCTGCGTATTCTCTGTTCCTCAGAAAGCTGGTATTCTAGATGGTCCACTAGCCAAAAAATCTTTCCCCAACTTGGAAATGATTTATCCAACGGCCTCTATTTGTTCAAGACTGTAATCTTTAAGAGTCCTTAGGCAGTTGTCTAAATAAGAGCCTAGAAATTTTAAAAGCTTATGCGACAAGATAATTTTGCAACTTTTTATTCCGAAGGGGCCCGATTCTGAGATTTCCTTTCGTGACACTTTATAGAGACTTTAGTTTTTGCACATAAGCTGCTTGTAAAACTGTTCCAAAATATTAATGAGGGGAAGCAATGAGAAGCAAATTTAAAGAAGTGAGTATTTACAGTTTATCTCAAATATACAATACAGCTGTGTAACCAACAAGTCTGCTTGTGTCCATTTTGTAAACAGAGGAACAGACTTAGATATAGACCCCCCCTCATTTCAGTGGGACATTTACACATGCTTACATGTGAAATGCTTGCTTACACAAGGAAACAACTCTTTATTATGGCACAGATTAACTAACATGATGTTAAACACATTATAAAACAAGTCATTTCCTCCTGAGTAAACAAGCCTATAAAGCCAACAGGCACAGAAAAAGGAAATTTGATTCTGAAATCCATATACTTCAAAAGCAGATTCCTTTTATTTAGTCAATTTAGTTAAGAGGCTGTCTTATTTCTCCAGATCTCTGGTAAACAGAAGAAAACACACTTGGAAATTACTGGCAAATGGACTTGTTTTCACAACCTTTTCCCCTTCATTTGAAATTATTCTCTTGCTTCAAATACGGAGACCAGCCATAGGTCCGAGGTGAAAGAAACCTTAAAATGTCTCAAGCCTTGGTTGAGACTGATTGCCCCCACTGCAGCCCATGCTCTGACTTGTCAGAAGAAACCACCATTTACAGGCCATTTTCTTAGTAGTGTCCGAGGTATGAACACTTTACACCACTTGACTGACCAGCAAAAATGAACGGGGACGTGCCAGATTCAGACTGGGACCCAGTAATGTGTTTTCTTCTGAGTCAACAGTATGTTGTTAAGACTTTTTAATGTCTCTGGGGTGAGGGGACTTATCCGGATACATGATAGTGTAAACAGAAAATTAAATAAAAAGGAATTTCTCAGGTTTTTTTTTTATCAGCGTCATTTTCTCCTAGGATCTTTTGGGAGAGTCTTTAGGGCTAAGGTTAGGAAGGGGCTTATGCAGAAAGTCTTCTTTTCTGAAGTGGCCGGAACCCTCTCAAAATCAGACCTGGAGTTACTAAGTGTTGCTACAACAGTCTCAAAAATGGTTGTGCCATAGACTTCAGTATAAGAACAGGATTGTTCCAATGTGTTTTTCAGTAAAGGGGAGCTCACCTGGGACAACTGAGGCTACATTCTTCTCAGTACATACACCTCCACGGTGCCCCATGGATCAGAACTTCTGATTAGAAAACCATTCCTATAAATGGCTTTGTTTCATCCCTGCCTGTATTTAAAAGCAGGATTGAAAAATGCCAGTCGTTCTGGGAAGAATGATGGCAAAATCAGTTTAAGAAAAGGACTCTTGTTTGTCATATAAAGGTCACAACGAAAGGGTATGATTGGAAGGAGAAGTCCTCTGCCTCTGTTCTCAGGATGGGAAGGCAAACAGCCGGTGTGCAGGTACCTGCTGGTGAAAGCAGTGTCCACCTTAGAGCTGGAGCTGAGGAACTCAGAGCTCTGTAAAATTCCTCTCGAAGTTTCAGGTGACACTTTCACTACTTTCAGAGCCTCACACATGATCTGGATGAGAAATGACACCTTATCTAATGAAGAATCAACATTTCTAATTAATAAGAGGGAACCAGCATTCTAATCTGTAAGTTATAATCAATGACTGTCATAGAAGAATTAAACATCACATATATAGCATAGGTTTTCTTATAACCACTGTGTATGTTCCCTACATCAAGATAAAATACTAACAACAGTTGAAATTGCCATTATAATTTCCTTGGCAAGAACAACTTGGAATCCTTACTCACACAGACGTTTTTCGTATGATAAAAATTGCATTTGTGTTGTTTTCTTTCCCGTTTTCAGTTCCAGCTCATCTCCTTGGCTCAGCTGCCAGTGATACCTTCTCTCATCATTGTTTATTTACTCGTAATATTACTGGTTGTCTGCACTAAGTGACAAACAGCTGGTCTTTAAGTCAGAGCTACTACCGCAAGGAGAACCCCAGAACACTACACTAGTCGTGCAGAAATTCATAATGCAAAAATAACATGTGGCTTAACCTGTGAGCACCAGAGTTATATTACTTATCTTTATCATGCGCTACTGCTTATCTTCGTTATCCTAATCACGCTTGCTTAAATCTTGTGTATTCAAAGAAAACAGCTGGAGCAAATGGCTATGAGCTACAGAAGTGTTCATCCTGTGGTCTCTGGTTCAGCCCTAGCCTAGATGGCTACTGTCCAAGCTGTTTGTACTTGGAGACTCTTTAGTGGTCTGCATATAATGAATAGGTTTTTTTACAAATCCATCTCTTAGTGGACGAACACCCCAAGTCATAAGACTATCACTGCTGATTCCAGCCTTGCTGGCAACGGATGGAGGGGGAAATACTCTGGCTGCATGTGTCAGGTCTTGGTGGAGGCCCCGAGAATGCCATGGGAACACATGCCAGACAGTTGTCTGTCTTTACTGGTTATTCACTCATTAATTAGGGATGTATCTGTACTAATTGCTGTAATGATCAGTCAGGTAACTCTTCACAAACACCATACTTGCTGTAAGAGCTTTAAACAGAAAAATGCCCAGCTCTCTATTTTCTAACACAAAGGGAAGGCGTGGTGGAGAAAACTCAAGCCATATTACTGTTTAAATACCTTGGATATGATCAAAGTCAGCAATGGTTCACCTGTACTGTTTGTGATAATTTAGTAGAAATCTAGCTGCCTGAGAAAGACTTAAAATTTACCATTTTACGTATTAAGAGGAAAAAGTGTTCCTCTATCAGATCATACTGAATCACAACAATGTGCATATGTATTCTTGTCACAATTTCTGCACTTTTACTGTTTTTGATGCCTTCAAAAGAATCTTTTTTAAAATTAATGTACTTGCCAATTGTACATTCTGGAAGGGAGAGCAGCTGTTTCCTCACAACTGTGTGCATAGCCGTTTGAAGAAAATTTTGTTTATTAATAGTAATCTGTTTTCCATAGCTTCGCAATTTCTTAGATAATAGGGTAAAACACAATCTTCCTTTCATGTTCTCTGCATAGTGAAGAGACAGATGCAATTGCAAGAGACTGCTTATGCTGAGGGCAAAACTTAGTACTGCTTAATGTGACTTAATGACTAAAAAATGTGTATCATTTATAGATGACATCTAGTACTCTGCTAAGTTGTTATTATTATGGTCAATGAGTATTCTTCCCTGCCGGTTAGTAAAAGGATTTGGAATTAAATCTGTTTTCATTTTACTTGTTCAAGTAGACACACTGAAAGCAACCAAGCTACCTGCATAAGTAATGCAAATGGAATTTAGTCTTTATTCCCAATCTTTTTCTAAACAGAAGCTCACTTGTAACAATATATATATTAACTTGAAACACAGAACTGGGAGAAAGGGAAAAAAAACCTCAGGACTGAAGAAAGGCTATTTTACAGCTACATAGACATGTAAACACCTCCAGGAACTCTGCTTAATAAGGCCAGCTACTTTCAGCTATCACTTCACAGCCCGTGACAATCTTTGCATGAAAGCATTTCTTTCTCCCCTAGGCAACACTATCAAGTTAGTGCAGTTCCTTCGAAATACATAAATGCTGTATTTAAAATTAAATATATAGCATATGGAGGACTGGAGCTGTGCTCTGGAAAGCACTACCCTCACCCACTCAAAGGCACTCAGGTACACAAACATACAACCCTGTGAAATGTGGTAAATGTGACTGGGAGAATGTCAGAATACAGAAACTTCCTGTAGATTTTAACTCATATCAAGACACACTCCTGTGTAAAAGATACCACAGGGTCCACAACTGATCTTGAATAACCTCAAAACACAATGTACAGAATGAAGAAGTCAACTCAGCAGTGTTTAATACATGAGCACTCTTCCCCTTATGGAATACATTACTCGGCTTTTCCTAATGATACTCAATCGATTTACATGTTAATTCACCAAACTAGGTGTATCCAACCCCAAAACAGAGGAGCTGTGAGTGACACACAACTTTCCTGGGAAATGAAGGCTCAGTTCTGTGTACTCAAGTGCTGATCTGGGTTTCAGTGATACCAGGGGTAAAACTCTCACTGACTTCAATACAATCCACAAAAGCCAGCATTTACAAACCACTTATAAGGACATAAAATGTGCATGATGTTGTGCCTGCAATTTTAAAATCACCTATTTTTAGTGAGGCTTGTGGAAAAAAAAAAAGTCTTGTGTGTATAATTGTATATTCAAATTTACGTTGACCTACTTTAAATTGTTTTCAGTTTATCACGTTAGGAAAAATATTCTAAAACTGTAACCTCAGATGATCAAAAAAACCCCACCCCAAACCTTCAAAATCAAAAAGCAGTGTATGGTGGTTTGGTCCCTGAAACCACCAAGCTTTGATCAAGGTTTTTTTGTTTCAGCAATATTTCAGAATCACACGAAAATATGAACCACACTTGTTGGTTGACTTCCATTCCCATCACTTTAGAGGGAAGTCTGTGTTTGTGCAGAATGATTTATACACAATTCTCTGACATTCAGAACTGAAATGTCTGTTCCTGCACGAAATAAGAGAACTCATTAACTTGGGAAGTCTATTAACTTGTTTGACGAATCTAGATGTATTACATTTTTGGTGTACATTTCTTCATAAACTAATAGTCCCTATTTAAAGAATATTTCTATTTTCATTTGAATTTTTACACTTATTTTCAAGTAATTTTATCACTGATAGGGATTATTGTTGGGTTCAGGACTCAAATCTTACTACAATATAAAAAAATGAAACACTTTTACATGAATACTTTCTCTGCAGAGGTAAAAGGTCAAACAGAGTAGCACTAGACAGGAGAAAATGAATTAGTAAACTGAAGGAAAGATAATCAGTCTGGTTTCAAGGTTAACTTTCTGTTCTTTATTGCAGTGAGGTTTTTTCTTCCTTCTTTTTTTGAACTTCTAAGAGCAGGCCAATTCCATGTTCCAGCTTGCTGTGCTACTGCAGCAGAAACTACACAAATAGACAAAATGTCTAAGAATCACACCACCTTACAGAAACCTACCCCTGTCCTTCAGTCACTCCCTCTGAAAAAATCTAGAGCAAAGAAATATCCTTTCTGTTGAAAATCAGGAAACTGAGGTCCTGGCAAAATGACAGGTAAAGTATATTTATCTTCCCCAAAAACATGACTATGTGAATAAGAGGTGCTCCCAAATGTGAGCAGTCAGCTGCCTCCCTGGATGTGACTGTAAATACAGTGTTTAAATACAGAATCATAATATTTACAAATAGAAATCGCACACATCATGTCCTTCAAAATCTCTCTGCCATTGTGTATAGGTTTTTGTAGTAAACAAACTAGCATAAACAGTGGGTAGTAAAAGTGGTTTAAAAATAATTTCATTTTTTGCAAATGAAGCAGTATCAGCAACAGCCATTGCTCTCGTGTTGAGACTGCTGTCTTACTTCATTCCTTACTTTAACTTCATAACCCAAATAAATACAATTCACTTCACAGATTGAGGAAAATCTGCAAATATCAACTTTTTTCCCTTTGCAAGCTTTGGAGAGCTTATTTAAAATGTCCCTACACCTTACTGTATGAATAACTTTGTGTCTGAACTTTCATATATTTTTAAAAAATGACAGGAGAGATTTAATGTGGCAAGTGCTTCAAATACAATTTAAATTTATGTTTTTCAACTTAGGCAAATTAGGATTCCCCAACAATGTTACTTAAATGTTTTGCATTGACATATCTCAAAAAAATTACGTCCCTTTTTTCATCCCTTTGCATCTCTGTTTTCCTGTAACAGCCTCAAGTATTTTTCATTTGTCAGCTATAAAACATTATAGTTATTCGTCACATACGGCCTTGGCATACTTGTTATAGCTACCTAGAGCACATTTCAATACCAGAATACATTTCTCAGTTTAATACACTACTAATGAATCAAATAAAATCCAAGTGGTTTGGGGCTTCAGCTGACACTAACTTATTACCCCTGTAATCACACCATGAGCAGAAGTGGCTCTGTATCTTTTGCTCCATGTTCAGGAAGCTGCAGTGAAACTCACCACAATATTCTTGCTCTGTGGTTTATAAATACTTCCAAGTCTCAGAAAATGTATTTACATGTACATTGGAAATTATTTTTTCAGGGGAGGTCGTGTTATGCTAGCCACCACAGATGCCCAAATAACAACATCCAGAAAATGTCTATTCAAATATACATCCACAATTGTTTTTCTGGCATTTTAAAGACAGTTCTTTGCTTCATTAAAATACTTCACACCAGTCCTCCTCACCAGAGACCGCCACAGAACCAGAAACTCCTGACTGAGGAGTGGGGGCGGGCAGCCATTCCCTTGCCAAATATATTTTCAAATCCTTTAACAACCCACGCTTAAGACATTCTTCATTCATTCAGTAACATTTCTTATACAGGCACATGGAAGAAAAAAGAGGTTCGGAGCAACACCTAGTCCTTTGCTGTGGGCTTCCCACACAAGGTAAAAGACCTGGAATTGAGGGGTGAGGGAACAGTTTTATGAAGTTATTTCTCTGCAGTCACACGTAGCACAGCTGGCAGTCACTGCTCTACAATAGTTAAAACTTAATAACACGTTGCTGTAAATACTTTCTACGGGGTGACGCCAATGAAAATATTCACAGTACTATAAAGAGGAGTCATTAATTATCTTCAGGTTGTACCAAATGTTAGGACCTAGTACTAAAAATACATACGGAGGTGAACAACAGTATTTTGTGCACATGAAGCTACTTAAGGACATAAGATGATCACTGCCCACGCTTCCAAGAAGCAGCTTACTGTTTTCGATAGCAAAGTGAAGAGTTATATTCCAGGAATTGAAATAAATTTCTTTTATAGCATTATTTTTCAGCCAGTACACTACCAGAAGGCACTAATAAGGAAGGCCTATTTAGTTCTCAATTACCCAAGGATCGTGTATTTCAGAAGAGCCTTAAGAGTTTAGTTTTGGATTTTCAGGGGGTATTTTTGCTTTTTGTAGTTATAGAGCATGCGGTAAGTACCCACAGCAGGCACAGAATACAAGACTCGTTATAAGCTCAGAGAAAGGTTATAATCAGGTTTTTATCTGTTCAGCAGAAGTTCAAAACCAGGATATCTTGTGTTCAACATCTGTACCTGCTGTACCACACGATAGCGGGAGAACGGTTTTAGAGCTTGAGGTGAAGAGACCCAACCTCCCCTCACAACACCTTAGCGTGCTGGTGGCTGTCTGTCGTAATTGACTCTTTTGAACTACAGAAGTAGGTTCAGCCTCACTGCAACACATCCTGCAGGGAGAGGAAGATGAAAAAACTGACTGTGGTACCTCTAATGAGTAGAATACTTCAGCACATATTCAGATTCACTGTTTATAAAGAATCTATTCACTTCGAGATAGGCAAGCAAAATCTCTGTCAACGGGTAGAATAAATGCTATTTAGAGTGGAACCATTTGTAATACACTTTAATTGGCAATTTTCCCTTGACTAATATAACATCTTTCATATGAGGATGCCATTCTGTGATTTTCTGTCCCTGTATTAAGAGATATGAAAACCGATGCACAAAATACATTCTCTTAATAACAGAGCTTAGAATAATACATCCATTATCACAGGGATCACACTTGTTTTCTGTAACCAGATGAATGCAACCAGAGCAAGAAAGTAAGGTAAAATAACACACACACACACAAAAATCAGCATATTTGCCTCAGAACAGATGGCAATATGAAATGGTATTTAATTCCATTCATTTTATTTTAAAAAGGCTTTTATATGCTGTTCTTCTTCCTTAAATTGGGCAGTACCTGTCCCTTGAGGGTCTGTACTGGGACGAATACTACTTGATATCTTCACCGATGACACCGACAGTGAAATTGAGTGCAGCCTCAGCCCATCTGCAGATGTCACCGAGCTGAGGGGTGCAGCTGGTATGTTTGAGGGAAGGGATGCCATCCAGAGGCACCTTGACAGGCTCCTTGACAGGCTCCTTGACAGGCAATAGTTTTAAACTGAGAGAGGGCAGATACAGACTGGACGTAAGGAAGAATGCTTTTTAAGAGGGTGCTGAGACCCTGGAATAGGTTGTCCAGAGAAGTTGCCGATGCCCCATCTCTGAAGAGTTCAAGGTCTGGTTGGATGGGGCATTGAGAAACCTCATCTGATGAAAGGTGGCTCTGCCCATGCACCTATTTGGAATAGATGATTTTTAAAGGTCCCTTTCAACCCAAACTATTCTGTGGGTCTATGAGTCTATCATGTTATATCATATTAAAAAATACACTGGACAATCATAACACATCATACTCTATGAGGACACACGCATTTCCGTGATTTCATTTTCACTAGAACGAACACCTGCTTTTCTTTGTGTTCCCCAGTGTATTCTTACCCGAAAATATACTCTTTCAAGAGTTTGTCAGTATCAACTAGAGCTGCTTGTAGCAGAATGAAAAAACGTCCCTGTCTTCTAACACATGCATACGTTAAAAAACTCTCATAAATTAAAGTAATGGGACAAACATTGTCATGATACAATTCAGAGCTGTACTGACTTACTGAGGATTAAACTTGGCTGAGGAAGATCATTAGGAAAACAAAAGGCTACAGAAATAATTTTTTTAAACCACGGAAGTAGACTGTAGAAGCTCACAATGGAGTTACAATGTAAACAGCTGAATAAAGATAATTACACTAAATTCTGTCCCAAGATCAGCACTGTCATAATGTGATTCAATGCAAAGAAACACACACTACCAGAGAAAAATAGAATAAGATAAAAATTCTCCTAGGTTCAATGCAAAAGATGTTTTCCCCTTAGAGAAAACTGCATAAAAAGCTTCCTCTCTTCAGATGAGGCAACAGAATGGAAGGGAATGAAAAGGGGCAGGTAAAAGCCCTGCATTTCCAAACATTATTCAAGGTTAGAAAATGAAAATGTTTCATTACAAGGAAAAAGACAAATCTGATCAAAGTCAGTCAACTCGCTTATTTATATCTTGGCAAACACCTTGGGTCTGCATTTTGTCAATCTGTAGAAAGCAAAAGATTTTTCTGACCTCATAAATTGGCAAGAAATGGCTTGTGTACTGATCTATTCAGCTCAGCAGGTACTTGGCACCATTTATCCTGGCTCTCACAGAACCAAATACACCTACCACAAGGGCGATTGCTAGGGAGTTTCTACAAGTCAAGAGGAAAGAGCCTCATTTAAGCCACTGGTATGTCACAGTGGTGTCACGCTGACCCTGGTCTAATTGCCTGACACAGCTGAAGACAGTTCCACTGAACACTGCAAGGGTCTCAGCCCTGGACACGACAGAGCTGAGGTACAGCGAGACAGGACTTACAAAAAATTGTCAGCAACGTCATGCTAAAAAGTTATGGGGAGATGACACCTTGTTTACTGCCTGGAAGTTTCACTCAGCTTCCCAATCATTTGGTGCACAGATGTCACCACTAAAAGGTTGCAATATAGTGATGTATTGGCATAGAAACATCTAAAGAGAACATGTCTAAACATACAGGAGGGACTGAATTTGATCTGTTAGTATATATTCGCATTTACCTTCCTCAAGAATAACTTACTATATATATATGAATAGGAAATAAAGAGTTTATTCATTAGGCTAAATGAGATTTTACAGTATCATATTCATTCACTCAGCTACATATGAATGCTGGCAAGGTCTATGTATGGATTATATAGTTGGACTAGACTGCAGACAGTATTTACTATTTCTTAAATTATGTTAACTTCTTTAAAAATATGAATCTTGAAGAAACCTCTTCTAAAATTTTCATTCTAAAGTTTAAAACTGCGGAGTCTGTCTCCCATATTGGGACTGGGTCACACACACACTGATCCTGAAGCAAACATGTCAGACCTGTGGCTGTGGACATGTGGCTACAGAGAGAGATTCTCCCACGTATTGTTTCTAAAATCAGTACAATTATTTTGTATCTTCCCTATGCATTACCTCTTCAGAACACATCTAACCTTAGACTCCTTTTCAGATTAACTTGGTTTTCTGTATCCTGATGTTTTCCTTTAAATAAATACTAGCATGGTCAATTGGCTCCACTACATTACTGCAACCTCTGGAGTGAACAGGACTGGCCACTGAGCACATGCTGTGACAGCTACCCTTTCAAGCAAAAATAAAAGGCTGTCAGAGAAGATGCACCTGGTTTTTATTTAAGATTTCAAATTACCTCTTCAATGGTTTCTGCTTGCTGACAAGCAAATGCATGACCTAGGAATCAGCAGCTAGAATTACCTATTTGCTGAAAGTGTGTATTTGCTGACTTAATGTGTTTATCATTTATCACATACACAGAAGAGTTGACAAACACAATCTTCTTGTCCTTAGTAATTTTGTGGAGCAAGAAATAACTCAGTTCATTCTTCTTCCTTACTTTATTTGTTCCTAACTATAGTACTGTGCCAAAAAACAGCTCACAGCCATTTCCCTTCTCTAACATACGATGTCAAAGTAAATTTCCAGCTGGCAAATGAAATGCAACGTTGATTAGGAATGCAATATATTTGAAACATTTGACCTTTAAAGCACAAAAATCTTGCATCTGAAATGCAGTTTGTCACATATCCACAAAGCCATATCAAATCAGGAAACACAGTTGTTAAAGCTGATTAGTGATGACTTCGCGGATTCATGATTTTTATGTATGTGTGTGATAGTCCTAACTTTGTAAAAGGAACACTGCCAAGTTCTTGGTTTACAAATATGTTCTACTTTGAAACCTCTTATGGAATTATGTCATATAGATACAAATTATGTTTAACTAATATATGGGATTTCACCTTCAAACTGATGAAGTGCATCAAAGAAAACAACTGAGAGCTTGACATTGAAATACACTCTAAATCTTTCCAGTTTCATGCTGTTAATAATCGCTGTGTCACAAGTTACCAAACTCTGAATTTCCTGCATATTATTTAGAAACTCATCCCCTGAAATCCAAATTCTAGAAAGCCTTTAAAATTCTTTCCCCATGCTGAAACAAACTGATTTGTGTGCTCAAATATTCTCTATTGGGTGTCTGACAATAAGAAGCACAAAAATCCTGAAACACGGGATATGAGAAACGTTTAGTTATGTAGCATTCTATGACTTGAATTCAACTCATTTCTTCATTCTACATAAGTGTGGACTCAAATTCTATCCATATGGAGGAAGGCTTATTCAGGCCTTATGTTTCAGAGGTTACTGCAGCAGTTAGCTCTACCCAGGACTTTTTGCATGCTTCTTGGGGGAAAAATAAAGGTGTGAAAAAGGGGAAAGCCTACAGATATGCACAAGTTCTTCCGTTCTTCCCCTTGTGTTATAGGATGAAATTATGGCTATGATGGTAAAAAATAGAGCAGGCAAATTCTTCTTATAAAGCCAACAACAGGCTGAATATTATTCCCACTGAACACAGGCAAGTTGGTAGTAGAGGCTCCCAGTAAACTGCATGAAATTTGGAACATATTCTGGGATTCAGGTTCTCCTCTTAGAGAATAAAAAACATCTACTTTTTGTCCCAATCCTGCTTTAACAAGATTGGAGAGAACTTTGTACTGATTCTAATGAAAAATAAGCTCCTTCCAAATCTAGTTTCGTATTTTGTTTAGTTGAATGCACAAAACCACTCACCAGTAGAGGGGGTATAGCTCAACCATTTCCCGTGCTAGAAGGGGCTGTCACAATATGAAGGAGAGGACAATATGAAGAAGAACAGGTTGTGCAAATTTACATGCCTTTAGAAGGAGGAGCTGGAAGGGGAGAAGGGCTTCTGGAATGCACCAGGAAAAAGCAGTAGGAAAACAAATATTCATTTTAAGCTTTTAGCATTTTAATATAAGCCAACCAAAAGACAGAAAAAATCACGAGTATCTTCAACTGATTTCAGACTGAAACCTCTTCTAAGTATTTTAGCTCAACTGTGTAAATATCCTACTTATTTTGAATACAGAAATTCTGTGTGTCAAAAAATTCCAGGAATAGACCCAAGCATCATGTAATTCAATGAGTTTCAGCATTACAGCAAAATAAGATGTTGATGTATACTCCTTGAGAAATCATGGGCAAAAAACTTAATACCATTATGTGAGTCCAATCTAGTTGAACTGGAACAGTTGTATGACACTTTGCTATGTCCCCATTGGTAACAATGAGTCCTGGTGAGGAAAATCCCCTCCAAAACAAGGGAACACACCTCAAGGTCACACAGGAGATCTGTTTTTATGCTGCAGAATTCCTGGCTGCCATCAAACTAACTGCAACTAGCAAAAGGGAAATTTTTCAGATTTCCAAAAATATGTCTGAAGAATGCCGACAAATATATGAGCTGTCATTGACAAGCAAGTTCAGGCTCAAACTACCAAACCAATCTCTTACTTAAGAGGCCTGGGGTTTTGAGTAACTATATTTGACATTTTTATGTGAAGACCTCACAAATACTTTTGAGGCCAAGGTGTGGTTGCCCAACACTTCCCAAATTAGACTCTTAGGTCATGATTCAAGAAATCTCTTTAATAAGTGCTCAATTACTAACCCAAATGCAAATGTGTTATTCTGAGCTTCAAAGTCAGACTCCAGAAGCGGCGTCACCCATCGCAGGAAACCCTTTCTGAGTTTGCTCCAGTCCAGTAAGTGAAGCACACCCTGCAGAGCCTTGACAGAAAGATCCTGGTCAGGTATGAATTCTGCTGAAGCTTTGTAACACTTCAGAGAAATACTCATCTTTTCTCTGACTTCAGCTGTACAGTAGTTTAAAATAAAAGAACAACCTTCTATGATGTCCTACAAAGTTAAAAGGCTTTGTTATAGACCAGAGCAATTCATGTTTAAAAAGCAAAATACCCTGATGCTACATGTCAAACTATTCCTATATTTTAAAAGAGAAATAAATTCCAATATTGAATCTTACAGTCCATGGCTTCAAATGGATTTAAAGGGGTGTAATTCAGGACACCATTAGCTCTATTGTCACCACTCAGTTTGAAAAGCTGAACCCAGCATGACACGGGCAACCATGCACATGTGCTCTATTCACGTAAATGTGGGGGGGTTTATACGCATACATTTTGTGTAATATAGGCATCTATCAGCTAAAGAAGCAAAGTGTACCTGTGCTACACAGTTCACTTTGTCTCTGTTAATGATATTCAAGGCAATCCCAAGAGGTGGTTCTTCGTACAGGCCACACATGCATGTGATGATTGTCAACACGATCCAAATGTACTTAGAAATAATTTTGCCCATAGGAGAGGGTCTTTGCCCAGAATACACTGCACAGCCACTACTCAGCTAAAGGCCTGTAAGTCTATTCTATCCTCAGAGAAACCAGAGGAAGAAAAAAGGGAGAGAAAGAAAGAAACAGGAGAAAATACTGCAGTAAAGAACAGAATTGTTTATTTTCTTGTATGAGGCTAAACAGACCCAAGTCCTGCCTGAGAGTCTCTCTTAATCTCTGCAGTTGCTCCATTTTTCCCTTAATCTTTTGTAATTGCAATATTCTCAGATAGCCCTTGCCTCTAGTAAATTGCACTTTGCAGCTCACATGCAACCCAGAAGAGGGGGAAGACAGACAAAGGCAGAAGGCCTCACTTCACCCAACAAAAGGTCACACAATTTTCTGGACTTAAAATGTATATTCATATTAAATTCTTCTCAAGTGCCAGGAGGCTAATTATATAATTAGTGGAAAATCTGACTTTAAATGAGTTAGATTTGTTCTCCTCAGTGTGGGTAACATCTAAATTTGAAATTTCCTCTCAAATTGTTAATTAATTTTTCTAATACAGACTATAATTCTCCCAAGTGAGGGAAACTGAAGGGCAACATGTTTTGATTCCAGGAGCTCCACTGCCTAACAAACTTAAAGGGTCAACACTGAATGGAGGAACATCTATTTCCTTTGTAATTAAAGCAATAGAGAGACCCACGGCCAGTTTGCTGCAAAAGCTTTCCATGACGGTTTCTGGAAAAAGCTGGGAGTAATCTGTTCAAAGGACGTGTTGTGGCTTTAGGGTCTCTGGCTGTATTCATACCAGTCTGTATTGAAATCTGAGAGATCTGGGTTCAGTTCCCAACTGTCAGAGGCTCCTGGGTCATCAAACACGGCAGAAGAGTCAATTAATTTCATTATGTCTCATTTCCAGTTGTAACATGAAGATATAAAGCTCCTTTATGAGGGGGGGAGGAGAGGGAGAACAATCACGTACAAAAGTATTTAAGAATGAGTAACTGAAATCCTGCCCTATGAACAAATTAAAAAAAAAATGCAAAAAGACTTCCTTTAAATTAATTAAGAGAAAGAAGACACCTCTCTCTCTCTATATATATATATTTAATATATATATTTCCAGCAAAATAACCTGCTTTATTGGAAAAAATATTTTGAGTTAAAATGAAAAAGGAGAACAAATGGCAAATTTCACCCAGTTCTGCTCACTTGAGATTACTCACAAGTACAAGGATTTGAAAGAAATAAATCTGTAATTATACTGAGACTTTGTTTCACACACAGGCTGCAGTTTCCTGAATAACTTCACCTTATTTACCGCTACTGAGAGCAGCAGTCCTGCCCTCCCTGTTGTCCATGATTGTGTGCTCCAGCTCTCTTGTTTGTGCTGGCATCAGTGCTCGGGCAGCTGTGCAGCTGGACTGAAAATTAATCTGACTACAAAAAAAAAGGGTTTTTTTTAGCTAAAGCAGCTCCCTGAACCGACAAGCCGTGTGCTGATACAGAGAGAGGCTGAATGAATGGCTGATGGATAAAGGAGAGTGAGGGACAAACTCTTTCAGTGACCCCGGGGACTTAAATAGGCTTAAATCCATCATGAAACCACTTCCTCAGCCTTATCCCCACCGGCCAGAGGATCCTTTTCTATCTTTGGTGGAGGAGAGCATCTTCGCACAGACAGAAGGCTAAGGAGTTACTTCCCACAGATACTGCCTGTACACGCATAGGAAATACAAAGATACTCAAGACAATTTCTCCTGGAATAAAACAAAGGTGAATGACATTTACCATGGGACAGACTCTGGCCACGGCCAGTCACCACCAGAGCATGGCATGTGCTTGGCTTATGTCCCTTTTGTAATACGCATTTCTACTTAGCAGAAAATATGGGGTAACTAAGTCCCCAGACAACGTCAGGAAAAGATTTATTTGACTCAAATTAACGAAGTAAAAGGAATCATACACCTGATTTAATGAGGGAAAAAAAAGTGGTTTTGTCCGTAAAAAATAATTTGTATAGGGAAACATTCCAGAAATAACAATCTAAATATGCCTACAAGGGATCTCTAGTATTAAAGTTATGAAACTTGTAACATTTTCTCCTTCTGTGTATCTTCGACTGAGTACTGATGTTAATACAAACATCACTTGGATAATCTCATACTTAATTCTGAAAAGGCTTACTTTCCCAAAATTCGATTTTGACAATAAATGTTTAGTCCTAGTAAAAATTTTTACTTCTCTGATTCTGGTGAGAACTTAAAAAAAGGGTCCCTAGTGACATTAACTGCATATTCCTTGCAGATTTATAAAATATTTTGCAACAGAAGTGTTGTAGAAAGTAAAGTATCATTTCACTGAATGTCAAAACACAACTCAGTAATATCCTTAACTTTAATTTTTAATGATGCAAATACCACATTGATACTTCATCCTTGTCTTGATTACATTTCTAACACTCTTTTATGAGCAACTTAAAAACAACAGTGTAAGAACAATGTCTTTATGTGATTTAAAAGCACCAACAACAGTAATGAATCTTCTGTGTAGTCATGCTTAAATCAATTAAATAGATCCAGATCTTAGGAAAATTCTCTAATTATACTTCAATTACTATACAAGCTTTAAAAAAAATAAAGTAAGACAAAAAAAAGCTAGAAGTTATCAGATGCCTCATCTTCCATGTTATTACACTGAATATGCAATTTTAAAAGACATCGTATATTAAAAGACACCAATAAGGAGTTCTTCATTTATGCCAAATGAGCTGATCATTTTCTAATGATGAAAGTATTTCTCTGAGCAGGAACACTTAAATAGAAATGTTCACAATCTTCTTCTCCAGCTAATTAAAAGCACTCGGTCTGATTAAACATAAGTCTGAACAATGTTTTCCATCCCTATCCTTCCCCATTCCATAATAAATCAGTACTCTTGAGCGAGCCGAGGCTCTTGGTTTAAGTACTGACCCTAAGCTAATTTTATTTTTATTATTTCAGGAGTTCTTAAAAAATATTAGCTTAAGTGAAAAATGAAGACACGAAGTCTTTGCATAAAGGCCTAACAGATGCTGCCAGCACAGCACTTTAATGAATGACCACTTCCACAGAATGAAACAGATAACATTTTGTGCTGAGCAGTCGCATGGGCCAGTCAGTAACTGGAAGGGAATGAGCCGCCTCCCTCCACAAGATCTGTGCTCTTCCTAAACCTCACACAGCAACCTGTCCTGTGGCTCAGGGAACCAGGGCAAGTTACAGGAGCTGGTACAGACAGACAGCAAACCCTCCACACATCTCACGGCCCTTGCAGGTCTCCCCTCCATCGGCTCGTCTAAGGCACTTATTTCTATAAATCGGGCTGGTAACCTGGCAGACCCCAAGCAACTCGCCTGGAATTAAGGCTACCTGTAAGACTACACTGTGGTCTAAAACATAGAAAATCACAGGACATTAAAAAAAAAAGAAAAAAAAGACACGTGTGTCCTGCCCCCTCCCCATGCCCCTCCTTCCCCCCCACAACCTCTCTGCTTCATGAGTGCCAGGCTAGGGCTGAGGTGAACGTGGTTGAATTAACATACTAACTACACTTTTCCCACTTTTATAAAATTAATTTTCCTGGTTAACTTTTTTAGTTGTAAAAAAATTAACCAAGCCCTGCCACAAAGAACAGTACTGCTATTTAAGCTATCAATAAACAGAGCTTTTAAAACAGTTTTGTTTCAGGTAATAGTGTTTTTGAGCATATCTGAGAGCTGTAATTCATTCTCCTAGTGTAAAAATAAAAACGTTTTTAAATATATTGTTTTAATTTTTTTAATGTTACCACTGTAAATATTAACAAAGCCAGAGTAAGACTCTGATGCACCTTTTAGTACTTATAATACCATTTGCTGTTCGATTTTCAGTGTTTTGAAACACCTTTTTGTTCAAAAGCGAAGAATTATGCATGCAGTATATTTCCAAAGGAAGCCCTAGTCCGTATGAACAAAACACCACACCACCAATTTAGCTCTCTGCAAAAATAGATGTCTAAAGATCATAGCCTGCTAATGAAATCTTTTCTTAATTTTGCCCATGGAGTTCGCATTCACATTATGTAGCCTGAGAGATGATTGAGACACAAGAAATATGATAATTATTACTTTTCATAAAAGACAGAAAGCATAGCTATAAGATTACCTTCTAAAATGCCCCCAGCTATCTGAATTCCGAGTAGCACCCTAACAAGGGCAGAAGGTAACACCTCACAGTATCAGAGGCTTCAAGAGAAAGACAGGAGTTTAAAGGAAAATAGCAACTCCTCTTTCTTGAATTTGCAGCCTAAAAAGTTTGAGGTAATTGTACCACTAACAGACCATGTTTAATCTTTGAAAGTACATTTGACAGATCAAACACAGAAGCTGTAAATTACCAGTAATGTCAGCAATCTTTCCATTTAACTATCAGTGTATCAAACCACAAACTCAGAGAACACAATAACTCGAAGATAGGAATCTAAGGAGACTCAGACTGTATATTTATTTTGTTCTGAAGTACATGGTTAAGCTGCAAAAAACAAATATGTTTGGTTTTCTCAGCAATAACAGGGATATAAAAAGAGGTATATGCAAAAACTAGAACACTGAGTGCCAGAACAATTACATTTCCCAAACATTGCAGGTACAGAGCCAGATGCAAAAGAGCATTTTGAGCTGGAACACCCACATGAAGGGAATGACTGAGGGTTATTTCAGTGCAGCTACTGGAAAAAGGGGGAGTAGCCCTCGGTTGTGCTCCCATGCACTCTGCCTCGCTGATCATGACCTTGAGGGAAGAATGGGACCATGTGAAGCACGGAGATGAGTAGTGCTGGAACACCTGGCTACATCTTCTGTACCTCAGAGAGCATCCATTGGTCTATCACTGGTATTAAAACATTGGGATGTGAGCTTAATATTTTTGAAAAAGTTTTGTGGAACCATTTGTAAGCCTGGGAGTCTGGCCTGGTCTAAACCTGACAATTGCAATGAATTTACTCACATGTGCATTATTTTGGTACAAGACATTTCTACTTGGAAAAGGCTTTATAAGGCTTTAATGATAACTGTAGCAGTGTAGTTACTTCCTTTGCTAAAGCAAAAAAACCACGAACATAAGGAACCTCTGTATCAGAATAAATGAACTATATGATGGCAACTGTTTTAAATACATGTATGGATTTAATTAAAGTGGTAACATTTTATAATGTAAATAACACAAAAATAATCAATGATATCCAGCCACAATTTACACTGTAACAAAAATAATAAAACCAAGCAGTAAAACCATGTGCTATTTCAATTACTACTGCTTCTGGTTTTCCTGATGTTTAAGCACTTCATACAATTACTGCATTTTCAGTGCTCAGTGTTAAAGCCTACACGGGAGAATCGAGACCATACAGCAGTGTGTTATTATTCTTCCTTCTTTTTCTCTCCCATGAAGTCTCTCTGTGAAACAGGATTCTCTAAAATTGTTTCTTATCAATCAGAGCCCATGGTTTGCAATCCATACATCACACCCTGTTTAAGGTTGCTACTGTAACTTCGCTTAAATTTTTCACATCACACTACACATCTACAAAGTCTGCATGACTATCTAACCAAACACCACATCCATTTTTAATGGATGGGATAGCATCTCTCTTGCCTGCTTTTCTCCTTTCAACAGAACAGTGCTGCATACAATTTGAGGCCAGTTTAGTACTGGATGACTGAGGATGTTTCCTGCAGCAGCTGGAGATGAGCATGTGTTTGGTGTTATACGTACAAAGGGATGTGGGTCCAGCAATACTGAGGGTCATTACTTCTCATTCTAAATGCCTAGAGTCCACACTGAGCCTCTCAGGACCGGGTTAGGTGCCTGAGGTCCCTGTGTGTGCGAGAATAGGATGTCTCAGAAAGGAATCCAGAGCAGACAGTAAGGTTGAGCTGGGAGCTGTTGAAACTAGCCAAGAAAAACACTAAGTGAAGGGCATGCCCCAAATTCTTCTCCTTTTGCAGCTTAGGTTTATTTTTTTTTATGGCCTGTAAGGCAATCCTTTTGTCAGCTAGGGTTTCAGAGCCCCAAATCCACCCTAACTTGTTCAGGTGGCACAATTCCTCCTTTTACAACCAAAACACGATAGGTGCTCACTTCTAAAATACTGCTGGAGGGTCAGAATACAGACAATGTGGAATTAATCCCTGCTTTAATTCCTTCTTTAGCTTGACATAGTTCAAACCTACACTTCTCACTTCGCAGCAGAATGTTCCAACCCTATTATGCTGGGGAAAACCCAGGGGTGGGAGAGAGGAAGGGGTGGCTGGCCCCTTTCTGCCTAAATAGTGCCAGTGCTGCAATGAAAGCAATTTACTTAGTTACAGCAAAAGGTAAATTACAGTAGTCTCTTGCTTTTCAGACTAAAGTTTGAAGTCTATTGCTTTTTAGATTATATTACCCATTACTCTCATACTACTATTCCCTTGCTATATAACAGCCTTTTGGGATTCTTCACACTTCTATTTAAATTCCAGGGACACACTGCTTAGCAGTGACATTCAATTAGTTCTCCACTTAATAAATAACTGTATATAATTGAATATTTTTGCAAGTATTAAACATAGAACACATTCATTGTTAAAATTTAAAATCTTTAGTTATATGCTTGGAATGACATTGTTCACATTGAAATAAAATGAAAGGATTACAACATGGAATGCTTATGTTTAGAAATGGGCCGTCTGCAATTTCAGAAAATAGGTAATTTACAAAGTTTAAAATAAAATGCATGATTGCATTGTTCTAAGCATTGAGGGACTGAACAAAAGGCTTCCGCTTTCTTATCAGCATCAATTATGGCATGAGTGTGAATAATATGAATTATGATTGAATCATTACTAACCATTTTTGCATAATTTTCCACTTTCACTTCACCAATGTAACATTTTTATAAAAGATGAAATTGTATTTCTTCTAAGAGCCATAAAAAAACCCCACAGAGCTCGATCTGTGACAATTATCAAGAAGATACAGATGATCTCTCTATCCCTAACAATAGTAGCTAATAGCCCTCCTGTATTTTATTTTCTAGCCATCATTCCTCATGCAAAGGTTTTCACCTCAGTTTTGATGAAGGTAGAGCTGGGACAAAGTTTTTCTTCTGCAGCCTCTTAACGTAGTCCTTCTTATGCCTTCAAGACAGTCAGAATCTGGTGACCAGGTCTGCCACACAAACTGGTTGCCAGTGATTTGTTTGCTCTTTAGAGAAGCCACGGTAGTTGTGGAAAGGGAATCTGGTTTGCTTTCGCCCTGTGTTACAGGGTTATAGTCAGTTGCATAGAAAATTGGATAGCATCTGGTGGGAGGACAGAAATTGTAGCTCTACGTGTGTGAGAGACATAAGCAGGCTGGGCTCTGCAGCCTGTTAATGTAGGGGATGGGGGAAGAGTGATCAATCCTGTGTTAATTATGGAGCCAGCAGATCGTTCAGCAGCTAATATTTCTTTTGTCTGGAAGGTGACTTGAAACAGTGACAGCAAAGTATGATTACCATATAAACACTATACATTTCCATACCTTTCAAATATAAGCCTTAATTTGGACCAGGAAAAAAATTAGATTAAAAGAAACTTGCACTTGAAGCATGTGATAATCAATCATCCAGAAAAAAAACATCTGATTATATGTATTGTGTTACTTAAGTGCTCTTTGAAGGCAGATGAGATGAAACGTATGTTTAAATATGTCAAACATGCTCAAGGAATATTTTAAACAGCTCTAGTACAATGAGGTGGCTTAAGGGATGGGCTCAAGGCATTGCAGACTTGGGCCCTCATTTCAGTGTGAAATACACTGAGATGCTGGACTTCTGGTCATATAAATCACTCCACACATGCACATATAGGGACCAAGGACTATAGGACTTGCTACATGTTCAAGTGAAAGTACTGTTTTTTCTAAAAGTTACTTAACACACTGAAAGAACCCACAGAATACACCAGGAAGAAATGCCACATTGTGTTTGATAAGGATTTCTCTCCATCTTTGTACAGATACTTTTCCAAGGATCACATTTTGTGAGGTTTTCTTTAGGAGTGCCTGGATTGGTAAAAAGGCTTTTAGTTTTTCTGTCCTCTGATGTTTATAGCTTCTGTCACGTATCAAAGGGACTACTGATGCATATAAATCATTAAACAAAATTTAATGAAGGACAATGCAGATGTTTAACTGTAAACACCCGCTATACATCTTTCAAGGAATCCTGGAAAGCAGGGGGCACTGAGATTTATCAGGTTCTTATTTGTGGAGGCATCTTCATTTGAATGAAACTAAGTGAAGCATAAGGTAAAGATCTGTGAGACAAAAAAACCCGTGTTATTAGCAGAAGAAGAGTTTTTTCTATCACATAAAAAATGAGTGACAGTTGTAAGGCAGTAATGAAAAAAATGAATGAAAAAAAAGTTGCATGGTTACTTAATCACCTTCCAAAAGATATTTCATATGAAGGCTCCAAATTTCTTTACACCACGCAAGGGGATAAATAAAGCAGCCTAGGTGAACGTTCACGCTTTTGGCAGTCCTTGTAAACGTGAAATTAACTGTGTTAAGATGAAACCAAAGTTCGGCCCAGTAACTATGCTTGAAGATACTGCATAGTCAATTCCAGTGTACCAAAAGAGAAAAAAAATCAGTCTCTAAGAAACTTGCAGAAGAATTATGTCCTGCTTTACATCTCAACAAGGATAGCAGAAGGAATGGCTGATGATCAGAGCAACTGCATAAACAAACCCACTGATAATTGGTCGTTTACAGACAAATTAGCATGGCTTTCCTAGGGAATTCAGTTGCTTCAAAAGCTCAAATTATGGCAGATGGCTGTAGGATGCTCTCCTTTACAGACCTGTGCTACCAAATGTGCAGTTAAAATATAACTTATTCTACACTCTTCATTTAGGTGGATCTACCCTAGGAGTTGGATGGATTATCCTTGAACCTCCAGAGAGCGACACAAGATCTTATCGGCCAGAGCACTGCCCCCACATACCTGGGCTCTGCGGTAATACTCAAAACGAAACTAACCCCTCCTAACCTTCCCCATGTTTAGTGTTTTTGCTTAGCATTTGACTTTGAGCATTGCTTCCCTGTTGTCTTACCATGCTCGTGTGGTTCTATGCAGACCTGCCCATCTGCAGTGTGGCGTTCTTGCGGAACATTTTTCATAGGTTGGGATGAATGGCTGCTACACAAATCGGAAGGCTTTTCACGGAGGACACCCCTTGTGACACTGCTTCCCGCTACTGTCTGTGCGCGCTTCTGGTATCACAGCCAAGACGTGTAATTCTGTACTCAGAAGCTACATGAGAAGCTTTTTCCAGCTGTAAGGATTCACCCATTCCTTGAAATTGTAAGACTAATTGTTTCTCTAAACCACATTTTCCCAAACAGTTACTTAAGGCAGACACTTTTAATGGCTCTGGCCATTATTAAACCTTTGCTTGAAGATTACTGGCAAACAGCTTCATCCCACCACCAACCCCACTAACACGTGCAGCCAGAAATACCTAACTTCATAAAGACACCTACAACATAACTAGTCCGTGAAGATCTCTCCCTCTCCATGGTAACGAGTATTGTCATCACCCTCACAGGACTTGGGATGGGGAAGGCATGCATGTGCCACGACCCTTCATCCTCCATATTGCCAAGCAGTCCATGGGAATCCAGGGAGGCACAGTACAGGGAAGTGAGTTCATGTGGTCACTTGGTTTGTTCAGCCTGGAGAAGAGGAGACTGAGGGGAGACCTCATGGCAGTCTGCAACTTCCTCACAAAGGGAAGAGGAAGGGCAGGCACAGATCTCTTCTCCGTGGTGACCAGTGACAGGACCTGAGGAAATGGCATGAAGCTGTGTCAGGGGAGGTTCGGATTGAATACTAGGAAAAGTTTTTTCACCCAGAGGGTGGTTGGGCACTGGAACAGGCTGCCCAGGGACATGGTCACAGCACCAAGCCTGACAGAGTTCAAGAAGCATATGGACAACACTCTCAGACACATGGTGTGATTCTTGGGATATCCTGTGCAGGGCCAGGAGTTGGATTTAATGATGCTCGTGGGTCCATTCCTGCTCAGCATATTCTATCATTCTATGAAAGGTAGTGCAAAAAACCCGCCATACTTTTGTAGTACTTCTTTTGGAATAGCCTTTGATAATCTTAAAAAGAACTGCCCCAAACGTCCTCTTCGGTGTTTTCTTTTATGGACACCATGCCATACCAAGATGTAATGTGGGTTTTCTTAATATCCATTTTTTCCCGTAAGTTTTTAACTGTAATGCTCAATAAATACTTAAGTGCCAGCATGGAGTGGATTATTGCTAACATGTTGCAGGAAAATTGCACAGTGCTAAAGCTTGCAATAAAAATAAGCAGAACGCCCACTGTTAATACACTGTAGTTAAGTGTATTAGCTGTTTTCAAAAGCATTAACTCCCACACAAATAGCAATGCTATTTTGTCCAATATATTATTATCAGACAGTGAAAATCAGTTGGGGACTTTCTAAAGTCTTTATGCCCACATGTATTAAAATAAAATTGCTTCACAAAACTAGGAAATTGTGTGGGGACAGCACTTAAGATTTTACCAGGTGTAAACAAAATAATAATAATAATAATAATAATAATAATAATAATAATAATAATAATGATGATAATAATGATAATAATGATGAAATGACACACTACTCATACAAATGACTCTTCCCTTTCCCCACCTGATATTCAGAATCATTGAAAAGAAAATATTTGTTTCTCCACCTCTTACTTTTTATTGTATTTTCTGTCTCATCAGCTGATAAGATTTCATAAATTTTGAGCTCTTGTACTTTTCACTGCACCAGAGTGGGAAAACTAATATTGGATAATAATGATACACAAGAAGAAGCAATTGTTAATGATCCTAATGCGGCAGTGTAAGCTCTTCACGAATCTACTGATTATCCTTTTGTTTCTACTTCCTGTTCATCTGTCTCAGCAGTGACATCATGAAAATAATAATAATTTGCACCCAGATCCTCAAAGTGGTTTGCAAATATTAATTAATTGCAAACCTAATTATGCCTCTGAGACAGATTTTATGTTCCTATTGTGCTCTGGAGACCCACGTGCCTCTTTCCTTGAAGCATATTTCTTCTCCTTACAGAGCTATTCAAACCCCCCTGAAATTAAGGAGAGAAAAAAGAAAAAAAATATTGGGCAGTAGAGGGGAGGGAGAGAAGAGGGTAGTGGGGGAGGGAGAGAGAAAAGAGGAAAGAGAGATGAAACAAAGCCCTCATATTTTACTCTGTGCTCTGCTACGCTCTACCTACTTGAATCAGGAAAAATGCTGTGTTTTCATGCCATTTTCTGTTAGCAGTAATATTAAAGATAACTATATTTTGTCCTGAGCTACTGTTATGTGGCAAAAAGTACAAATATCGCTAAAATGGCAAAAAGCTGTGTTTCAGTTTTACACATTCTTAGACAAGGACAGTCATCTGGCACCCGGCAAGCTCCGCTTCACACGTGGCCGTGGGTTTGGGTTTGGGCTGAGCTGCAGGGGTGCACTGTCACACCGTCGGGGTGCTGTCACAGAACACGTGTAAACCCTGCTGCCACGTCCCCTTTCTGGGGTCTCACTGTCACAAGCTCACCTAACAAGTTTTCAACAATGACAACAGAAAAACATTTGACAGTGCATTTTCTAGGGAAGCTACTGACACATTTTCTTCCTTTTTGGGAAGCTTACTTTGGTATAAAGCTAGGATGTGTCCCCCTTGGAATAAATATTAGAAGAAATGCTTTTTTCACAGCCCTTTTCACTATGGTGGTCTTATTTCTTTCTCAGAAAATCACTCATCACTCTGAGGGATAAAAATATGGAAAATACTGCCAGTTACCTTTTTCTTCACTTTAACATCATAGATAGTCAGTCAGGCAATTCTTCTCTGCAGGCATTATTCTTTTGACTTCAAAAATTAGGGAAGAATTATGTCAGCCCTAGAAAAGCTGCCATTTAAGCAGCTCATCCCCTTAGAATAAGAGCAAGTAGAAGAATGGGCCAATTAGAGCCAATGAAACAATTAGCTTCAAAACCCTGATTCTCACAGAAATATCTATTTGCCCATTTTTTTTGCCTATTTATTTTTCCTAATGAAAATATACATGCTTCCATAGCACAGGTGCTTTACCAAAGGAACAAAAATACTATGCAGTTCTCCAAGTGCCTTACCAAATTTAAACATTTCTCCTGTAAACAGCACGCAGGCTGTTGAAGAGCAACACAATAACTAGAGCTCAAGTGATGTTCAGGACATTGCAGGAGTGCATCTGGGATGACAAGTTTAAGATATTTTCCTTAAAATTCACGTAATTAAAAGTGTTTGAAATCACCTGTCCTGACTAGCAGAATGCAAATACATGAATATCCTTTGAAAACCACAATCTTACTTTTTGTTTTCTTCATCCAATAGCCTTAAAATAGAGGCCAAAAAAATTTACAAATAATTTATTAAATTAATTCTACCAAAAAGTACACTCTATAATGAGTATCTGACTTGTAAAATGAAAGCAACATGTTGGAAATTTTGGTCAAATTTAGCACTTTGGTTTACTCATTTTGTTTCTGAGAAGAGTAAATGAGCAGATGACAGTGGTTTTGTTCCTGCTAGTATTTCTACATTTTAGAATACAAAACTATGGATGTTTAAGAGGTGAAATTCATACAAGAGGAAATAGCAGAGTGCATTGAAGGATTCAATAAAGTAAGAAGATAAAACAAAAGAACTTGTCGCTTTTTCACTCAATCATCTCACGTATCTTCAAACCCATTTTTTAAATAAAAAACAACCTACAGACTCATAAATCAGAACGTAATTCAAAGAAATTGAAAGCCTGAGATTTGAAGCTGTAGGAAAGCTGCAGAAAGGGAACTGTAATATGCTGGCAATGATCTCTGGAGCAGCAGATGGCAGGAGAAACTCTGTCTCTTACCTTTATTCACCATATGCCATTTGACTGATTAAACTGTATTTATGTAGCAAAAAAATATTATAAAACAATACAACTAACTATAGCTCTTTAGTGCACATCATCACACTCATTTTTTTGGTGTTGTGGTAATCCATCTGCAAACTTCACGCATTTTTGTCCAGGTTTCTTCCTCCCTGCACATTACTTTATGTTTCTGCATCTCTACAAAATAACACGCACCCCAAACTGTTAAAGCTGTGATCTTCCTATCTGGCTGAGTAAAATCAGCTGATAGTACAAGGGGAGGGAAGACCTCAGGATTGGGGCACTTCAAAAGGTCTTGGTAATCCAACAGGCAGCAAATTTCTCTCTCAGCAAGAACTGGTAGTGCCAGACAGTGCATTTTCTTTCGAGAATTAGTTTCTTCTATTTCGCTTGATTTTATCACCACAGTGACCAGTCAGGTGAGCACCAGATCAGCTCTCCATGCACCTTGCACATCCTTACGCAACGGCTTTTCCCTTCCACCAGTACACCACTCTTCCTGCCCCAGCCATCCAGGACACCACAGCACACGTCAGTAAGACAAGAACTGCTGAGAGCCAAGAGAGAAGTGGGCATGTGTCACTGCTTTGGGTTAACACTGCTGGTGATGTGCTCTAACTTGCCTTAAGCAACACGCAGTCACTGATTTACCCAAACTCTGCTGAGCCTCACAGGGAGTCCAGTGCAATCCTCTGGCTGCTGCTTTTAAGCTAGGTCCTGGCACATGGGCTGGGCACAGTGTTCCCTCTGGAGTTCTCCCCGATGGGCCTTTTATTAATAAAAATGGAAATACTCTGTAAGAAAACTGTGAATGGCCTGTAGATCCAAGCTGCAGTTCAATCTGCTTCACTCTGACCTGATTTTCTCATTTTCCTGGGCAAGGAATGGATCATTCCCACCTTGCTGATGGAGGCTCTGCTGGTGCCAGTTACAGCCTGGAGTCAGCTGGGCCAGGCTTGGTAGGTACAAGTGAATATGGGAAGCCTGACTGAAAACCAGAGCCCATCAGGACTGACGCAGGCGGAAGGCAGCGGGCCACAGGAAGTGTGAGGGAATGACACCAGCTATCCATACAGCTGATTTTGTTTAAACCAGGCAAAACTTCACTCTCGAATAAGTGAGCTAAGATCTCTCTGCAAATGACAGAATCAGCAAACTGGGAATGACTGGTTCCAATGATTGCACTGACGGACAACTCCTCAGTCCGACTTGAGTGGGGATTTATCATCTGCATCAGTCGACAACTGCAGCCCATTGTTAAAAACTGTTTCTAATAGCTTTGGGCCATTATTCTTTACCTTGATTTGGTCCCAGACTGGGAATAATTCCTTCCTTCACCTACACAGTTACTCTGAAAGTATTTATAGATGATAATTAGGTCCCTTCCTTCCACCCCACTGAGTTTCCTCTAGGCTGTAGGACTGACTTACCACTCGGTATATTATCTTATCCTCAAATCCTACTTCTATTTAGAAAAAAAAAAAGCAGCTTCAGATATACAGACAGTCAGAATCACTTCTGATATTGCAGGATCATTTATAAACAATAGAAAATAAGGTCTAAAAAGAGAAAGTGATGTAAAATAGCTCCTTCTCCACATTCAAAAGATTCTCTTGATGGGATCTGTGAATATTCATCATACAGGTTGAGTTTTTTTTTTAGTTAACACCAGTAAAATACACAATAGAAAAAATAATAAAGGTTTTAATAACATTCAGCAACGAACTCAGTGAAGCTTCTGCTAGTTATTAAATCAGCTGTGGACTTTAAAAAAAAATTCCAAATTACTTAAGGCACACAACTGAAATGGTGAATCATAATGTCTTGCTAAAATGTCTTCAAGGATACAAATAATTTCAACTATACACAGATCTTATTTCTTAATTCTAATGCTATTAATTCTCCTTCCTCTACTACTGCAAGTAATAAACCAGATTCTTATTTTACCTAGCTCTGGATTAAAAGTGGAGCATTCTCCTTGAAAATTATAATGCTAAAAGATGGCCTAAAGTATCCTGATTAAAGTATTTCCAGTAGTACCATTTTATGGGGTTTTTTAGGGATTTGGAATCAAATAAAACTTTGAAGCCATACATAACGCTAACAAAAATTTGAAAGATGTGTACTAATCTGAAACAGATACTTAAAAGCTGGATTAGAATTTCCCTGGTACACAGAACCTAACACAAAGTTGCAAAGCTAATTAGACTGTCCCTATAAAAAGTTCCTCATTTTTATTTAACACTGCCAATTTTCAGGCTATTCATAAACTATTTTTACCCTCCCTATTCCAACAAATGAAATGAGACCTCTTTTCATGCTGTCTACAAGTTAATTTGTTGATAAATTATTATTAACTATCTTCAAAAGTAGGAAACATTATTTTATTTGCACACATCTGGTAATCATATTCTTGGGTCTAGACAAATGAAATGAGAGTTAGACAAGATATGCTAGCGAACTGAGTTCTATATTTACAAATAATATTAAGCTAAAACTGGAGAAAAGTGATATTTTGTTACAGTTATAAAAAAATAAAAAATGCTACTCAAATGTTTTTTTCAACCCTTTGGAAACTGAAGTAGGGATTCTTGCGATCTCTAGTGATACAATAAAATAATATCAAATTAAGCATTAAACTGAAACAACAAACCTATTCTAGTTGAATGACTGAATAAATAAATAATGAAAAATCTGTTTTGCTACAGCAACATGAAAAAAACCCTCATTATCTTTTTTTCTTAGATCCAGCAAATATAACATCCTGCGTACAGGTTTGTTTCCCTGTCTCCATGTTGTGATGCACGAGATTATTTCAGCGAGATTTACCCCGGACAAATCACAGACAGATTCCCAATCCACTTAAACTATTAACTCCGTGGATTACATGTGTTATGTGAAAAAAAAAACCAAAACAAAACTGAGCCCTCCTGCACATAAATATAGTATTTTTTTAAAAAAGCCTCAGACAGTTCTATCAAGTGGGAGAAGAATTAGTCTCAGAGTAGGTCAGTTTTGGATATAAAGGTCTCTATCATATAATAACAAATATGTTAGAGTAAGGCAGTATTTTATGTACTCTCCTTTCTAAAAATTATCAATAGTTTGTTTTCATACCTCTTGTAAATCAACCAACTACCCAACTAAGACCTTCCTCTTGGCTACCACAGTTTGGAATCTTTATCTATTAGTTTTTGAAGACCTGTACAACATTTAATTGATTTCATTATTTTATACACACATATTATATGTCTGTAACATACCATACACTGTAAGTCTACTTATCTATATGACTTATTTGTGAATTCAAGAAAAATTGTACTATATCCAATGTAATTATATTGCAAATTGCTAATTTGATAACAAATTTATATAATATCCTAACTGCACTGAAGTCAGGTAAATACTACTTAATTCCTCCTGTGACAGCAAAAACAGTGCAAAGACTCATCCGATAAGTCTGTTCCCACCAGTTTCCAGCAGCTCACTTGAATAAAGCCCATTTCTTAGGATTTGCAAAGGCAACAAGGATTTTATCATAATATTTAGAATTATACTGATTATCTTTAAAAATCTCCCCAAATCCTTCCAGCTAGTTACATGAGACTGTTGTTACATTGTCTTTCCTCCAGTGATGACCACAATAACTTGTCTCTGGGGTTTTTTTCACAGTTTAGAAAAACCTACAGTGCTTTAGGTAGTTTACTTTGCTTGTGTTGTTTTAAATGAAACACTGCCTCAGGCTAAGGAACTTCTTTTCATGACAACACAAGGTTAAAAAAATTAGTCCAGATAGTAGAAACCAGATTAAGCCTGTGTTAATCCAAATATCAGACCCCAAATTTCCAACATCACACATTTCTTTATGTATTTATCCCAATGAAAACAAATTATTATCTTTATCAATCATCTCCATTTTTCCTGGAGAACAGATGACACTCAGTGGAATCAACCCAAACTTGTTATTCGCACAAATCCTCCGAGAACAATGGTAACACTTCCACTTCAAGTACAACAGAAACAGTATTATTTATGTGTCCTGAGCCGAGTTATAACCACCAGGCAAGCACAGAGAATGTTCCTGAGAAGTTTGTATCACAATGGAGATCAGCTGTGAAGGCAGGAGGTGGAGCTGTAGCTTGTGTGAGGTTACTGAGTAGGGGTCTGCAGTCACTGAATGGGGGGGGGCAGGATACAGGTATGGGAGAGGGGAAGAAGGCGAAGGGAAAACCAGGGAGGACAGCTATTCCTCTGAAAGAATCTGGCTAGGAACTCGTGTAACTTGGATCATATGAGGCTCAAACATATCTGGATTCAGTGAACAGCAAACAAAATGGCTGAGATAAAGAAAAAAGTAGTTTATTTGTCTGTGAAATCGAAATGTCAACAGTAAGGTTCTAGACTCTTGCAACTGAAAACTGTGTAAAATTAAATTAACATTCCTAAGCCCAAAACACTGATTTGTAATAAATTGTATGTTTTATATAACTTTTATTGAAGATTTTCATAGAAGTTTTTATGTATAGATCTACTGCTTCTCATCATTATATTAATATAGAATGATAATTACTGGGAACCAACTAATTAAAAACTGTGCCTGAAAAGTGTCTTATTTGCATCTTATTTTTATCCTGTTTCAGTCTATTTGTTAAGCATTTTTTCCTAGCTTATGTTCTTTGTCTCCAAAATATTTCAAAATAATCTAAGAATAAACAAACAACAGAAATCTACATGGAAAAAAAAGAGGCACATTTTAAAAAGTTTAGAGTCATCATCGGCTAAGATCTGGGAAATTTCAAGCACTCAACAAACTTTTGCAGCAAGAGGCCCATTGCTTAATCTTGACTGAAGGCTACTCTTTGCCATCAACCACTTGATCTAGATCTCGTTCATCATTTCTGTCCTGAGTAAAGAATCTTTTCAGGAATGAAATTATTTTTGCATGAACCAAAATTGTTCTCAATATTCAAGTTATATAGTGTCATTTTCTTAAATGAGTCAGCTTTAGTTTCTTCCTTCAACTAGTCTACCATAAAAAACCTCCACTTCTTCCTGCATGAAGATAATGTTTTTATGTAGTACCATGGACATGAGACCAAATGAAATATTCTGCTGCCTGATGATTATCTTGCCTTAAAAGATTAAATTTTTAATTTGTATCTTCTATGATATCGTCCATTATTTCTTCTAAATACACCTAAAAAAGAAGTAATTTAAACTCATTGTGCTTATTTTCATTTGCGGCACAAACATGCAGCTATTTTAGAGGCAGGTATTTAAATTTCCTTTTTGGCTCTTTCAGTGGTATTATAAAAATAAAAAGCACCTGACTTCTGTATTACTGTAATTGTGCTTAATTTCTTGTAATGCCAAGTTACCAAATTGGTTGTGGTTAGTCTGAACTAGTGACACTGTTTCCTTCTGATGATTCTGCACTAGAATTTGTTATGAAATGTTTGTATTTTTCTCTTTTTCTCATTCTCAATTTATACAAGTGAAATGGTAACAATTGTAATTAAATCGATCATGGTATCTTCCATATGTGTGTACTGCTATGCTAGTAAGTTTACATCCACCCATACAGCAAGCATCAGGAGAACTACCTTAATTTCTTTAGTGATCAGAAGTGATAAAAATGTGTTGTAATCTCAAAAATGAAACATATCATTGAAGGTGAATTTTCCTAACAAAACATTAGGTTACATGAAGCCCTGTTTTTGCATGCATATGGTTTATTAGCTCATGATATCAAGGCCTGAACAATACAGATATGGTAAAATGAAGATCTGGCTCGAGACAGGTGCTAACTCTTTCATCTCACTGGTATCTTGCTAAGTGTCTTTTAACAATTAAAGTAGCACTTGCACAGTAATACCAAGTATTGATTTGAATAGGACCAAATCTGGCACTTGGAGACATTAACACAGTCACCATAATATTATACAACCTTATGTTTGCTTTAAAATTTTAGGATAAGCTTGCTTTTCACTAGAGTGGGGCCTAAATGATGCAGCACTCAAAAAGCCTTTCTTAGTGCATCATTCAGTACTGAAGTGTGCATGGGTAGGGTACCTTGGGTAGGACTCTGACTGCGTCTCCATCAGACACGGTCGAAGAACTCAGAAGATAACTAACAAGGCTGAATATTTGACCCACGGGACATTGGGCTAAAGCATATTCTTTCTCCTCAAATGGCAGCTATACTCTTGAAAATACTAAATCAGCATAAAGATTGAAAGATGTCAAAACTACTGACAGCTAAAAACTGAAGCCATATTAACTTTTATTTTGTTTGCACTTAATTAGGCAGTAATTGTGAAGATTTCATTTTATTAAATATCTTGGGAAGTGGTCTTTATCTTTCTCTGTAATGACGGGAATATAATCAAACATAGCAAAAAAAACATATCTAAAAAATTTGATTTTTTTCCTGCAATATCTAACTGCAACAACTGAAATACTTCTGGTGTGAGAAACCAAAGCAGTCACTGTTCACAGAACAAAACACAGAGCTCTAGGTACATGTTTCTTATTGCATTTAGCACTTCTGGGTAAATGCATTCGATTAAATGGATAAGAAATGCAGAGCTCAGTATCAATTTATTCTCTTTAAAAATTATTTATTTCAGCTGTTCTCTATCTATTTCCTGGTTCTGGTTGCTCCTATAAACACATCATCTTTACTCTTCTGATACTCAGAAACTTCTTTACATGGTGATCCTTGTAAAATTGTTTCCTGCATAAAGCAGCTTTATTAAATGAAATAGCTTCAAAATACCAGTGTGCCAGAAACTCAAAACTCTGTTTTGTGAAATTTAGATACTTCACATCCTGCGGATGAAGCCAGTAGCTTCCTGAACCTTTTAGTAGTAGTTGCAATTGAAGCAGAGCTTGCAGAGCAAGGTTTTCAGGCTACTGAAGCAATAGGGCTCTTTGGTGTGATTTTTTTAAGATATTCAGGCATTGATGGCCGAGGTAATTTCAGTAACAATATTCTGTTTTCAAATATAACACATGCAGAAATGAAAAAGATGTAAAAAATGACAGACACAAGCCCAACCTCACTGAACAGTACAAGCCTTTGCTGCTAAAATATTGTGTAAAAAATTAGCAAGGCTAAAAAACAGCAGGACTACAGATTTTTAAAACATGACATCTTACTTCAGAGAAGGGATTACAGTATCTGAACAACAGAGTTCATTGCATGGTCTAAGAAATTGTGTAGCCACAACAAGGAACAAGACAAACAACTCCACAAAATAAAACTAGTGTGTGCATAGACATGGAAGTAAATAACTGTGTTTAAGACGCCTAGATTTAGTGCCAATGTCTTCCAGTGTCCTTGATACTTTCTTTCTTATTTTTTTTTTTGTTTGTTTGTTTCGGTTTTTTTCCCCAATACTTCTTAATGAACACAGCTGTTATAGAAGTCATATTTGCTATCTGGTTATGTATTTTACTTTCTCACTGTAGGCAAGCACACAAAGCTACAGAGATGGATGTCTTCATAGTCCTTGGGAGTCCTAGTTCCCCTCAGCTTCCAAAATCTGTGCTGCTGAGAATGATTTTTTCTCAAGCATCCAGCTAAGTAGGGCTGACTGACATCTTCACAATTCTAACTCCAAATATTTATATGACATATATCCTCTTGCTAACATGAACTTATCATAAGGTAGTCAAATAGGTTTAGTACCTCATCTGTCCAGTAAGTAGAGCTAAACACACTGATCTCCCCAAATCCACGAGAGCTGCTTATTACTTTCCACAGAGCAATGGCAAGAGATCCAAATCAAAGACCGAAGTTCCTTCAGGTAATACTGTCATTGCATTTCATGAAAACATGGTCCCAGTCCAAAAAGGTAACACAGTATTTTTCTAAACAAACCAGTAGTGAATAATCGTAATCTGAATAAATCTCAGTGTAAATGAACCCAAAGAATCCAGTGCACTTATAGGCAAAAGGAATTTCAAGGATGAAAGGACTGCAGAAACTGCATCAAATGCATTTTAAGCGCTGCTTTACACATGCCCATTAAACTGATGAAGGCAACACATGATGAAGTCACAGGATTGCTCAGACAATTTTTGGAAGATCTTACCCACTACACACATCATCCATAGAGAAAACACAAGGCTATACATATCAAAGGAGCTAGTTGTTCCTGACCATATTGTATTTCTCATAAACAATAGCTCCTCCTGTGCCTCTAAGGCTCCCTTTATGGTAATTTCTTCCCTTTGGTAAAGAGGCGACAGGTCCTGGCAAACAGATGAAACATTTCACTGCTACTTTAATTGAAACTATCACTTCTGATATAACTATGATTTCCTTTTCCCAATATATAACTGAAATTCAGGATCATAGGCATGGACCTTTTTCTCAAAATTTGAAGAACTGGACTTCTTGTGGTTTCCCTTGACCATGCGGCGGAATTTGATTAGGCACAAACAGCTACCCCAAATTGTGTTTTTATGAGTCCATGAAACTATGAAAGTATTTCTCAGCCTGCTTAATGAAACAACTGTTAACCAGCAAACGGTAGCTGTTACGACACCACTGTGGTTGGAAAAATTACTTAGTCAAAACAGTAGTTTTTCTCACGAGTTTTACTCTCAGAATGAGTTCACAATCAACTGAGTTTTGCAGCAAGACTACAATCTTTCTACCACACTTTATTCATTGGCACTGCAGCATCAGCACAGGCGTGAGAGACCACAAGCACAACTATTATCACCTCACATTTTAACAAGTAGGTGGCAACCATCCCCCAATATGCCTTTGAACTAAGGAACATGAAGATGAGGAGAGTGCTTTTAAGTGTTATTATCTCATCTGCTACATCCCACAGGAACACTTCAGATGAAATGAGAATCTCCACAGGAAGGGTGTAGTAAATATAAGAATTGTTTATAAACTGACTACACTATTCCATAAGTAAGTAAAAGTTTGCCATTCTGAATTTTAGAATACTGGTTTTGTATACATTTACAAACAATACCCTTGCCTCACCCCTTTCCTGCCTTTCCAAACTTTATTAGGCTATCTTCAGCTGTCTTTTTCTTTTGGCCACCACTGAGACAGAGCAGTAGTGTAAACCTGGCAAATGTTCAGGCTGCATGGGTAAGCTTTTAAAGCTTAAGTTCTATAAATAACTTGTGTAAGTTACAATAACTGAATTTTTATAAATTACATCGGAGCATCCAATGTAAGGAAAAATGACAACACAAAAAATGGCAGATAAATGCCACATTTATGTTTTACACAAGAATAAACTTGCAGATCTGTTTCTCGGAGATCAAGCAATCTAATGTTTTACAAGCTTAAAAAAGTAGATGCACAGAGAAGAAAGGAAACATGATTCATTTGATACTCTTCTTCTGCCTTTTTTCATTCATCTTTCAATGCAAACCACTGTCCTCCCAGTACGGCTGTTTGTTTGCTTTCTAAATATGCAGGACTAGATATCCAGAGTAAGTGCCCTTAAATGTTTGAAATAATACTGTGATAGAGAAGGGCTCATCAAGTTCACAAATCTGAATTATTTTCACTCAGCTTTTTACAGTGTGGTAGTATCTACAGATTGACTTGGAAATCCACCATGGCAGATGCTATGCACACAAGTAAGATGAATGGCTTCATCTTCCAGGGTTTATGGCTCATTTTGAAGTTAATGGTTGGTCTTTCTGGTCCTTATGAAAAGAGTCAAAGCTCAAATGAAATAGGCATTAAAGTTTCAAGAGCTATGAAAATGAAAACATTCCTCCATAATATTTAGTGTCATTGCTATATTATTTAAATCTTTTGTTTATTACTTGATTGGACTTCTAAGGCTTTCCTGATTCTCTCAGAGTTAAGAACTACACACATTTTTTCCCAGCAGTTTGAGCTCAAAGCATTACGTTCCACCTGTCCATATGAATATTACATATCCATATGTGATTTTCTTTCCTTCCCTTCTATTTCCCTCTGTCCCTCGGGGCAGATAATCTTAAATAAATCTGGATAGAAAACTGAGAATGAATAATACTACTTCTCTTGAGTAGAGTAAGACTTCCTTTAAAAAAAGCAAAACAAACCACTCCCCAGTACTTTTCTTCCTGTTGCTGTACAGCGCAGTTTGGACAAGGTCACCCTGGGATTTCTCCCTCTGCGAAGTGACAGCAAAAAGGTAACAACAAGCATAAGGAAAACATCAATAAAGCAGCCATCCAGCTTTCTGGATTTTAGATTATCTGCCTACCCTGGCAGGATGGATCTTTCTCTTTTCTGCAGTAGCACCAATCTAAACCAAGTATATGAGGCATACATCTGAATATGAAAAGGGCAATTTCTGTATATAGTTGCAAAAAAAATATTAGCCAAATGCCTGTAAAAGCATCATGTGAGCGCAGTGTATTTAAAGATGATATAATATCTGCAGTTTATAGCATCTTATAATCCTTCTTAAATGATGAAGTATTTAGTCTTCTAATAAGATCTCAAGGCTGTAGTTATCTATTAATTAATCCATTTCTATATCTTGATTTGTGAGATAAGGAAAAAACCCCATTGTTTGCTTGTGTCATGTGATACCACAAGCTTAATTAAAGCTGTTTAAAAATAAAATCCATTCGATGCCATAAAAGTGCCAGGTGTACAAGTCATTATCTCAGGAGAGTAAAACACATTTCACTGGCCATAAAAGCTAAATTTTTCTAATACCAGCACCAATAAACCTTTCAGTTAATCTGAAAATGCAGAGTGCTTGTAAAAGGTAAGCGCAATGAAAGTGTTATCTCGGACAATGTTTCTTCTCATGAACAAAAAAGTAAAATGAACTGCAAGGGACCTCCCAGCACTGACAGAGCATAAACAACTGGAGAATGTGGCTACTGCGTAAGTCTGTACATTGTGGAGAGTCAGTTTAAATAACCCACCCGTTTATCAGTTCTTCCAGAGCAATCTTACACACTTAACATGTATTAAGGGAAAAATAGCGGCATCCCAGCCCCTTCCGTAAAAAGCAGCTTGGGATACTCAGTGAAGAATGATGGTAAGGACTCAAAGTCTGTTAGTATAGGTAATAAGTCTAAAGCAATTACTACCTGCTACGGAAACACTCTATTGATTTGGCCACTTAAGTTTGATAAATGGGTATCATATAGCAGAAACCGTAAGAAGGAAGAAGCTCATAATCCTGGCACTGAATCTTAATTTATTGTAAGAATGTCAAAGACAATATTTAAAAAAAAAAACAACCCCGGTATTTGTGATAATGCAGGCTGCTTTCAAATGACACCCTCTTCCCCCCAGCATGGCAAAATGTCATAAGCATTAATGTTTCATTCTAAACTGCTTTTTCCACCAGAGAAGTTGCAATATACACCACACAATTGTCTGCAATCTGGAACACAAGAATAATACTTGTTATACTTATCAATTAAGGTAATTTTAGAATCTTTCATATCATCTGTTGGCAACACCCACATCCATGTGACATTAGTATTTTCGCATCATCAGTTTACTTCTCCCTCTGTGATTTACAGTATAGGATTCACACGGCTGAAGGACTGCACCACAGAAATGATAATGAAAATGCTCTGTATGTAGTAGAAACTCGTTTCAAACTTTAACAGCCTGTTGAAATACTCTGCCTTATTACTGGTTTAAGTAGTTAATACCTGTAAAACCCATTCTAAAATGTATATACTCAAATCACTCTTGGATACAGTTTCATACCTAAAGAATTTCTGCAAATTCTGTGGAGAACTTTTAGGTCAGCAGTATGTAAAACCAGAATAACTAAAGAATTCCTAAACCTTTATGAGAAAAAGAGATTTATTCCCTCAAAAGGCACTAGACAGTTTCTAGATCATCAGCAGACAAGCTCGGGATGGAAATGATGTGAAAGTGTACTGAAACACAACATTTGAATGAATTGGCTAAAGGTACGGGTCCAACATCTGTGCAAACATCTGGTTCAGCTGTTAATTTAACAACATCCCAAAATTTCCACCAAAGGTTTTGCATTCACATAATGGCCATGATGGAGGAATATATATTCATGATTTAAATAGGTGTTTCCAATACTCCCTTCCACAAATCAGTTATAGAATCAACACTATTCAATAACTTTCATTACCAAGCTGAAAGGTGATTTCTGATAAAACCACAGAATGCCTCGAAGACTGGTGAAAAGTAAAATGTTTAGAGGAATTTGCAGTCAACAGGGCTTGTCCATAAGGGGTAGTAACAGTAAGAGAGGAACCCAAAGCTTACGAAAACCTAATGGGAATCAGTAAGCATTCCCAGCATACTGCAGTGCATTTTCAAGAGATACGGGAAAATCTGGAGAGCTGTAAGGAAAAGAAACATAGAGTCGAGGCCTGGAAAGTTGTGAAAGAGATGAACTGCTGAATACTGGACTCTAAAGAAAGCTTATTTAGCAAATCAAAGTGCAGTATGTATGTGAAAGCTAAAGCCAGATGAATTAAAATCAGAAATAAGCCATGAATTTTTAGTAGCGAAACTGATAATTCTTTGGAATAAGTTGCCAGAGGAAGCGGCAGATTTTTTTGATGTCTTCCAGTCACGGAAAGATCTCTTTCTGGAGGACCGAGCGTGAGATCAATCCCGTGGTAAAGGTAAATGGCAGAAATGAGGGGCTGTGATAAACGGGAGGTTACTCCGGCTCTTAGTGTCCTCTGTCATAAGCCCTATGAATTTAAAAAAGAAAAAAACCAGATAGCAACAGTGTAAGATTCTCCTGTATCCTTTCATTTCATAGTTATAATTTAAGGTATTGACCGCATTTTCCTCTGGAGAGAAATGGATCAATGAGCCTGGAGAACAGGCTCACAAAAAGAAAATAGAGTTTGGCTCTAAAATTGGTAACTAAATCTAAAAGTAACAACCTGGATTCTGTGTTCTGACTGAGAATGTATCCTACAAACAATTGTAAAGTTTGATAAAACAGGAAGAGATATGAGAACGTAGGGACTGATATTTTAGGTAACTTGGAGCAAACTCAGGGGATTTTAAGACCTATCATTAATGCAGTGAAACTACTGTATGCAGCATTTACACTAGCTAGATCAGCAAAAAGAACCTAACTTCAAACTCGCCACTGAGCTAGGGAATTATTTCAGAGTGGCTGTGACCCCCTTAACCAAACCAGCAGTACTTTGGTACAGGCTCCAAAACAGGTAAATGTCTGAGCCATAGCCAGGCCAAGAACACCTTTAGGACACCCACAGAGAAGCAGAGTGAGACAGTGAGCATCCGTATGAGCTTGGAACACCCACTGTGTGATCAGCACATGAATAGTATGTGGCTCTTCCAAGATTCATTTGCCAAGGAACAAATAAGGACCACCCTGAAGTACCACAGATGTTTGGGTAAGTCTAATTGGAGTTCTCCCCTGCATTGCAACTGGACTGCATGCCAGGTGACTCTCCTCTTGAGCTGGGACACCTCTCAAGGTATGAGATTCCCTTCTTCTGACACTGAGAGATCCTTCCTCACCCAAAGGCAGTGAGACATTTTATTCCAAGAGATCCTTGGTAAGTGACTAAGATCATGCTGAATTAATACTAATGGAATATATGTAGTTAATTCCATTAGACATAAACTGATGTCCAAGTCTGAGACTAAGACTGGAAGTAGGTGCACCCAAACTCCAAAGTGAGTTTAGAAAGTCAGGGGGCATATTTTGAACCCTGTGGTTTGTTGAGAGGGTCTCTCTTATCCTTTCGCATCCCTGGTCTCAGTGCAAATAATTCTAGCTCAATTCTATCTCGCTTTTCCTATGTATGCTTCATCCATGTAACAGAGTCATTATTGCCATCAAACCTTGCTAAGCTGCACTTTTACAACATCACATTAAAACCACTTTTTCTAATACCTTTAATGATGATTTTTTAAGTGATCTAAATTGCTCAATTGTGACAACGGTGAATAACATGAATGTTGCCCTAAGAACTGGTAAACAAGTACTAAAAATGAGAGAGAGGAAGAATGTCCAGATACAGCAGTGAGGTATTTTTTCCACTGCTACTCAAAGGTCAGTAATTACACAGAAAATCTGTAAGCAATGTCACACAGCAGGTGAGGGAGGAAATGCAATATGATTAAGAGTTCTATTTAGGCACACTGTTTGAAAGGCTTGTCTGTTTGCCACTTCAGATAAAGTTATTGAGGATATCACACTATAGAAAGGTCCTTTTAGAAAAATATTCTTCTGATTTGTATCTAAAGATTAGTGTTCCATATGCCTGTACTGAGAACACAATCATTAGAATTTCAGTCACGTTAATGAATCTTGTAAACTCATCATCTTATGAATCAATTTCACTGCTCCTCTTCCACACAGATTAGCAGGAGGGAGAGCACTGCACAAGAGACTTCAGATGCAAAGTGCCATTTTGACCAAGCCAGTGGCTGGCTCTGGGGCAGCCACCACTCTGTGGCATCACGGGCCAGCCAGAGGAGTAAGTGGAACTCAAAGCTATGCCCAAACAACGGTTCCATTTCAACCCAGACGGGCACAAAACTCCATAATAAGCTGCTTGAACAACCCTTATATATATATTCACAGTGAGATGAGCAGTGCATGCACCTTATCCTAAAGGTATGAAAGCTGATTTGTGTATCAGAAATGCTGATGCTCTCCTAAAGGTACCTTATTTGTAACTGAAGGCACCAGATTAACAGAAATTTAGATGAGACTTTTTTACTGAAAGAGAGATGAAGTTACATAGTCATTTCAGGACTTGAAAAATAAATTTCACTTTTAAAAATAAAAAAACCCCACAACACCTTTATGAAATTTCTGTGGATTTTTTTCCTTACTAGCGTAACACTGAATAGATTCTTCCATTGAAGTGCTTTAGTAAAGGAAAAAAATTGACTGACTTTTGCCTAAATAGTTTGTCCACATTTTCAAGTGGTTTTCCTAGCAGGCTAATCTAAGGCTCACTGAAGCTCATCAGATTCTTTCTTGTTCAGTACAAGGCAATTTGAATCCAGCCTTTCTCAATTTTGTTGGGTACTTTTGTCCTGTAACATTCTTAACCAGAACACAAAGCATTGTTTAATCGTCATTTAGATGATTTGCTTGATAACACTCTGCCTTTTATACTGAATATATTCTGGTATTTGGTGCAATTAATGCACTCTATGATATTTGAAGGATAGCTTTTAAAAGTTTATTGGATGATTTCCTCATTCAGATGTTTCGCTTAGGATTTTTCTCTTTCTGCAGTACAAAGTAGATCATACTCCTCATAGGAATTCCTTTACTTTCATTCCCTACTATGTCAGCAGTAGCTTTCAAAAATTATTTTTACATGACTGCAGCTTCTCTCTTTAAACATATGATTTTCACTGTCAAATGGGAAAGGTGACTGAAATAGCACAGGCTTACTCTCATGGCTATTATGCTATTTTGTCATGGTTGGAAGTGTAGTAATGTTCAAGGGAGCAATTAAAATTGTTCTGCCGTGTAGTAATAAAGAATATGATTCTCAATTCAAGCGTCAGCCAAGAAGGTTTTATAAACTAAGAGAACACTGAATGTTTTGGTTTTATTATGCTATGCTGATATTTACTCTGAAAATAATACACTTCATTATAGTTTCAAAATTCTAGCAAAGAAAGTTAAAATAATTTAAACTTGGCGAAACATTTGAGCAATAAGATTAAAAATCTATAAATATAAATAATGTTGTTTTACAACTGATAAACATTTTCTTCCAGGAATATTTTAATTTTATATCACATACCATAAAATATATTTGGTTTCAGAGGCTTCACCAACCTCTTCAACACTGCATTTTTCTACTTAGAGAAACAAATTTAATCCTATTTCTCCTATTATATATTAATGTTTACAAAAATATTGAGCCTATGAGAGTTATATTTCTAGGATTCAATTTCAGTACTTTAAACAGCACTGATCCAAAGGCTTTTATAGAAATAATATGTGAAAGCATTTCGATGAAACATAACTGCTTTAGGTTTTCCCTTCAGTCCCTTCATGACACACTTAACGGTGTTTCTCACAGTTTCAAAGACATCTGGTCTCTTAAGGAAAATATAGACAAAAACTGTAAAAATAAAGAATTTTGACAGGTTTCAAAGAAAAGTGCAGTAACATTAACACATGGCAAATAGTACCTCTTTACTGTGCACAAATCCTTTTGCAAGAAACATGGTAAGAGGTTAATTTAACTTGTAACACCATCCTTTCCTCTTCACCTTTTAATTATTCCCAAGCTCTCAATTTTATACAACTGCTAAGCAAACTGCTCTCCAGCTTGGCATTACATGCACACATGGGACCAGGTATTCCAGAAAACTACTCTGGGCAGAGCCGGCAGGGCTGCAGAAGACCTTTATTCTGAACCATGCAACTCGTACACATTAAACCCAAAACTTTTTCTAACTGCAATATCAGTGGGATGAAAGGTGTCAGCGGACACAGGTAACAGGGAAGTTAAGGATACACCAAGAGCTGCAGTGGCATTAACTGGTGTAGCGTGGTTGAGTTGCATCGTATTTCTCCAGTAAGACTCTTTCTGTCTCCTGTTTTACATATATGTTGCAATGACCTGCAACTTATAGTTTCTTACCCATAAAAGTAGAAACAGACTAAGAACGCTGCTAGTATAAGTCACACTCGACATAAAATCTACACAGGCTATGCTGGAACCACAGAGTCAAATAACTCACACTACATTTTGCTCTGAAGAGATGAAACAGCACTGTTCAGAGTTATCTCATTTAATTAAATCCTCCACCATTCTAATTTTGTCAGTTTTACAAAAGTAATTCTGTTCTTCGATGCAACTGTGTCTCAGAAGGAGCATAGCGGGCACAGAGCACACTGACACTGGCATCCTGGATCGTTTTTCTTATGGTAGATATTCCTTCAGCAAGGCACTCAGCATATGCCCTTATAGAAATAAGCAAGTCCTCTGACATATGCTGAACATCTATAGAGTTAATCCATGTATCCTGCTCAAGGCACCCCCTGCCTGGGGCTGGCAGGGAGATCCAAATCTCAGGCACCTCCACAGAACTGTACATACTTGAACTGCTCTCTGCCACTTCACTGATGGAGAAAAAAAGGGGACGGCCCAAAGAATGCCATCAGTTGCTTTGCTCTGTTGTCTTTAAATTTGTGGAGCAAGATTGCAGCGAGTGTGCACTGAAATATGCAAAAGGATGGAGACGTATTACACAGTAAAGAAAAAACTTGAGGCAATTTTCTTTTTAGCATTTCGGTACTATTATGCTTTGATATAATGTTACATAAATGAGACTTCTGGAGAAATATCTTTTCATGTAAATAAGAGGTAGCATCCTGAAGACATTAATTCCTATTAAAAATGTTAAAAATAAATGTGAGGGTATCAACAGAAGGGTCTAAAGACAGCTATAGCCATACTGACAGTACATATAAATTACTACTACAGAGTCAGCACACTGCATTGTAGCTTTGGCAGAGAGCTCAGAATTCCTGAACCCTGGCCCAGGGGATCAAAAGGTGAAGGTCTGAACATCTGGCTGATGGTGGGAGAGAAGACAGTTTAAGTTTCCATTCTCTTGAAGCTGGCTAATATGTCAAGCTGCATTTTCAGCACAGTAATTGATCTCTTGATTAAAACAAAGTGTTCCAGATTTTAAGGGGAAAAAAAAGCACAAACCCCCATATATAAAAGAGGAGACTATTTCAAAAAAGTTTGGAACTCCCAAGGCATTCAGCTCTTCTATATTTAACTACACTCAATTTGAAAATTAAAATGAACTTTTCGGAGTTTGTGTGTAATTTTTTTATTTAAGCATTCGAGTTGAATTTTATAGGTATTCTTTGCTTCAAAACCATTCAAGAATCATATTATTTTTGCATACTAAAGTAGCTTTGTTTTGTGTTCGTAAACGGCACAGAGCAAACTCAGACTGAATGTACAGTAGGGCAATTTCACACCATCTTTTTATCAATTTTTCAGTGGGTCAATTTAACAGTAGGGGAGCAAGTAACACCTATAATGAAAAAACCCAATGGTAATGAAATAACCATAGTCTTTCATGTTTTCCTTTATAATATGTTGTGTGCGTATACAGAAAGTGTTACTCTGTCATTTGGGAAATAACTGCAAGACAGAGGTGTCAAAATAGTCACTGCCTAAAACAAAATAATATCTAATTTTCCTTCAAGCAAAACAGACAAGAGCTGTATGAAATATAATATCCTGTGCTGAGGATGAAGGCGAAAATGGGATGGGGAAAAGAAAGCACTTAAAAATCTTTAATGATATATTAAGAATTAAAAATGGAAGAGAGTTGGCATACAAATAAAATCCAAGTGCTAGGCTAATCACTAAGAGCACAGCTGGAACAGCAAGGGCAACAAAGATCTGTGTCTCTGACATTCTTCATAAAGTGATGCTGTCTAAAATTTTTTATCCAAGGATCACATGCTTTCTGAGACATACCTTACCATTTTGCAGAGGGCAACCAAAGCAGTACAAGGTCCTTTGACTTCTCTAGGGTCACGTAACCAACCAGCTTAAGAAAAGAAAAATCTGCCCCATATCTCTTCTTGCCTGCTCCTGTGCTCTCAGGTTGTGTGCCACTCTGCCCCATCTTTCAACTCATTTCAGTTTGCTTAAACTCCTCTGTCAGGGCAGCCAGTGTGAAGTCTTTGGAGTATGGCACTCCTGAAAGTGAGCTTCAGAGCCTCAAACACACTTAAGCAGTTAAACACAGTGTAAGTAACACAGAAAAGTGAAAACAACAAAATAAATCCCAAATAATGGGCTAGATTAGGTACTGCTGCTGGAATGTTGAGCCATCTTGGACTCTTTTCTCACTGGCTGTTTCACAGTTGATGGAACTCTTCCAAAGTCTACATTAATTTCCCACACTTACCAAAGCCAAAGAAACACAGCAGTAAGAAGAAAATGATATTCTTTTAAAAACTGCAGTATTCAAATGGCATAGCAAATGCAAGGGAGTTGGCTCTGCACTTCTCAGGCCTAGGCTGGCAGCAAGGAAAGTTTCCCACTGGGGATCAAAGGGATGATTTCATCTGAGATGTGACAAAATGTAGAGAAGGGTACAAGTACTGAAAGAAATGTTTTGGTTTTGTGTGCACTGTTCTGGTCTTGGGGTGTCTCTGTTTTTTTTGGGGTTTTTATTTTTATTCTTAAGAAAGTGAAGCTCTCATTCAGAGAGATGTTTTCTTACAGAGGTTTTTTTTTAAGGGATAACTGTGATAAGAGGGCTTTCTACTTTCTAGATATTACTAAGATCTCTTGGTTTGATTTATTCAGCTCTTTTATTCTAACCTTCAAATGACTTCTGCAGTCTCTTTTGCACAGCCTCAATACGAGAAACGGAAAGCCTCACAAATAAGAACAAACTGTCACAAGATGAAACTGAAAATTTGGAACTCAAGTTTCTTGGCCTGTAAATGGCATGAAAACTCAGCCTTCCTCATCCTTGGAGACTCATTTGTATCGCTACAAATCACAGGAAAAATCTTCCAAGATGAAATATGAAAAATTATAACAGAAAAGAACTGCTTAACACATGCATAAGAGTATGACCTGAGCAGTAATGCTGTGATTTTATTACATTTACCACATTTTTATTACATTTACCACCTGAATAAGAGCTTGTCTTTGAGGAAAAGATAGTCTCTCAAAAGACATAGCTATAATTACAACTCCTTTGAAATGAATGTTATAGAAGTCCTTAGAAAGTGTTACACACAGCTAAATGATTTCTTCTAATATACAACAGAGCCTCTAAGCCCCCTGGTAGATGCTGCAACAAAACACGAATTGCATGTTGCATCTCTTCATGAATTTATCCTAAAACTTGGTATCTCTCTGGGAATGATCTCGTCTTTACTTTGTTTTTTCTACATGCATAAATACTACTAGGGAGAGAGAAAGGTGAGTGGATATCCTTGGAGTATATGAACACTTGTTATCTATAGCTTTGGTAAAACTTCTGTAATAAATGACTTTAGTTATGTGAAAAAGTTTGCATCACTCTATCCCACGTGTGCAAACATGTCTTGGTAACTGATCTTTTACTATAAACTGTTACACTTCTGTTATTTTTAGTTAACTCTGAGCATGATGCCCTCAGGAGCCACAAACTCCAGTTATAATTGCAGCTACAGTTTTGAATAGATCTCCTCATCTGTACAATGGCTTACACTGACCATCAAACAAAAGATATAAACTGAGATTTCTCACATGCTTCAAGAGAGCACCTCCATAGGGAGCGAGTCCAGAGGAGGGCCTGGAGCACCTCTCCTATGAAGACAGACTGAGAGAGTCGGGGTTGTTCAGACTGGAGAAGTGAAGGCTCTGCGGAGACCTTAGAGCACCTTCCAGGACCTAAACGGGCTACAAGACAGCTGGAGATGGACTTTTCACAAGGGCAGTGGGTGGTAAGACAAGGGATGATGGCTTTAAACTAGAAGAAGGCAGATATAGATTAGATATTTGGAAGAAATTATTTACTGTGAGCGTGGTGAGGCACTGGAATAGGCTGCCCAGAGAAGTTGTGGAAACTCCATCTCCAGAAATGTTCCAGGCCAGGTAGGATGGGGCTTTCTACCTGGTCTAATGGAAGGCGTCTCCATTCATGGCAGGGGGAAATAGACAACCTTTAAGGCTTTCTCCAACCCAAACCACTCTACGTTCTACAAATATAATTCCATCTTTATTGTCAGCTTTGCTTTTTCTTTATTTAGTACCGTCCAGGTGCCTAGAAGATGCACGGCTCACACAAACCTGGTCTGCCTTTGGGGATTCCACCACCTCTTCTGACCTTTCCCACTGAGTACCTACCCACTCCTTCAACAGGCAGCTGCACAGCTCTTGATTCTTGGCAAATGTGGCAAGAATTCGTCTTTACATTATATAATGATCTAAAAATGTATCTTACTGGTTGCTTCAAATCAGCTGACACTTCACAAAATAAATTGTGTGGGCTATGCTGTGGGGAGTCTTGAAGAAAAAAGCAGTAATTCCTGATAAATGCAGGGACAAGTTGCAACACTTCAGATTTTTAAGTACTTTTTGGGATGTTCAGTCTCCTCTCCCATCATGCAACTTTTTCATTACATTGTAAGTATTTTTTCAGTTCTTAAAAAATGACCACATTAAGTATGTGCACTTCTATTTTACATGTGTAGAAATCTGTGCTATATTGATATATAGGTCATTAGCTGTGTTTTCTGGCACCCAGCCTATTGCAAACACTCAGAGGAGAACTGGTGCTTTCTGAAAAGACAGTGTGGTCCAACACAGCCAAACCCTTCTGACACTTAGTCAGGATCTGCCACTTCTCCTGCACATGGACAAAGTCTCTCACATCCTTCTTTTAGCCTGGCACGTACTTGTAAAGAAACCACTCCCATTAATGAAATGCTGCTAAAATGCGGAAGTGAAGCATATAATAAGCATTAAATACAAAGCTATTTCAAGTAAAATATTTCCAAGCCTAAACCAAATTCTACAATAGTTCCAAGCTCTTTACAGCAACTACACACACTCTGCACGCTCTCTTGCACCCCTCATGTGGACCACCCAGAGTATTTAAATAAGAAAGTTCCTATCTGAACCAGATACCTCCTCCTCTACAGATCTGGGAAAAATCAAGCCTTGGTTACACCTTCAGAGGGAGCATTCCTCATCCCCTTCAGCCCCAGTTTCTGTAGTCTCCTCATCCATGCTGTGCTGCTGAAGCAATCCCTGGGTAAGTATGATCACAGGGGGAGAACATGCGCAACAGTGAGTTGTGCAGCACCAGCCAAGGCAGATAAATCACATGCTCCAGGTGGACACAAGTATTTGCAAGACAGCCTCAAATGAAGGCAGCTAATGTTCTGGCTTGTAAACCTGATGATTCGGAGTATAAGCCCATTACTAGCTCCTACTATGTTGATTTATTTTCCATGTTTGCCTACCACAGGATCCTAGCACTTTCTTTCAGAGGGAACAGTTGGAGACCAAGGAAAATGCCCACGAAGCAGGACCCAACATGATTAATTAATTCTAATTTCATTCCCAGCTGGAGAGTGGCAATTTGATTGATTCTGGGTTAAAGTCAAAATCAGAAGTATCTCTGACCTCTGAAATGTTACATGAGCAATTTTTGCTAAATTAGGACTCAAATGTCCATGAGTTGGACACACATGTTGTGTGACAGATACGTCTCACAACTGATGCGTTACTTAAAACACATGCAGTAAAAAATATGGTTAAGTATTTCAGTGAAGCGTAAATAACAACAACAAACCACCAGAAAAATACTGTAAAATACTCATACGGGCTTGTTTCAAATAACAGAAACAAGAAATTAGGGTTGAGGCTTGGAACTATCAGAAAATCCCTTAAACCCACATGAATTTCAGGGGATTAAAAGATAGTTCCAGGCTATACTTTGAATTTGGGGGCATCCATCACGATGAAACATGTCATCAACAGTATTTAATAGTAATCACATGTGAAGGTGTTGATGTTTTCAGTTTAGTCACATAAACAAAACCGACCACGAGTAAATCTGATCTTTTAATTCATGAAATGGCAACTGGAAATCCCGCTTTGCTTATGCACCTGACCTTGCTATGCTCACACTGCCTCTTTGCAAAACTGCTGAATGCTAATTTTTTTTAGCACGTTGTCCTTCAAGTGCTGCTTTAAGCCCCCCTGCTCCAGGAACAGACGAAGCGAGCTGCCGACAAGCTGCAGTGCTGGAACCCACACAATGTGGTTAACAAACAGCCTTCTGTGAAACCACAAAGCCCAGCTAAGTCTCTGATTAAGTCAAGCGAAATCAGCATTGTTACGCCAGGATTACATTTATGTCCAACTTAAGTTTTAGGCATCTCTATCTATTGAAACACAGATGTCTTCAAAAAAATTCGTACTCTCCCTATGAAAATATTAGACAAAGCTAAGCCTGGCATTGGCAAAAATTTGTAGAAGGGGAACAAAGCAGCAATTAACCCCTAGGACATGCACTTCCATTTTCTCTGCTTCCACTGCTGACTTTGAAAATCTTCCTGTTATTAAAGGAATGACAAAGTTTCTAGTCCATTAACTACCAGCTTGCAGACACCACGAGGCAGACAGGAGAAAGGGCATTAAAATTAGGTTTTGTTCAGGAAAGGAAAAATAGAAAAGGTGACACATAACTGTACAGAAAGGAAGCTGATACCAGATCAATTCATAATCTGAAGCTTTTACAAGCATTTAAATCTCTGTAGCTTTACAGGACTCGGGCTTTGGAGACTTCTTGTTAACCAAGATTTCCTTCTGCAGTATTTCTTCCTTTTTTATCCCGACAAGATAAAACATATTATTTGAAATGTCTGAAAAATAATGGAGAACGATTTCTTAATATCTGTTATAACAAAGTTGATAAAGAAAGCTGTACTGAATTTTGTAATTTAAGTGTTATTCTAACACTTTACTGATTCAGTGTGGAACATGATGTATCTATTGATATAAATATTACTATCAGATGAGGTAGAATATTTAATTTGTAAAAATGCTGTTCATTTTCCTGGCTTTATTTTATACATTTAATTGAACTTTCTACATTGTAAAATACATTCTTAAGGGACAACATCTTACAAATAATCTGATTAATGCTCTATCGATTTAATATGCTCACTTAGAGCAGTAGTTTTCATAACAATCAACTAGCTCTTTGAATCCTCCTTGGGAAGTTAAAAAGGCATTATTTCCATTCCTAAGATCTTTGCTATTACTCTCTCCAGACACAGACTTGCTCATAATATTAGCTATCAGGAGATTAACTTAATGTGCTAAAAGGATAATAAAATATTTTACATGTTTTGTATTTATTATTTCAGAATTTCTACTTTCTCTCTTTATCAACAGAGTGCTGTGACAAAGATTTGGAGAGAGGTCCTATGAATTGTCTTATATTTACAATGAAAGATTAAATGAGATCTGTATTCAGTTATAATCTGACACCAAAGAATCTTCTTCTTGATCTCCCAGTGTGGAAATAGAAATTCCTGTGAGGTAATAAAGTTCCTGATGTCTGATAGAGGAGAGAGGGAGAGAACAAGAACTGTTCTTCTGCCCCCCAAGCCAATTCACACAAGCACAGCCTTGAAATGCCCAAGCTCCATTTCCTGCTCCAATCAAGGAGATTATTTATACAAATCCAAGCGGTTCCCCAAGGACACAGCAAGAGTGCACCTCCCTGGAATATGCCACAGCACAGGATTTCCCCAGACATCTTCACAGGAAAAGGAAAGTGCAGATTCAAGCCTACTCAGGCCATAAAGGAAACTGCACAAGGCCTTCCTGCATCTGGATGCATTTCTCCCTCTTAAGGGATGAAAATAATACCAGTTCTTCTTTTTACTCTTTTATACATATACTCCTTCATTTTTTCCTTTTCTTAAAAATTCATGAGGGCAATTTTGAAAACGTTTTGAAATTTTTAAAGCAAAAATTAAAGGAAATAAAAAGAAAATGAAAGAACCTGAAAACTTGCATTTCAAGCTTCTCCCTCTCTGCCTTCCCAAACTCTTCTCCAACTAACATTTTTTGTTTGCGTGTGAAATTACAGATTCCCAGTGAGATTTCCCACTGTATTAACTTCTGCATCAAACATTTTTGAGTGGTGCATTCCCTGCATGTCAGAGCATAAACACTACAAGCCTCATCCTAAAGTTCAAGTTTAGGACTATTTTCATGTAAATGACCAAATATGGTTTTGTCCCTGATTTACAAGGAAGCTGCATTCCATGCATTTACATTTACACAAATCTACAAAGAGTCCAAGACTACAGCTTTCTGGATGCTAATTCCAAAGCTCAATGCTTTAGAGAATCCAACTAGAGCACAAGCACGAGGGCCTTACATGAGCCAGGAGATTAAATTCAAAAAACTCTATTACCTATAGCTGGAGATACGTTTCAACTACTAAGCTGGCTTTTCCATGATTTCCTTTGCAGATTAACTGCTTAAAGAAGTCTGCTTTTTCCAGGAAGAGCAGACTATTGCTCTATCACATGCAAAGACATCCTTGGCCATTCTCCCTGCCTTAGACATCAAGAGTCTCACAGCAGCTCTTGCATGATAAACAGAGCCATAAGCAATTGCAGGTTTTCAGACTGCCTTAATTAACCCTGACTCCCCTTGCTGCATCTTTTACCTTGGTGATCCACAGATCCGAGAAAGCACTTCCAATCCCCTTCCACACCTTCAGAAGTATCTTTAAAAGGTGGCAGCTGCTAGTGTCATTCTCCTCAAATTAATCAAAGTAGCTTCATGGGGATATATGCATTGCTTGGCCTTGTGATGCCAATGGTCTCATTACTCCAGGACTGAAATTCCCACAGCAAAATGCAATTTTAGGAGGAACCACTCTCAATATCTGCAGCATATTTCTGTCACAAGGATACAAAGCTACCCAAGATGGAGAGAACCACCTTCCCCCTCCCCAGACTTTGTGGTAGTTGCTCAAACAAGAAAAAGCTCACAGATCTCTTCCCCCTTGTCTTCCTGCACAAGAGAGCAGGAAACATTTTTTTGCTCCTTGCCCATAGAATAGAGAAAAAAATATCAGCTAGATCCAAGCAGTTCAAACCCAGCACCGGCAGCAAGAATGTTGCCGTTTTTCTCAACATGAGACAAGCACAACCTGACAGATTAATATTCAGACAATACTTATCCAGTGAAGCTACAGACCAAGTGGCACTTAACTAACAACTTCTCCTCTTACATCAATAAACATCAGAGGTTGCACATCCACAGAACAGACAGATTTTTTCCATGAAAAGATTAATGTTACTAATTTAGTCACACGTTTCTTCAACTTAAATTCTACGAGGCACTTACACAGATGCATACAAATATGCCATTTATACATCAACAAAGGACTAAAGCAATTACAGAGCATTTTAAGTGTTATAGCACATACTGTATTATACAAGTGAGGAACAATATATCAATCTCACTGTCCTCCTAGTTGAATATAAATGTGATCTCTGTATAATCCAACCATTCATATCTCAGACAAATACTGTAATTACTTACTTTGCTTATGTTGCTCTGCAGTATCTTATAGCAGGATGGTATCCCTTACAACAAATGGCAAGCTACAGGCATTTATAAACACTAGCCCTGAAATATGTACATACAGCAGGGCTTGAGGAACAATTCTTAACTTAAACTGCAGGACATGTATGGGAAGATCACCTGTCAGATTATTCCAGGGGGAAAAGAGACTGGAGTACCGCAGATGATCACATATGACCTACTCATCACCACTGTGGCTGCGAAGACATAAGGGAAGAAGAACTGCCACAGGAGATGCTACTAAAGAATTCAGTAACAGTATGATATATAGGCAAAAGTAAACAAAAAAAGAACCACCCAGCGTTCAAAGAATCCTAATTAAGTTAAAAAACCAAATGCTTGGAAGATCATGAATGTCAGTTTTATTGTTTTCCATGCACTTGTGTTTTCTACCCATTGTGCAGTTGTCTTCTGTACTGCATAAAGATAAACTACCTGTCTCATCACTTTATTTACACAAACATACAAAAGAATTATCCCAAGTACTTCTTTGTTCACATTTTCAGTGTACGGTTATCTGAATTTATTCTGCATTTACCACTAATTGACATGAATGTCTCATATTCACTGACTTAACGATAATATAAGGACTTTTAGAGATAAAGGCAGGGAGAAACAAACATAAAAAATACATGTACAACCCCAGAAACATTTCTCACTTTCTATTTTCTTTTCTCTCTCGAGTGGATTGGAATTGAAGTAGAGTAAGGATTTACTAAAGACACTCACTGTTCTGCTAAGATGAATCATTTCACCTCACTCTCAAACCTAATTAGCAATATGTTAGCGGGTGGAGAAAACAGATAGCAGGCATCTAATCTGCCAAATGCTGCATCCACAGAGGCCCATTTATCTAACCTGCATGGTGTTTGGTGAAAATCTGGACAGATTGCTAGGCCCTTAGAGAAGACGGCCTTTGTATCAGATGTGACCTTGCAATTTCTGAAACACCAGGTTTTAAGTTTCAAGTAGTGAGTTTTTGGGTATAAAACACTGAGCTCTGAGGTAACATGAAAAACTGATTCACAGCGATGCAAACTGTATCTATTAAAAAAAAAAACCTCGTCATTTAGGAGCCACTTACTACCATTACCTCATGAACGTGACTAATCTCATCCAAAAATACTGGGTTTATAATTTGGGACTTACTTTATTTAATGTTCTAGATAATGAGCTTAGGATAAAAATAAAGATGCACTAATAAATTTTCTTGAGGATACAAAGTCAGTAGGTAGAGTCTTCCTAGAGAAGCAGGATTTGAACATCCTGTGGGAAGAAATGTATGATCTTGAAGGCCCCAGAAACAGAACTGGGTTGAAATTAACAGCCCAAAGGGCACATGGGACTAATAGCAAGAATTCCTGGTGTATACTGGGAGTTCATTAGTTGGAAACAGCAGCCTATTTTAGTCAGTCACAGGATGACTATGAGCCATTTAACTGAATCTGACCATGAAAAGGCCAAGGCAAGGTATTTTCATAAAGAACAGGGAGTATTCATACCATTGTATAGCCCGTACTGAGACCTCATCTCAAGTATTTTGTATCATTTCAGTTACCCATGTTCAAAAAAAAGACTTCAGATTTGAATTAGGTCCTGAACAGGACTGTTACAGAGATCAAACATAATCCTATCTTACAGGAGGACACTGAAGGGGCTTGTTTTTTTCATGCTGAAAAATACAACCCAGGAAGAAAGATGATTGCTTGCAGCAAATCACTGAGAACAAAAGATTTGCTAAATCTACGAGAGAATGTTTGTGTTAGAACAATTGGATAGAAACTGGTTATGAATAAATTAAGGATGGAAACTCAGAGGAGGTTTGTAATCATCATTACAGGAATGTGGCTCTACAACAACATTCTGAAAGAAGAGACTAGGGTAGAAAAATCTGGGTGGAAATCAGTGAAACCTAATCAGTCCATGTAAAAGACTGTACGATGTTGCACACCATGACCTCTAAAGTCACTCAAAATCCAGTGTTTCTACAGGCTTAGCTAAAAGACCCTCATGTCTCTAAAGAGCTGACTGCAGATACAAGTAGCACAGCCCATACAGAGATTGAATTTATTTTAAACAGCATTTTTCATTCTGAACTATATTTATACTTCAAAACAGCCAACTGTAAAACCTTAATGAGGCACAATTGCCCAGTCATATTTTCAGTACCCACAGCAGAATTATGGTGATGCAGTTCAAGATCACATTTGGTGTCAGAAGCTATCTGTGTCTAAGGAGAACAAGTTGGAAGTGCTCTGCATCCAGGGGGCATGTTCGGCTTTTAAATCTGAGATCTTGTTTGAAGCAGCCAGCCTATCTCAGGAAAAATTAGGACCATAAAAAAGAAGTCATCTTAACCTGTACAATAGAGGATGCTAATAGTTGGGACAATGACCTCCAGATATTTATTCTCTATTTAATTAGTTGTCTACTAAAAAAAGCCACTAAATAAACCAAAAGTGAGAGAAAAAAGAAAGTATCTCGGCATGACATATGATAAACAATGATTCCATATTAAATCATTATCATCCATTTACTCTTGCTTAACCAGTTACAGCAAGGGCACTTGCTGTCTCCCAGTATCCAAGCTAAGCAATTCATATATAATTAAAGTTTGATGAATGCCACTTACCAGTACTATTTGGTTTTGTTTCACTAACATAGTTTTTTGTGGTTTCCTATGCTCTTGCTATATAAAAGTTGTTCCAGATAAAATATGGTATCTCAAGATAGGAATAGTTTCATGCGATTGTTGAATGGAGAAAGTAGCTGAGTTACGAGCTATAATACGGGCGGGAGAAAGAAGCCTCATGACTTCCTGTAATCTTAAGATTTCTAAAAGAGCATTTTCATAATATTGACTGAACCTTCTAACTATTTAAAGATGTGAAGAGTTACCATCCCAACAGTTAAAAGGCATCAGTTAGTCAATGTTCAAATTCAGACACCATTAGGGAACACCTCCTCATGTGGAAGAGGGTTCATGGCAGCCTAAGCAATTTCTGAAGACACATTTCTCTACAAAAAGAGTTGTTCAAACTGTTGTGCTGTCTGTACAACACTTACTTGAACACAACAGGAGAAGATAAGCACTCAATAATTTAGTGTAACAACAATATAATTCCTTCTAAAACAGCATGTTGGAAACAGTCTGATTTTAACTCTATGGAAAGAGCTTGTTATCTCATTATTAAGGCCTGCCAGAATAAAGTAAATAATGACACAAAAGCTAGAGTTCTTAATATTAATTCAAATGTAAATTTTCAGCAAAATTAATCTCTACTCAAAGAGTAATTCCTCTTTGTTAGAAGAAGATACAGCATTTTTCATACAGCACAAAACACTTTCATTCCTGTTATAAATGTGAAGTGAAGCTATTCAGGCAAAGCCAGTTAGTACCTCCAGAATGTAAAGTCACATCACAGAGCTTCAGAAAACGCTTTGAAGGCAGGAACATTTGGAGTTTTACCCAGAACAGGACTGCATACACAGCCTGTGACTCTCTTACTGAGAGGCTAATGTTTCCATTCAGCAGAACACAGCAAAACATTGTAAAATACTGAATTACTAAGCAAATATTAAAAATATAACTAAATAATATGCTGTTTCTTCATAGATGAAGCCTTCAAGGACTATCTGAGCTAAATGCATGTGTCTCTTAAAAAAGAAAGCAAATCATATCAGCTAGTTTGTGTATACAATCCAGTGTCAAATATAATTATTTTTATATATTAAAAATCTGTGTATATGGTGAAGTTTTCTAATACATATATGGATGTAGAGAACCGTAATTCCGAAGCATTAGTTTTACTTGTATATAATGAGATCAGATTGTTACACTGGAAAAAATATTATTAATTTCGCTAGATTTGCCTAACTAAGGAAACTACAGGAGCATGTTAAATACATGCCTGCCTATAAAGAATTGAACTGTGAACTCACAGTAGTAGAGGTTCACTCTAAACTCTAAATTACTTTGCAATTGCAAGGGTCAAGTGATATCCTAGAATCATTACACTTTTGCCAAATTGTCTTGGCAACTTACTAATACAAACATGAAATACATTCACTTGACACGGTGATTGATGAAAATACTAATAGTATTCAACTTACTTGCAAGAGAAATTACTCTGTCTCTTCAGGCAAGCCAGAGTTTCTTTTACGAAATGGAGTAATCTCAAAGTTGTTTTACAGGTTACAATCTACATTAAAGGATCCCTCTACATTTAAAACTACCCAAACCTCAAATATTATGTGAATAACGAACATAAAGAAAACTTTCCTCCTCCTGATATGTCTTATATCCTCCAAAATTGTTGCTACAAAAATCCAATGTCCTGTCAGATGTAGGTGTTCTCCACAACTCCCCTCTGCTTCAATCTAGTACTGTCAGCATCTCCTCACTAATCCTCAACTCACCCAGCTCACACCTTCCAGCTCTTGTTCAGCTTTACTCCAAATAATTTTGGGCAGGAGTGCCCAAAAGTTTGCACAGATTGGCTAGATATTGAATGTGGGCCAAATTAACTTGCTTTTTTCAAGTTTGTCCTGCAGACCTTCCCTAGGCAGAAGGCTGGGGGGAGAAGTGGTGAGAAAAACTCATCAACAGCTCTGCTGAACTGTTGCTTTGCCTAAAACTTGAAAAACAGACTAGTGAACACACACGGAAGCAGAAAAAGAGTGAACATCTCATTTAATGAGAAAAATACAATATACAGCTTACAATTATCCAGGCCAACTCAAAGAAGTAGAAGAATTCCTAAGAATGATAAGCCGTATTTATTTTGCCATTTGTGGTCAAAACTACTTAACCCCGCTAACTTAATTTACATTTATTTCTTATCTGTGCTTATTTTTTTTTTCTTCTCCCGCCTGAGCTTTTTTCCCCATTTTAATTTTAAGGCACAGCAGGGTTCCAGTCCTGTTCCTAATAGCTCTCACTGACAAAAGAACACGTGCCTATAATAAAATAGTGAAAAAATTATAAGCGGAAAGCAACCAAACCAAAACAAACCAGCACCCAAACACGCACGTATCTATCAGCTGGGGAATTCTCGTCGACTTCATCTGTGGCTAGCTTTTTCTTTGGCAGCTTTCTGTTCCCTTGAAAAGCACCAAGCTCATTTAAAACCTGGCTAAGTATGTTCAGCAGTCATTCCCCTTTCTGTTAGTTTTAAGTGGCTAATAACAGGATGTTTCCATAGAGATGCCAAGGAACTCTGCAATGGTCCAAGGAATGATGTTTGATTCACTCGAGGAATTGGTCCAAGAAAAGTCAAGTTGAAGACAGCGGTGCTCCAAACAAATTGAGGCAAAAGGATAGTCCCTCATTATACCATTGGCAAGCAAGGCCCCTGAAAGAGCTTCTAGGTCAGCTGTAATCCAGAAGAGAGGATTTCTCTATAGAGGAAGATTCTCGGCCTCCTCTGGAAACTTTAAACCCTGCTGTTGTGTATATGCAGTACAATATAAAAACCCCAAACAAACCAGAAAACACAGGGTGCAGCACAGGCTAGGATCTACCAGGCCAGGGAGCAGCTCTGTGGAAAAGGGCCTGGGGATGCTGGTGGACAAGCTCAATCTGAGCGAACAGCGTGCTGCTGCAGCAGAGAGCCAACAGCATGCTGGGCTGCATCTGCAAGAGCACCGCTGGCAGAAACAAAGAAGTTGTCATCCGACTCCACTCAGCACCTGTCAGGCCACACCTGAAATTCTGTGTTCAGTTTTGGTCCCTGCTATACAAAAGCGATGTGGACAGGCTGGAAAGGGTCCAGTGAAAGGCCACAACTGAGCAAAGGACTGGGCAGGCTGCCATATGATGAAAGACCGAGAGAACTGTGCTTTTTGAGAAAAGGAGGCTTTGGGGAGACCTTATCACCACGTTCCAGTATTTAAAGGGTGCCTACAAAGAAGATGGAGACTTCCTTTTTACAAAGAGTCGCTTTGAAAAGGCAAGGGGAGATTCCAATTACACACGAGAGGAAAATTTTTCACAATGAGAACAATCAGCCATTGCAATAATCTCTCCAGGGAATAAAGGAGTAAATTCCCCAACACTGGACAGTTTTAAGATTCTGGTGGACAAAGTGCTGGGACATCTTGTCTAGACTGTGATTTTGCCAAGAAAGGTTGGACCAGATGATCCTTGAGGTCCCTTTCCACTCAGTGTTCTGCAGTTCTATGAACGGAGATACAGTAGATCAAATAGTCTAGTTTCTATATTCTGCCACTGGACTACTATATATCCATACTACTCAAAGAGCCGGGAAGTTTGTAATGCAGTGCTACAAACTGACACACACACACCCACACCCACACACAGACAATATGTTTCTAAGTGAAATGTATCTACCCTTCTAACAAATTCCGTGGTGCATCATCTACACCAGCCATTTCTCAGCCAGCCATTATAAAAGCACAAATTTCCATCAACTTGAAACACCTGCACTTGAAATTCCATGTCAGCAACAAGCTGATAACAAAAGAGGAAAGGAGTCATTCGTATTAATAAACAATGTAATGGAACTGATACAATGCGTGGCTATTGTTCTTTCGTGTTGCTTTGTGAACATCTACATAAATTAAATGCTCCTTTTTTCATTATCAAATCTCTGAGGTTATGACGTGCCGTATTTTATTAGTTCGGCAGTCTCATTCAAATAGTAGCTATCTGACACGATCCTTGCAATTAGTACCTTATGTACATTCTTGAACCAAATTCCTCCTCTGGGATTTAAAGAAAACCCAGGGTCTCAGGAGTCTCTCTTGTAATTCAGCTACATGCTACGCTTTTACAGCTATGCAAATTAGCTGCAAGGAAAGCTGTGATGTACAGCAAAGCAAGAGATCTGAAAATTAAAATCCTGCAGGAGAGAAAATATTTAAAATTTCCTTTACATTTTTTCCTTTGTTTGGCTAATCCCTAAAGGCATTAGGGCAGCATGTTCCATCTTGAAAGTCCCTGCAGAATCATGTACTACTGAGCATAACTACAAATGTGATGCTTTGAGCAGCCAGATAATGGTTTTTAATTGGCTCATCATTGCAGCTTCAGCCCAAAAGCACAAAAATGAATTTAGAACCAATATTAACAGGTGATAATTAAATTATGGGGTCTGCATGCTTAATATATTGGAATAAGGCAGATGAGGCAACAAAGACCATTAAGTTTAATAATGGAAATCAGTATCTACCTTAAGTACTATTTTATAGCACATTAGCAATGGTTGATTAGTGTTAAATCATAAAGTAAATTTTGTTTTCTTACTGAAGCTTTTTTCACCTCTTATTCTCTTTACCTGTGTATTAGTGTGCATGCTAAACTAAGGATGCCCATTTAAACCATTGCAAATGAGCAGAACTCATAAATAAACCCAGTTAATTAAGTAATTGTGATGACTTGAGTACTTTGTTTCCTAAATAAGATATTTACTTGAATAAGCTATTTAAATACTCCTCAATATTAAAGCATACACAGACTGAACAAGTACCATGGGAAACCGTTTTGAATTAAGCAGTACTAGTAAAAATATTCATCATTAAGTCAGCAAGGTCCATAACCCAGATTTCCCATTCTCCCCTGGTGAAGCAGAACTACCTGGGTGCACTGTTCTTACCACTGTAAGAAACAATGCCATGTACAGATTAACCCTGCACTTCATCAAAGCAACAAACTTTGATAGTGTCTCAGCATCACTTCAACTCAAAAAAGGAAAATGCTGGTTTATGGGGTTTTTTGTTTGTTTTTTTGTTTTCTTTCAGGTTTTGTTTTGTTTTGGGGCTTTTTGTTTGTTTGTTTTGTTTTTTGTTTCGTTTGTTCGGGGTGGGAAGGGGGTGTTGTTTTTTTGTATTTTCTTTTCCATGCCTTTACACCTCAGGAAAGAGGAAAGCTTTGGTTTTTCCCATCTTCTTTACACAGACTCCACTCTATGCCTTTTTCTCCACCTCCACTCTTTCCTCCATTCAATTTACCTTATCTAATGCAGCACTATCTCTTCAATCTTGCAAAACTCTGTGTCTCCAAATTAAAGTTTTCATTCTGCTTGCCTTTCTGCTGCTACCTACACTCTTTTGTCTTTTCTGCAGCTTATCCTGTCAACTTGTTCTTTCCCTTTACGCCAGAGTGCTAGGGTTCCTTTTTCTACTCCCATGTCTGCCTCTTAGGCTTGAGCTCAGCAATCAGCTTCCCCTCTTTCTACTCACACTTGGTAAATAAGAGCTATCAAGTGCTTTAGGAAGAAACTCAGTTCTTCTGTGAGACTTTTCCCCATTTGTGAAGTCTCTCAATTGCACTTCTCTCTTCCTGCTCAAGCTTAGTTTTGATCAGCACTTGTACATTTCATGCTCTTGAGGATTTTCCATGTTCAGCCTCCATCTGAAATAACCTTCTTCAAAAGCTAGCCCTTCATTCTCTGTTCCTTTCTTTTCCTGCTTTTTAACTTTTTCTAACATCTTTCATCTGGATGGACATATGTGAATTCTCTTCCCCCCTATTAAAAAAAACCCACAAAAACCCCCATCAAACGCATAAAAATCGTCCATGAATCTTTAGAGTGAAGCACCCATAAAGTTAATGCAAAGTTACCCATTCCTTCTGGTGAACCAGAGAACATACATAAATTAAGCCACGAAGGAGAAATATGGAGGTGTAACCACCTGTTCAGGCAGCTCTTCATGAAGCTATTCAGAACCCTGGGTACCTGACTCTTTGAATGAAAGCACATACTGAGCTTGAAGGATTGAAATTATCTGCGGACCATGAACCACAAGGTTATCGCTGGCCCTCAGGGAATATACTCCATAACTCTTTTCAAATGTGCATGGTTTATTAATACATACTTTTAATATCCTAAGTACTGAAGTCAGATTTCTTGTAAAATGCAGAAGCCAGAGGTAAGAAGGTGGAAATGGCACTTCAGAATATGAAAATCAAAGACTTGGAGAAATTGCCTATGAGTCAAACGTGATCTGCAGAAATTTCATATGACATCACTGCCACCCTACTGTTGATAATGTCAAATTCCAATGGAGTGCCATGAAGCAATGAAGACTGTAAAAAGATTGCATAACTGAACCAAAGAAACATTTTGGGTTTTTCTTAAACCCCTAAACCAACAAAACCTACCAAAACCCCCATGACACAAACTCACTTCATACTGGAAGTCAATTTTTATATCCAAACCATATGAAATTGTTGCAACACCTGGGATTTTCACCAAAGTCAAAGTAAAATAAATGCTTAATGTGCTTGATGAAATTGTGGTGAAGGCTAAGGATTGAACAGACCTTTAATTAAAATTGTCAGTTGTTAGATTAAAAGATGTTAGATACACACATGTGATTGTAACACATCCTCATGGCTCTAACTTGTTACACTCACCCAATGAATTTTACAGCTAAGATTTTAGCATATATGAGCCAGTGATATTGCCTTATTTTAATGTATATAATCCCAAGAGAGTGCTCATAATATTCTGTTTTGTACCATCGTTTATCATATTTATAACATATTTTTTGCAATCTATTTTAGATCTGTTTTAGAGATTTATTTTTTTATTAATAATATTTCTTACATATCTGCATGTAATGCCACTTTACTATTATGAGTTCAACTTGACTTTATTATCATGAGTTCAACTTTATAGGCCTTAAAGGGAGAATAAAATGATATGGAATATATTTCAAAAATCTATGAAAATTATTAAAATTTATTCCCTATAAGTCATGGTACTACAGTTTTAACATCCAGTAACTCACAGCCTACCAGGAATTGAAAGGAATGTCTTGCAATACCAGAAAACAGAATTTTCAGCTCTACTGATTAAGCTTTTAGTGGCTCACAAAATATTGGCGCTTAGATCATGGAGTAAGGCAAAATAAGAAAAAAGCATTTCAGATTTTGTTTTTCTAAATGTATATGGTGCAGGGGAAAATATATTTCTGTTTTGCAGGGTGATACCTCTATGTAACAGTGAGTCCAAATCAAAATGAATAGACACAAGAAAGAAGATGAGGCACGTAAACAGGCATTGCAAATGAAATTTATCTGATGGTTCCACAGTCTGTCACAAAAATTCCACTGTCAAACACACAATTTATGTGCAAAGCATATCCCATGTACTGAAAATCCTTCAAAAACATGGTAATACTCAACACTGAGATGGCATCTGCATCCCACATGCAGAGAAATAAAGCAGAGAAAATTAATTCTAAAAAAGTATTCATGTATCTTTCAAAATGAACCAGTAAAAGCTTAGAAACAATGTTCATTAAAGAACCTTCAGCTACTGCTTAAGAAATTCCTTTGAACTTCCAGCAGTACAATTGAAAGGTCTTTCAATGAAACTACTCTGCATCATTGTGCCATTCATAGGCAGAGTACCTTACATACTACTGTGGTCTTTTGTGACCCACTAAGAATTAACAGCATTACGGGGCCAGTAATATTTATGTGAAGTGACAGCAACACAGAACTCACTGAATTCTTCTGCAGTTTTCATTGATTTTGACAGCAGTGTCATCTATGCTACTGAGAGAGAAACCTATCTAGTTGTCCCACGGCTTTTAAAATGCACTTTTATTCTGTGTAGAAGTCTTAGACACACAAAATATGTTAAATCAGCACTGCCAACTCCAAGTACTCAAATAAAAATGATAAAGTAATAACATGTATGAATTTATTTAAATTCATTACTAACTTTTAGACACACATTGTTTTGGTTTTCTCCAAAACCACAGGAATTAGAAATCTTATTTTTCTCAAGCAAAGGCTGAGTTTTTTAATATGCATGCACATCTCCTAAAACACTGCACACGCACACACACAAGAAGGATGAGAGTCCCAATAAAACTTCAAGACTTGTCAACATTGTCTATACATGCACACATCTTCTCCAAAGGGAAACTGTAAAACAAAGCGAAACAGTAGTAGAACTTAAAAAAAAAAAAAAAGTTAAAAAAAACCACGCCAGGAGTTGTAGCAAGCAAGATTAAATCAATAACAAATCAACTGTCAAATAACGTGGAGTGTTGTCAGTCCTCAAGCCCAGCAAATGTGGTTCCTCTCAAATGCTGCGGCAACAGTGTCTCAGGTTGTTCACAAATCCATCTAACTGAATACATTCTTTGGGCTTGCTATTCAGAAAGTATGTTTTTAATTCAGAGTCAGATGTGGTGAAATGCCACACTCAGAATTCCCGCTTCTTCTGTGTCCGGAGCTCACAAGAATGGAAAGAGCCCAGGCAGACCTCAGTCTGCATGTAAGTACCTGTGGGCAGAGGCAACATTTGGCCACTCATGAAAACAGAACATGGCATAATACAGTTGACTTTTCAGAGGACAAGAGTGCTCCCAAAGCCCTTTAGCTGTGACCTCTTTACTGCAGACTTAGCTTCATAGGATGGTCCATGCAACACTGCACGGAATCCAGAGAGATCCCAAACCTCCCGCAGAGCCCTCTGGCAGCAAATGCTGGAGCCAACGAAACCTTGGAGGGAAGAGTGAGCAACTACAAGGAGATGAAAGTAGCAAAGAGAAGAAGAGCTGAAGGATGTATTTAGATAAACAGTTCGCAGATGAAGCATCATAGAAGAGACTTGAGGCCATGTGTCTCACTTGCTTTTTGTTTAATGCACGGATCTTGCTGTACACTGCAAACCATTTCCTTTGTGCAGCTTGTTATTCAGCTATTAATAATCTGAAACTCAAATTCCTCTTCTATTATTGCCTAATATTGCTATTATTGATTTATATGACACTGCCAGACAGAGAATTTAACAGACAGAGCTGATTTCAATAGAAGTCTTTATCAGAATGACAGTATATAATTATAAAATAAAATAGAAGTTTTAATTTTAAAATAGCAAACAAATGGAAAATGAAGTCTTCATATTTATGAAAATAAAGAAGACTGCAGTTATTACATCAAATCTTTAAAAATCATCACACTTTTAAGTTTAGAAATGGGGAATCCCTGGCAGCAAAATGTGTGAAGACAGAATGTTTATTTATTAGTGTTATTTTTAAAAGGATGTTCCAAGTCAAACTCGACAGCTTGTTTACAGTGGGGTCCTGCCCAAGGGTGGCTTAAAAGATATTAAACAGGCACACACCGAGAATATCATGTTACTGCACAAGATACAAGTTTGCCTATGGCTTGATTTTTACCGTGACTGCTTTAATGATTTCTTATTTATTTTTCAGGAAGCACTAATCTGTTTTACCTTACACTCCCTCTAAAAAGAAAAAGAAATGCAAGACAAAACTCTTCAGGTATACAAATATATCTAAAATATAGACACTTATATTTCTAGCTGAATCAACTAGTGGGGTGATGCACAGAACCTATGTCAAATGTCTGCTGATGTCTGCAGATGCTGAACTTATTCACAGAACATTAGCTTTTTTGTATCTCTAATGATTTCAATGAAAGCCAAGAATTTTTGCAGATTTCTTAACTTTCAAAATGGGTCTTAAAAAGATGGTGATTTCATTACAGAATAACGTTTGGTAGTCTCTCCCATCATAAAGTTTTGGAAAGGAGACAGCTTTGAGTAGGGATGAACTCCTGCGGGCAGTGCTCTTGGTAACATCATTTAGCGGAGAGTTATCTCAGAAATGTGGCAGCTGTTTCTGATGCTAGGAACATCAAGTAGGAAACTCAGAGTGGGCTGAAGAGAAACTACCATGACAAACCTGACATTTAATAATTACTTTAATTTACAAAAACATGTCTTCAAGGAATGTTTAACTCATCACACAAATATTTTCCGTATTTTACAAATAAAGAGCTTTCTTAAGAGTTTTAACACTAATTCTCAATAGGAAAAAGACAGAAATACTTCGCAGAAGACAACCCCCTGACTCCAGGGACTCCAATCTAAAGTGGCCTCAACTTTCAGTAATGTTAGAGTTGCAAGTTCTTAGCCATGTTTAGCTGAGCAGCATTTGGCTGAGCAGAGCTTACTTGAAGTTGATTATTAAAACCTCAAGTGGAATGAAGTGAATACTTCATTCCAACACCAAACCACATCTGCTTGCTGAACCTTCAGACAGGACACAGGCAAAATATCTCCTAAAATATCAAGTTTAATATTAGTACTTTCTAGTTTTTTGAGGTGTGGTTATGTGAAACCAAAATTCAATTCACATAGATGATGTTACACGTGACATATGCCAGGTGATTTCGTGTGTCCATATGGTGCACATAGATAGAGCATTCAAAATGGGTGTCTACAGAAGAGAAAAACTGGAAAGGAAATCTTATATCAGAACTTCCAAACTACCACACCAGAATCTCCTCCTTTTACTGCTGCACGTCTGGAAATAATAGATGTGATGCGCAACATGAACTCCTATAGGACTTGAAAATAAAATACATATATGAAGCTACAGACGGTGCAAATTATAGGAAAAGACACACAACAATGAATGCTGTGCACATAATGAGTAAACGGAAACTTTTCAGACAAAATTTAGCCCTAAATTACTTTTTAATCAGCATCACTGACATAAATGGGAATACACAGGTATAAACTGAGGCATAATCTAGCCCCTTGTAGCTATGTTCGGGTTCTTCATTTGAAGCAGAATCTAATTTGCAATATTAAAATAGCATTATCAGTCATTTATGTAACACAGCAATCATTTTACCACCTCTCCCACCCCAATAATAATGTTTATCAAAGAATTAGACAATCCAAGTTTAAAAAATGAGTTTTGCATTCTAGATCAATTTGTCAAGACAGTAATTTCTACTTTGACAATAACAAAGAGGCTTCCTGAATTACTGTTAATGTTGGCATTTAGACGGAGCAATCTTTTACAGTGTTCTGGAAGTTAACACTGAAAACATGGCCTGACATGCCTCCATTTCAATGGTATGCTGGCACTAGTTCTCATGTTTTCCGTGCTTTTTTTGTTCCTGCCTCCAGTTTGCTAGCACAGGGAATTGATCTATCTCAAAAATAACCTTAATATGTTTTTTTTTTACCCTGTAACTTGGCTTAGTTCCCTGATCTGATTCACTGCATGGCTGCACAAATACTTCTACCAACACAACCAAGGAGCTACAAGGACTGTGTAAGCCTGAACTGCAGCCAAAACCAATTACATGTCAAACTATGGTCTACATTTGAGCAGACAATGTTAATGTACTAGATGTAAGGGACGTTGAGAGGTCTGTAAATGTTGTGATTACCAGCTAGCTGTTAACATTGATACATGGTGGCTGGCTGCTGTGAGAAGAGTGTAACGGGTTAATTCAAGTGCTTTACTTAAAGGAGTTGGGTACAACAGCTTCATATGGGGCCACTCGAGAAAACAGATGCCACTGAGTTTTAAGTTTTACAGCTGTAAATGTTTCACATATATGAACTTCTCAAGTCTGTGTGAGTTCTAATATAGACCATGCCAGAAGCACCCCAGGAACGAGGACTTGCACAAAGACTTTGAGAATGAATAACATGTCCATACTTCAGAGACAATATTAGGAGGCTGACTGTGAACAGTTCAGCCTTGGAGAATGATGACACCTTTTCCAATGCTTTTTGCCCTTTTTTCCCACTGATCACAGTTCTGAACTGCTCTCCTTAATATCTGTTGGGCAAGAAGCCAGGAAAGAAAAATAACCCTTTACTAAACTAACGAAATCAAAAACAAACAAACAAACAAACAAATCCCCCAAACCAAAAAGCCCACCCAATTGCAAGCTTATGTTTTACTACCAGGCACCAAAGAATCCACACAAAAAGAGTTGGTTAATATTACTACCTACTGTCATTCTGTCATTCACTTCACTGACAAAAAAAAACACTGGGAAAGAAAGAACACAAAGCAAATTACTTGTTCCTCACAATTTCTTCTGGTGTGTACCTACTGTAGGGTCTAAAGTGCTGTTAGGTCTAAATATGGAGGAGTTTCATAAAGATTAACTTCAGTGTATAGAGACTAGTTTTCCTTTTGAATTAGTGGTTAAGGACATCAAGAGAACAAGTAATCTCTGTGAAACTGCCTTTTGGATGTATCTTTCTTTTCATTTGTTCTAGAGAAAGACAAAAGCATAATCTACCCAAGGAAGGTTATACACTAATTCTACCCATCACCGTGTCACCATGTGCTCTGCTGTGGAGCAAAGGTAGTCAGGTTAAAATCATGCCACAGATAGCACCTAAAAATAATCTTAGGACCCCAAAATAATCCTAGGGCCCAAAATAAGGAAAGGAATCATGGGCTCCTTGCCCTTGAAATAGAGAACAGCCTCTTCTCTGCAGAGAGAACAATGTAGGGCTGCTCAGTGCATCTCAGGCACAGAGCAAGTCCATGCAGGTGGCTGTGAGCTGAGGGTGTGAAATTGCAGCGCTTGTACAAAGCGAGGTGTCAGGAAATTTGCAAATTCGCAGCCTCAGCTCCTGTGCCTGGGGCCCAAAGCCCTGTGAAGCCAAGAGGACACAGCGCCGTGCAAGGCGTGCCACCTCTCCGGCACCGCCTGCTCCGGCAGCACAAGGCAGCACTCGAGCAGGATCTGCTCGGGTCACAGCTGACGCTCCCGCACTCCACGTACTGATAACCGCAACCGCTCCGCCGGCTGCGTGTGACAGGAATGGATCCGAACAGAGTTTTTCCTTTTATAAATTCTATCTGTAGGGTGCTTTTGAAAGATAGTATTTCCTTAATCTAAAATGATCAGAGGTAGTACATCTCTGTTAGTTTCACACGGGAGAGGCAAGATTCATGACACCATAGTTTAATGCTGCTCTTATCAGAAACCTGCAGAGATTAGAAACTGTAAGAAAAACATTGATGGACGTTTTCAGGCTTTCTGGATTAGTTTGGCATTAACTACCAGCGGCTTGCTTTCTTTGACAACTCCTTTATAATTGGGCACAGATGGATGAAAATACACTACAAACACAGTGAGATTTTCTTTAATCATTAATTTTCACTTAATTTGCCAGATGGCTTTGGTTTCTAGTGTACACTTTATTTGCTCGTGTGTCATTTGCAGGGTTTTACTTCTTTTTGGTTAAAGTTTTATGTCTCCTGAAATCTTGATTTTGTTATTGTCTTCCAATCTCTTTATAAAAACCTAAAGAAGATGAATTAGTCTATTTGATTATTTTACTTTTAATTTCTTGTAAGCACTTCAGTTTTCCCTCTAAGAAAACAGAAGACTTTTACACTACCAATAAAGTTTTAATGTTTAAAGTTAAAATTTCCCAAGCTCATGTGTAAAACATTACTGTAAAAGTAGCCTTTCCTAATGTTTGTGCATTGTTCATGAAAACGGGGCATGTTCATTCACACATTTGCATCACTTTTTCTACCTACTCTTCTCTCTGCTTTGCCTCACACTGAAATTGTTGATTTCACACCCCTTTGAGAAAGTATTTGAATGGAAAAATTACACATTCTATTCAGAAAAAAAAGTGTTTCTTAAACTTGCGCTTTAACTACAGTTAGGAATGACTTCAGAAATCATTGGTGTTTCATGTCAACTAATTCCTAAGACTGTGTTTATTCTTCAGGCATGCCAAGATGCTCCTTTATAAGCTTTTCATCAAGTCCTTCTTTTTAACCAGGATGGTAAGATGCTATTTTTTTTTTTGGTTAAAAAAGGAGATGGCTGCTAAGTATGTGGAAAACCTTTTTCTGATGTTGAGTTAGGTGTATTGGAGTTTCTTTTCATAGCCCAAGATTTACTCTGAGCTCTGTAACCATACTTCCCCAAGGACAATGTTCTATGAGAAATGCGTTGGACACCAGGGAGGGCAGCATGTAAAGAGCTTCTCATGATAGGTAAAAACAGCAGAATCTTTTAAGTGTCAAGTCTCTGACAAGCAAAAGGATTAAAGGCAATGCTAAATTTGAACCTGAGCATTTTCCTGCTGTGGGGTTCTTTGCATTTATACAACCTTGGTTTGTTCTTAGTAACTGTTCCTTCAGTGAGGCACTGATGAGACTCCGTCTGAAGGTCATGTTATGCTTTCTGCTGATGCATTGGATGTAACATTATGCTGAACTGATGAATGAAGGCAGAAAGAGGAATGGAGAAAGTGTTAAATGGATATGAAATGGAATATTCAGAAAACAGCTCCAGGCAATCAGAACAGGGCAGGGATGAGTGAACAAAAGAACAAGGTTATCTACTCTCATATGTTAAAAATTCTCAGGGGACTCTGTGTCAACCTTTAAAAAAACAAACCAGAACAATGCAGCAACAGAAACAAGAAAGGAAGAAAGGAAGGAAAAAAAAAAAATCCCCATTTCTTTCCTGTCTAGAAATGTTACTTTATCGTCCGTTGCAGCAATGGATGCCTTTACAAGAACAAAAGGGAATGAACAGGAGGTATAATTAGACTTTCCAACACTTAAACAGTTACAAAACTATTTTTTTCCCCTGGAGAAAGATGATTCAAGTTTCTTAATACATGGTATTTAACTTAAATAATACAGGGAGCAATGCAACCACAGCAAATGCTGAGAGCCAAGATTCTTTTTACATAAAACTGGTAGGCAAAGTCATTTTGTAGAGCAGTTTGCCTGCTTAGGGATACAGGCAGCTCTCAAAGTGAAGAAGTAATCTGAACAATATCAAAACATCAAATGTGCATTTCCATTGAGATTCCCAAGACTTCTACTGAAAATTCCCCCTTCACGTGCACTCATCTTTATAATAAGAAAACAAACTCTCCTTTGATGAGTTACAATTACAGCTATGAATCCAGGTTTCTACTGATTTTCACACAATTCCTATTTTTTCCGGTTTCTTTTTGACAAAAAATAAAATCACACCAAGAAAACACTCCTAATATAATAACTTCTATTAAAATTCCAGTAAAATTCTTCAGCTCTTCAAATTAATGCTTCGGTAAAATTTAAATAATACACCAGAAGTTTCCAAAAGCTATGAAAGAAAAAAAAAAAAAAAAAGATAAACATTTGTATATAGAATCCAAATGGTACAGGCAGCTACATCAGTTGTACTACTCCAACCATGTCCTGCGGAAAACACACTGGATCCTGTTGAAGGCAATGGGAGCTCCACAAGCAGAACTGAGAAGAGGTTTTGGCATCACACTGCAACTCTCGGCAAATGTTTATGTCATTTTAGTCCCATCTGATACATTCATGGCAGATATGGATTTCAAGGTAGGTATAAATCAAGAATAACGAGCACTAGGTGTGACACTTCAAAGAAGGGGATTAATACGTATAAGAAATGCACAACTGAAATTAAGTAGTTTGGCCATTCTTTTTAATGAAGAGAGAAAATTTAAGGCTCAGCAAACTAAACAGAATTTTTATTTGATTAATATTAGCTTTAAATGGAATGTGTTGTTAGCAATGGCATTTAAGAAAAGGGAAAAAACAGAGTTAGTGAGGCTTAAAAACAGCAAGGGAGTAGAATATGTTCCAGTAAGAAAGCGTATGATTCACAGAGAACTGCTTTCTGTTATAGCAACAAGATCAATTAGATCTGCAACAGCTGAAAACCATTAACTGCTGTTGGCTGCTGTTAGCATAATGGGTTGTTTCTGCTCCTTATTCTGGTGTCAGTTTATCACTTTACTACCCAAACAGTTCTGCCTGAAGCCCTGGTAATCTTAAATATAGAATTGTTAGGAACAAAAGAAAATCTCCCAGCATACAAATTGAAGTATTAAATATTACTAACCTTTTTATAGATTAAACACAGCTTCAGCTGCCAAAATTGTTCAGTACAGTGTCAGAGATGTCTTTGCTTTACGTTTTCATTTTTTTATTTTGTGAGAGGCAGAGACAGTCGCCTAATGTTAGTCAAGGTAATTAATTTCTAGCCAGTCATATAAGGGGGAAAAAACTGGGGCAAGAAAAGCTTCTATAGAGCAGCCAGCAACAGCACTTCTTTCTTCTCCTACTTTACGGAAAACAAGCAAAATTAAGTTAGTCAGACCCCTGTTCTTCTCATTGTCTCAGAGTTCCTGCGCTGCCACACAGTGTGTCCTTGCTGTCCACAAAGTTCTGTACCACCTGGGCTTGGTCCTTTCCTCTTTCAAATTAGCAACACATTGCCTTCTCTAAAACCACGCCATCTTTCTACACAGTTTATCTACAGCACAATGTTCCTGATTTTGTGAAGAAAAAAATGGTATGTCTTCTACTATATTTTCATTTAAATATTCATAGCATAACACTCAAAGTGACAGGCGGTCTTCTAGATGAGGTTTGTTTTCTTCTGCTCATTAATGGCTCAACCTCAGGCAGCATTATTTCTGTAACTTGTCAACTCGGTTTTCTCAGCTCAATGCTATTCCCTTTCTTCATCATCTTGGTGGCTGCTTTTACAGGTTTTCAAATTGTTGAGTGGGAAATATCAGGAACACCACCGCTTACACCCTGGGCTAAATTAATGCCTCTTGTATGAGGAGCCATGTAAGCACGTGTTAGATTTTTTTTTGTAGTGGGTGGTAGGGGAAATGAAATGCCAACACTGATTTATGTTCTCAGAGTTCAACTGAGAGATAAGCCTGTCTGCTTCAAACAATGAGGTGTGGTTAAGAGATCCACAAGATAGTACTAAACCCATGAGAAACATTTGCACAGGACATTCAGACACTAGGTTGACCTAGCCAGGGTCTACGAAGTAAAACAGACCCCAGCTTTGATGAAGAGTTGGTGCTAATGGTTGTGTCTGTCAGGACTTCACAGTTTAGATTCCTCCACTGCCTGCAGTTTCAGAGTAAGTCACCATCAGTTTGCACAAACCTCTGCTGGCCAGCACCAGTGTGCTTGCATGACTGCCTGCAAAAGGGAGTTTAACACCCCTCTCTCTGTCCTGGGCGTGGTTATATCATGACCCCCACCGATTAGAGGTGCCACAGAAACCTGTTTTCTTTATCATCTTAATCAAAATTCTCTTCTTCCTATGCTTGTGCTTTGGACAGAGGCCCCTCTGTGGCTAGGATGGGACTGAGAAGTACAAACATCTGAGGTGTGCTTTCAAACCCTTAATACATACTTATAATAATTATTATTATTATTAATAATATATATTAATATTAATACATACTAATTATTATTATTATTACGTATTTAGAGTGATATCCCACAGCCTCTTCCCTCCACTGCATCACTTGGCTGCTTGGCATCATCAGAATATCTGAGCACCTGTAACTCAGCAGAAATTTTATGAAATTTTAGGAAACCATGTTGCCAAGAGCCACCTATAAGCACAAGGAGGAAACTGGTGATGAAAGACTCTATCTTACCCTTTTGTCCATGATTAATGACATATAAATAATAAAAAAAGAAAAACTGCAATAGTTAATAATAATTTATATAGCAACTAACCCATATTTCTTTAGTTGTCCTAACTTACATTAAAACTTACAATGCTACAGCTTTACAGTTCTAAGCCATTTAGTATTTGCCTGTGTCTTAGAAAGGAAAACACAGAAAGTCCCAGTGCAGCTGAGGGAATGAGGTAGAGGGTAGACAAGGTGTAGATGGAGAATAACGCAACTGTATCTATGGATCAGTTAACCAGCAAATTCTGTTTTGACCTCAGATGTACAGTTGTGTTAATTATGAAGTGTACATTTACAATAGCCAGCCTGGAGTGTGAGCAATGTTATGTTTTGTTCTCCTGCACGAGATGGACTTTTTATAAAAACGGGAAAGTGGTTCAAAACTTTTAACATTTATCTCTCAGAATTAAGTGAGCAAGCCAGTCCTGTAAAGAGGGACTTGTTCTTTCTTTTCTTCCTTTCTGTTATCAGGATTAGAATAAAAGAATCAATAGGGCTATGAAGACGGTGAAGGATCTTGAGGGGAAGCTGTATGAGGAGCAGCTGAGGTCACTTGGTCTGTTCCACCTGGAGAAGAGGAGACTGAGGGGACACCTCAATGCAGTTACAACTTCCTTGTGAGGAGAAGAGGAAGAGGCAGGCACTGATCTCTTCTCTGTGGTGACCAGTGACAGGACCTGAGGAAATGGCATGAAGCTGTGTCAGGGGAGGTTTAGGTTGGATGTTAGGAAATGATTCTTCACCCAGAGCGTGGTTGGGCGCTGGAACAGGCTCCCAAGGGAAGTGGTCACAGCACCAAGCCTGACAGAGTTCAAGAACCATTTGGACAACATTCTCAGGCACATGGTGTGATTGTTGGGTCTGTCTGGTGGAGGGCCAGGAGTTAGACTCGGTGGTCCTTTTGGGTCCCTTCCAACTCAGGATAGTCTCTAATTCCATGAAGAATTTCATTTGGTAAAAGCTGTTTTAAGATTTACAACGATTTAGCAAAATACTTCTTAAGTGAAATATTTTGAAAGCATCTTGTATGTGAAGCAGAGTGCAAGTAAAAAGTAAAACTGGTGCAAACAAAAAAACATTTTCTCAGGAGAGAGTGTTTGCATTCAAGTGCTGACCTTAATCTCCCTGGCAGCTCACGGACTAATGCTGCCCAAGTTAAAGAGTGGTGATGACTGTCGATTGCTCTCAGTACACGGAAGGAGACATTACAATACTATTATGGACTTTTTACCCCCCTTCTAGCCTCAAAGAACATCCTCTGACTGACTAATCTGGTAAACTATACAACTGGATCAGCTATTTTATATGATCACTAGATTAGGGTAAAACCAGGACTGCTTTGGAACTTGAGGAGTTGGAATCCTTCCATGTATAGCCTTTCAAGGGCTGAAACAAACTGTGCTGCCAAGATAACAACAGTGTAGCCTGAATAATAAGAAAGTCTTTTTGACATGAATTTAATTGCAAGTTCATAATTAAGCTTTAATGAAAGTTACTCTTTGGGGAGAAATCCAGGCTTTGGGCCACTACAATACTGCCCTACCTCTGTGCAAAGTTTTATATCATTGTATTCTTAGCTTACAGTAATGATACAGGGTCTGATTATAACCTGTACTGCACGTAAAAGAAAGAAATCACACTAAGGTCTTTGCTAACTGCAGATGTAACCAGCAATTTCTGTTAGAAATTTGTATGTGATGCCATTAAGGGAAAATTATCTTATGTTTGCCACTTTTAAAAAATCTTGTTGCTTCCCTCAAAAGCAGACAGTTTTTATTCTGAATGACATGTGAAATTTTACATTCCATAGTGAAGAACTTACTAAAAAGGCAGTAGAAGCCACTGTGCAAAACATAATAAAGAGAATTTTTTTTAAATGAAGGAAGGGGGAATCAGTTCATTTGATTAAAAGAAGCACTCAGGGAAATGGGTACTTGAATTTATCACTCTTTGGCAATGGTAATTTTGCCATCCTATCCAGAAGAGCAGAGCAAAGGATCTACACAACAAGTAAAATTTCTCTCCTTGCATCCAAAAGATTATAATGCAAAAGTAAAAAGAGACAAGCTTGTTGAGGAAGGGAGAAATTATAACTTAACAAGGAGCCAGCCCACAGCTGTCACTCAGGAACCAGACTGGAAAATGTTCTGGTATATTATCATTTTCTAAAAGGTTTATTTTTGTAAAACTGCGAGTAATCTCAATGTCTAAAACACCAGATACCAATACCAGGAATAAAAGATTAAACAACAGTTAAAGTATGGGACCTAAATAAATACCATTTTCAGAAGTAAATTCACCTTGTTACATTCATCTACTTCCGTGTTTGAAATCTATGCTTCAAATTTAAATGTAAATGCATTAAGCACAATGCTGAAGCCTTTCTAAGCATTTATAGGAAAGAAATACTAATCTTGGCTTTCAGCGTGTTTTATAGGATTTGAAAAGTCACCTGCAATCATAAAAGATTTTCTAAGCTGTACTCTGAGACAGTTGTGTGAAATACATAACAATGGAACTTTTATTTCAAAACTTGACGGTATTATTTAGTTTTAGTATCTACCTCAGGAAGCATCTTGTGTTAAAAAACCCCTGTGGACTGCACAAAATATCACCTGGCATTTCTCTCCTTCTGTAAAAGAAATACTATGCCAAGAGTGTCCTTACGAATTCCCTCCTTTGCCTGTTAGACAGGCAGAAGGATTTCTTGAAGATAAGGATCAGGGGGTGTGGGGAGGCTCTGTTGTGAACACTGTCTTTTCTGTGAGATGAAGCTTTTTTGAAGAGAATGGTTTTGCAGACGTTTTCTCTAACCTTATGTAGTCAGTCTGGCATGGTTTTTTGCTTGGAGAGTGTGTGGTGGAGAATCTTCATCCCTACTTCTCGCATGTTTTTTCTTGGATGTTGTCTGAGTAAAAATGAGTAATTTCACTGTTGATCACTTTAATAAAGCTGCCATCTGAAATAAAGTATATGCATACTTGCAAGGCTACAGGTTTAAAGAGAGAAAGCTGTAAGGAGAGAAAGGAAAGTGCTTCCTTGCCTTGGAGCTTACACCAGTATCTTGGATGGGATATAGCACCTCATCAGCAAGGGAGCTGCTTCCATACAGTCTTAACTGCTTCTCAATCCAGAGGTTTTGCCATTGGAGCTATGCCTGGTGGTGGCACAGTATTTTCCACCTCATGACTTAAACTATGACAGTGGCAGAACTTGAAAGCATAAATCAGCCTGAGTCCCATGAATGAGATCAAAGCAATGTCTTCTTTTTCCGCTCTCTTTTTTTTTTTAAATTAAAAAAAAAAAAAAGGCTCAAAGGCTTTGTTCTAATAGTAAGAGTCATCAGAAAAGCAGAATAGCCTGATGATTACTCTGTTTTTTAACAGATGACTCATCCTTTGATGAATCTTGAGGGAAAAGAGCACTGGGTTTCTTGCCTTTCCTGGAGTAGCTTCAGGCCTTCGTGAGTCAAGCCTCACGCACTGAGAAAGACAAATCTACAATGTTTACCACTGTGTTAGTAATGAGCGTACTGTGCATCAGCTAGCACACATTCCTTCTTGAGGCACATATTTAAAACATATTACTTCAGCAAACATTAGATAATTAGCAGCTCTTAATTGCAGTTTAATTTCTTACCTTTTCCTGTAACTTTTAAAATGCTATCAGAAATAAAAGTGGTTTCGGTGCTTCAGAGTTGTTCCATATTGCATCAATCCACCAAACAGATCTCTCATAAACCCAGCTAAATGTTTTACAGTTTCCTCACTGGGCTACAAGAGGGTTAAACAGCCAAGCCAAAAAGCCTTTAATGAAAATGCTACCATGACTTCACAAGTTTCACAATAAACGTAGATATTTATAGATTTTCTGTGCACTGAGAGCACAACAGAAAGTTGGTCCAGGTAACGAGTTTGGTTTAAGATGACAGTTCAGTGGGCACACAACACAGAGTACAACTGCACTGCCACTCTCTCTCGACAAAGTCTACATGGGCTCAGATATGGTTATTAAGTACCTGGGAACCCAGCTTTTTACAGTGAGGAGCTGCTTGTACTAATGAGGCTCTGACATACGCAAGCCGCTTTTGTGATTCAGTTCCATTATACAAATGTTCCTTTTAAGATGTGTGCTACATGCGCGATCACAGCAGAACAGATGCACGAGATGAAAAGTGAGGAAATGAGGGGGAAAAAAGCTTTCTTGGTCATTTTAAGTTCCTACCATTGCATTTGATTTTTCAGCCCCAATACCTTCAAGATTCCCAAACCCTTTTTTCTATATTACACTTTACACCAATCTACTAAATTACTGAAATTTAATTATATGGAGTGCATATTTCAGTTGTAGTGGAATTTTTCCGCATATTTGCATGTACTAGTGACCACTACAGTCTGCTATATTCTCGTAGAATTTTTTTTGTAGAATATTTCAGTTGCTATTTTGTTTGCTTGCCAACTCACTTCTTAAAGATGACAAATTAAAAAATAGAAGCTGCAACCATAAATCTGTTAGGATCTTATTGTTATCTAGGATTTTAAAACCAGACAGGGAAGTATTTGAAAATGTTTTTTTCACATGAAATATTATTGGAAGAAAATCTGTATTGCTTCCACTGTTCTAGCATCACTGCGTATGAAAAATTTCAGGAAATTTATCTTTACAACCACCCTGCAAGACAGGAAAACATACTATTCCTATTTTATACACAGAAAATTCAAACACACCAAGACTAAGTAACAGGCCATATTATAAAAGAATGTGGAACTGAACTTTCGTCTTCCAAATCACACACTAGCACTCACATCACACAAGCCTAATTCCTTCCTTGACTACAGATAAATAGCAGGCAGCCTACTCAAAAGTAGTGTTTAACTACAGAAATCACATTTCACACAGATTTAACCATCCTTCAACTACGTTTCTCCACCAACTTAACTCACTGACAACTACCCAGACCTATAAGAAAAGCCAACCAAAAGTATCTCAACTATGAATCAAAGGTACAAACTGATCACACAATAACTCAGAAGGAGGATGTTAGCATTTCCATATAATAACTTAAAACAAGGATGTTCACTTTTCTAAATGATTGAATTGGGAGATCAAGTCCAGAAGACGTCCTTTGCTTGTTCACTCAAAAATGATGTAAGTATGTAAATATTAGACTTGCTCACATCCAGTTCATCAGTTATCTATGTTGTTCTGTAAGAATAACCCTTGTTGGTCATTACCACTCCCCCAATCACTTATGTGAATCATACAAAGTGCAAGTAATTTTATTCCTGTCAGCTTACTGATTAAAATGTTTTGCAGTACAGAGCGAAGAACTGACTCCTACAGGATCCCAATAGAAAATGTGCCTGGTTTACAGGTGTATTGACATCCCTTTGTTTGCTGGTTTCTAATTCAGTTAGAAAGCCAGATTGATCTTGTATCATTATTTTTATTTAAAAATGTCAGACAGTGCTATGTCAAGCCTTACAGAATTCTATATATCTCATAGTAACAATATTAGCTTTCACCAGCCAAAGTTTTAATCTAATAAAGATGAATGCACAGTTAAACAAATATTGATTGGCGTTACACCTCTCTCCTTTATTTCTGTATCAATGGAGGCCTGCACTACATTACTTCACCTACAAATGATGTCAAGGACAGGCTATAATCACATCCATAATTTTTGTTAACTTTGCTTACAGACAAGAGTAAGACACTGAATTCCGGTTAAATTAAAAAGAGGGGAAAAAGAGTAAGAACTTAGGTTGGCTTCTAATTCTGACCTAGTTTCCATGTTTCTCCAGGAATTTATGACACGCCTCACACAAGGACAACAGGGCAAGATTTTAGTTGTTGTTACCAAGATTTTAGTTGTTGTTCTGATACTGTATTTGCCAAAATGGTGCAGGGAACTGTCTGAAGAGGGAGGAAAGAAAGAAGAAAGGGGAGGAATGCAGGGGGAAGAGGAGGGACAACAACTTATTTTAAATCCTCTCTTCCCATGGAAGCAGGAACACCTCTAAGGTCAGGCTTCAGGAGTTTTGGCTGTAGGCTGACTGCTCTTGCCATCTGCGACCGTGCAGAGTGCTCCCATGGCATTAACATTAAAAGTTTGCTGAAGTGAAGCAATTTCAAATGACTGAAACTCATATGTGCATTTACTCATTTTAAGTGAATACAAAGTCTTTTTTTCAACCTTGTTAATCTCAGACCTGAATCTTATTTCCTTGCCTTTTTGAATATGGTTTCTAAATCAAGATTCATGTAGGAAGCAACCCAAGGCAAGTACTGTATTTGCGATGTATTTTAATTCTCCACATTCTGAGATGTACAATTCCCAGTTATGTCTTGGTTGCATCCAGACCATGGAAGAGAAGACCCAGCTGCATATTGTAGAACAACTCTGTAGAATAATAAGGTAACACCTTGAAGAAGCTTATGACTGCCTTCAAACTGGCCACATATGCAAAACACACAGTATCTACAAACTCCTCTACACAGGAGAAATAATCGGGCCTAGCTGTGTTTAACAGAAGATAAAGAAAATACTTACAAGGATATGATTATAAGGGATGTGAGCAGATTGTCGTCTTTCATTCAGAGTCTTATCACGGAAAAGAGGATATACTAGATGTAAAGTTGTATTTGGCTAGACTTAGACCGGCTGAATGAATAGAAGCCATCATTTCAGTTTATTTAATTTAAAAAGCAGGTCAAAGTGCTGCTTTCAGATACCTATTAATATTGAAAGGATCTTCTGGTTATTACAGTTATACTCCAAAATGTCCTCAGAGCAGTACAACTATACTAAATTGTATGCCTCACTGAACAAAAAGAATGATGACTAAACAATTTTTTTAAGACTTTAGAGTGCAAAAATATCATTAATAACACTAGACTAGAAATAACCAATTTATCCTTCCATGATATTTTCACCCGAATGTATCTGAAAAAACTACTTTAGACTAATGGGAAAGAAATATTTCCTTTAGAAATAAATTCTCCCTGATCCTCTCTCTTCCCTCCTACCCCGGTTGTGAACATCTTTGTCCTCCATACAGCAAGTCCTAATAAAATTATTAACCAAAGACTAAAAAAAGCTGGAAACACTATTTTAATTATGTTCTAACAAAAATAATGACAGCATTAAATTTTACCTTACACAATTAAAAAAGACTGATTGTTCTTTAATTTGAGGGATCAGAGATCAAAACGAGGAACAACAAAAGTTAAATTCTAGCAAAACTGTGTTTGCCATATTACACCATCTATTCTGTAATACCTTGAGCTCCTGCTACTCAAGTTCATTACGTCTTTCTGCCATTAGTTCATATTTTATTTACAGCAATGTTAAAATGGGTATTTAAAGCTAGAAAAGAGGTTCCAAAAATAGAGGTTGATAAATACTGTTGTAAATGGTGTAAGACAGACTCTTTGTATTACAAGTTGGTATTAGGCTCCAATTTTGAAAACTTGTACACACTGTGAAAAGTGAAGAGGACTAAGCAGAGTGAGCAAAGTTAAGCAGGTGCCTGAGTTTTTGTAGGATTACAACCTTATTACACCGTCTGGTGGAATTTGCTTATTTCTAAGGACTAGAGAGTTACTACAAGCTTGGTTTTGGCTTTCTCCAGACAAGATTTGCTATAATGAGATGTCCATAATGTTCCTCTTCATCACACCAAAACAGGAGATGGGGTTTTTTTCAGAGAAAGGGAGAGAGAGAGAGGGAGAGAGAGAAAGAGACAGACAGACAGACAGACAGAAGTGAGTATTATTTCAGCTAATTATTATTAGCTAATAAAAATGGAAATTCCCAGGCTATTTGTCATTTCCATTATAAGCAGATTGCTTTGTGGAGAGAAAAACTGACAATCATTCAATATTCTTGTATTACTACTGTAAGTATCTGTTTGATAACAGCAATAGTCTCATTTGTTCAATTTATAACTAATCAATAGCAATAATTTAGTATTTTGCAGTAAAGAATTCTATTAAGAAAGCGCCGTTTTGCGCAGGATGACAAAGGCTATCTGTTCACAAATTAATGCTTTGCTTCAGAATTAAACATCAAGAGTTGTCCTCCAAACAAGGACAGATTTGATGAGGCTGAGGGGAGTACAATGCAGCCCACGTGCTCTAGGCAATTTCCCTATCTGTATTATAGATGCATCTAGCCCTGTCTAACCCCAAACACCCTCTGTCTGAAAAAAATAATAAAACACTGAGCTAAGTGACTTCAAACTTGTTTCCTTATAACAGGTGCAACAAAACCTTGCAATCTTTAAAGTATGTCTTTCTCAGACAACAGCATGGATATCAAGGGCCTTGCTGGACAAGAATGGAGTAAAATCCATCTAATTTAGTAACTACAGAATTGTGAAGAACTTAGAAAGGGCTTCAAAATATATATTCACATTTTCATTGGACTGAAAGGACTTGATTTGACTGCATATTAGGTTTGAGCAGTACGGCTTTGGTAGTGGTGGCCATAGGGAAGCCGCTGTGAGAAGCAGCTAGAAGCTTCTCCACATCTGGTAATGCCAATGCCAGCTGGCTCCAGGACAGATCTGCTGCTGGCCAAGGCCGAGCCCATCACGATGGTGCTAGTGCCTCTGGGATAACAGACTTAAGAAGGGCTCCATGCTGAAGAGTCCTTCCACTGAGGAGGAAGGAGTGGCACAGACAAGGTGTGATGAAATGAACGCAGCCCCCATTCCCTGTCCCTCCGCACCACTGTGGGAAGGAGGCAGAGAAAATCAGGAGTGAAGCTGAGCTCAGGAAGAACAGAGGGGTGGGTGGAAGGTGTTTTCATTATGTGGTTTAGGTTCTCATTGCCCAACTCTGATCTGATGGGTAATAAATTCAGTTAATTTCCCCAGGCTGAGTTTGTTTTGCCCGTGGTGGTAATTGGTGAGTGATCTCTCCGTGTTCTTCACTGTATTTTCTTTCCCTTGTCCAGCTGAGGAGCAAAGTGATAGAGCAGCTCGGTGGGGATCTGGCATTCAGCCAGGTTCAATCCACCACAGACTGTTTATACACTGCTGCTTATAGTGATAATTTTCAATATATCATCACAGCATCCAACAAACACAAAGGAAAACTATTTTCTTCATATATTTGCACTGACAAAACACTTAAATACATTATCTGAAGCAAGTTATTACTTAAGCATTAAACTAATGAGACAGTCAAAATACTGGAAAATTATAATCTCATCACAAATCAGATCACAATGTATCTCAGCTAATTAGCAGAAGAAAAGCAGTAATAAATTACTTGTGTTTCTTGTTGGCCACTAAATCGGCTTTCAACATATTTTAAACAGTACTAAATATGAAACCACTGCTTCTTACCAACAAAGAGTTGTTAAAATACCAAATTTCTACTGTTTTTAACTGTTTATTTTTGGAAAGCCCTATAGAAAATAAGAAAGCTTTTTCTGAAGGGGAAGCAGTGGATGTTTTCAGAACATATGGCATTAGCAGCACTTATCTAACACACCTAAAAATTTGTGCTGATATATAATGGCTGAAGACATAAAGACACTACAGATAACACTTCCCAAGCACTTCAAGCCCAAACACAAGGGCAGGTCCCCAAAGCATCATGAATATTCACTCAGAGTTCAGGTCTAGGACAAGGCTGGTAGCTTGACTATTCCCAGAGGAAGGACTGTGTTTCTTGTACCTCCCCAAACTGAGGGTTCTCAAATCAAATTATGACTAAACTTCTGCTCAGTCCAACATCTGGAGATAATCCAGGGAGTTCACTTTCACCAGCTGTCCTGTGTAAGTATTTGTCTCATTCCATGGCTGTAGATCGGTGTGATGACCTGATTACCTCCTTGTTATTCCATAATACAAATTTCCAGCCTTCCATTCTCATTTACTGCTTTTTACGTGATCGTGCAGAAAATGAGGCAGTAGTCTCTCAGGAGTTAAATAACCAGAGCAGGACTGCTGCTTTCAGTGACATTCACCCACTGAAGAACTGCACTGCTACGGATGAAAGCACTAAGCAGCGCCTTTTGGTGAATTCGGGGAAGGTGAGCGGTGCTCAGTCAGTGTTAATCCCGATGCTGGGAACAAAAGTATCTGTGAATTTTATTCACTCTGCAGGGTAAATAAGCAGATCAGTAACACATACTCCTTACACAGACAAAATATCATTTGTTTGAGAACCAGAATATTCAGAGGAAGGACACTGGTGTCTTAAAAAAACAAGTGAAAGTGGTTGTGGTAGAGAAAGAGCAAGAGAAAATGTTATCATGCTGCATCACTGTCACTTCTTTTGCTGCTCAGCTTCACGTTGTTTTTCACCCGAGCCAGTGCCACACTGAGCTGCACTCAGGACAGGAAAGTGCCTAACCTGTGAATATCCCTGCGTCGGGACAAACAGAGACTGGTGAGAGAAGAACGAAGATGATGACTATCACTTTTAAGCAAAGGGAATGGAAGCATTTTATGTGTTGAGTCAGAGCACTGACACATTTTCCAATGCAGGCATGCTCTCTCCCCCACCACTTTCTACACAGACTCATTCACAAAACAACAATAAGTAAGTCAAAAGCAAACCCAGAAAACTGCTCAGTTATCAATTCAGAGTTGCAACTGCTTCCTTAAATTAATTAAAATAGCCAGACTTGCCACCCTCATCCTTGTTAGTTTGGGCCTCCCTCCCCTGTATCACAGTCTTCCCTTAATTTGCTTTCTTTTCAGTCACTTCTAGTCCAAGCATCCTCAAAAGTCTCCAAAGTGGGTTTATTTTCCTTTTCTTCTTGGAATAGAGCTGATACGCCCCAGAAGACTTTATTTGCATCTGTAAACCACAAATACCCTTCAAAGGGTCAGCAGTGGATGGGGAATGAATGGTGGTTGGGGAACTCTGACGAGGTGAGCGGTGAGCGGTGCTAAAAGCAGAGAAGCCATTGTTAAAGACGATTCAACAGCATAGGAGAAAATACTTATTTTAGGCTTTTAAGCTGTGCTGGAAAGGGTATGGTTGCCCCCTGCAAAGGAGTTCCCTGGGGAACAGCTCATTGTACTAGCAGTGGGAAACATGAAGGCAGGGGAAGTATGAGCTCAGATGCAGAGACAATGAGCACAAGGCTCCTTCCAGAGTGACTCATCCAGCCTCTGGGACAGAGGAAACCGATCACTCCATAAATCAGCATCTTTTGCTAACTATCCAAGTAGTGGCACTTGGCAGTGGGGAAAGCAGCTGTTCACTCCTTCTAACAGCTCATGGGATGGTGCTGGGAAACGGCAGTTAAATAGAAGTTCTGGGGAGATGACATTTGGTGACAAGCCAAGAAGGAAATAGTACACTAAGATACTTAAAGGAATTCATTTGACTTTACATAAATAATAGGGAACGGGATCAGAGTATTCCAGTAACACTGAAGTTCTGCTAGAGCAAAGGAATTTTTTTCAAACTTGTGGGCCACTCATGATTTTTCTTGTAAGTAAGAGTTAATTTTTACATAATTTATGTGCCAGTAGTGCAGTTTTCTCATAATAAACCCCTATCTAACATTTATTAGAGAGGAGAGAGCAATTTTGAAAAAAACATGTTGGTCTGGGGTTTTTTTCCCCACGAAGTTATTAGATTTTAGGTAGTAAAATTACATGCAAACTAATTGGGAAAAAGTCCCCAGTATGTATTTCTCAGCATTATTACTTTTACACTTAGTGTGTTAGCACTAAAGAGTCTGCAGGGAGGAATCCCTTTCCTAATGAGCACTGGTGTCCCGTCCTGCCTTGAAAAGCTAAAGAGCTTCTACTCTTAGGGAAGGCAAGTAACACACCAGAACACGGAATTAAGTGATGCACCAAATATTACATTAGTTTCACTATTAATTAATCAGAGCCAATGGTTTGACAGTAAGATGTTTTACTAGAACTTGCTGCTTTCAGTTTGTCTTACGGTCTAGTGTTTAGGAATGCCTCCTCTGAGCAGTGTCTCTTGTCTCCCTCTAGCCCCACAAGGATTTGGGGCGGAAAAAAGGGGGGAAAAGGTAATTTTTATTGTATTCTGGTTTGTTTTACTATTATCTTCTCAAAAGTATCAAGGATACAATGTAAAGCAGCATACAAGTTTTCAGTTATATTAACCAAAGAAGTGGGTCTTGTACTACGTGAAAGTTTTGAAAATCAAATCCTCTCCCTCTCAGACTCTCTTAACAGGCAGCTATAATTAAAGGAAAAAAAAAGAAAAAAAGAGAAGAGCGAGAAGTTAGTTTGCAAGCAATGTTATTCCTCAGAGAAATACATTCATCTATTCATCCAGAGGTGACTAAACATTCTGAAAACCATTTAACTGGTTTTCTGTTGGAGCAAGGCAAAGAAAGATAGGCAAAAGAAGAGATTACTTTGTCCTCTCCTCTCCTCTTCTTTTCTGGGAAATACAATTTCCTTCAAAGAATTGAGAAAACCCATCAAAACCAGCCACTGCTCTTTCAGAAACAGAAGCCTATGGCTAACGATTCCAAGCCATTTCATTTTTGAATAACTGTATTTACAGATAAATAAAGAACAACTGTCTATTGATGTCCCATCCCTGAAACCAAGAGAAGCACTCCTAATGTGAACACTGAAATATCTATTCTTTCTTCATGGAAAAAAAAATCATAAGACTGCCTTTTTCGAGAAAGACAGCTCATAAAATCATTGAGAAATCTTTCTTCTGCTGGATAAAATACTTCTTCAGCTTTGACAATCTGGAAAAACTCTAGCTGTTACAGCAAGCACAAAATAAAATGAAAAAATAACCCTGAAACAAATAATCTTACTTTTAGCCTTTCACACATTCTGAATTTCTCCTACCAAGAGCAGAACAGCCTTGAGAGGATGAGCAGCAGTGTCTGAAACCATGGAAACTGTAGTTTGCCTGTTTTTCTTAAGAGTTGGGCAACAGGCCTTGTCTGAAATCTAGTTTCCACAAGGTTTTGCAATTAGAGAAGTCAAGTATGAATGCAGCAAGTTAGGGAACAAAAATAAACAGCATTTCATACTTCATCCTAAGAGTTTCTAAGTTATTATGAAAGTCTTTTCAGAACCACCCTTTGAGACTCAGATTACTGGATCTTCATCTCATTTTCTGGCCAAGAATGCTTGCAATTTAAAGAAAAGCATGATAATGGGCTGCACCAATGTGACACAGGTATTTTGCAAGACAGAATTTATATATCATCTTTTTTGGTAATTTCACTGTTCTCCCTTTACTCAGAATTTTTAGATGATGCAACAATGTAGAGGACACATATTTTCATATACATACACACCTTAGAGTCAGCTTAATAGACCTTTTGGTCTGTTGAATATATAGGTGCAATTTAGTAAGGATGCTAAGATTCTCAGTTTATTTACATTCCTTAGCCGACCAGACCTTAGGTGCAAAACCTTAAATTTTTCACTTTTACTCCCCAAAAACTTACCAGACATGGTGAAGTACATGTTTGGTTTCTCTTTTCTTTTAAACAAAGCAACATCTTCAGGAGAAAAATGGTTCCCAGACTCAAAATATGAGCAAAGATCCAGGACCAACGAGAGAGACTCGCATTCAAACACTGACCCAGTTCCTATTATAGCTTTCCTCATAGCTGAAGAACACACAGTGCTTCCTTAGTAAAACTGAAATGGGGTGGCATATGCTTCTGTAGACAAATAAAATGCTGACAGGCAGTGCAGTAAACTGAGCCACACCACTTTTGCCTCCTGTGAAAGCCCTTTAAAAATCGGTATTACATTATTCACCCGAATAATGACTGAGTACTATATAAATGGGACAGAAAGTCAATTATTCTACACAATGCACCATCGCAAGCAAGACTGTGAGATCGATGTGCCCATAGCCTATTTTACAAATACTTGAACAAAAAACAAACAAGAGAATTAAGTTCATAGCTTCTTAACACTTTCCAGAGCTGGTAATGTATGTACTGTAACTCACAAAGGCTATTTATAGAGGCGTGTTTCTGCACAGCATTCCTAGAAAATCGTTTCTGTTAACCCTCGGATACCATGTTTGTTGAAGCCCTGAGGATGTGTTACAATTAAAAATTGGTGTGAAATTTCAATTTCAACAGTGTTTTTTATTACCCAGACATAAAATGCCGGTTGACACTTTGTGATTAAGATGAAACACTGAGTATCATTTGATTAAAACCAACAAAAGAGCAATAAAAGCCATCAGTCCTAAGTACCCCAGCTTTAAACACACACTGGAAGACGCCAGTCACTGGGATGTGCAGCAGGCATACCTGAACAGCATGGCTTTGATTTGCAAACATGCAAATTTAAAAGATCAGAATTAATTTTATAGCAAAGCAGTATGGGTTTAATATTAAATTTTTTTTTTCCCCAGCAATTTGGAAATGAACACAACTGCTAGCATTCATTCCCTCAATTTTTTAGAAATAAAATGTTTGGGGTGTTTTTTGTAAAGCAGAGCGTACCTTAGTTGTGCTATGAAAAATAACACAAGTTCTATGGAGATCCATTTGCTGGTTTATCCTAATTATTACAGTAAAACATGTTTATGGCTTTGTTGCCTATATACAACATATTAAATCTACTTACAGTTGCTAAATTTAGGATTATCCCTAGATGAGTATATTAAGCCTGAAACTGAAATGATTCTAGAATACGCTACCAAATCTCTTTAAGTAACTGAAATGTATATTCATTAAACATGCTGTTCCAATGGATTACTCCTCTATTTTAAAGAAATTAATCAATAAAATATATGCATGGTGTTTAGGGGTGCAATGACTATATCTAATTAAAGAAACTTTACCAATAGCTTCTTTCTACAAATTCGCACCAGTCATTTAAAGTCTAAAGTTAGACACAAGCATAGTTAATTGCATTTAGCAAAGAAACATGCCAGAGGGAGGTTTTTTGTTATCCTTCTAAAAATACTCTATGCTAAATATTTTTGCCACATACATAAATTTCATTGTCTAAAACTACGGTATAGTACAGTAAAAATACTGTCTGCTATATTTAGGAAATTTCATTGAATAGTTCAATGAAATAGTTTATAAAAATCTGCAATAGCATTCTCTGCTGTACTATGCTAACCTTGCACTTCATCTTGGGTATTAAAAAAAGGGTCGCACCGAATCCAATTCTTCCTCAATAATTAAGGAAAGAGAGATGAACAAATGCATTTGAAAACAGAAAGTAATAAAAAAGACTAACAAACATTTATGCAAAATTAATTAAAATATTATTCAAATTCTTGAATATGAAAGATATTCCAACAACTCTGGGCATATTATATTTTCTACAATACGAACACTTGTGTCTAATAGTGAGGCTACACCAAAGTTTCTTTTGCAGAGGTTACCAGAGTGGATTATTGATATATTAACTTTCTCATATGGAAGCCCAAGTAGAACCCAAGAGTGAAAACCTGTCACAAGAGCATATGAAATCCCAGACTATATTACTGATTCAATGCTCTGATACCAATAATTAAAATTAAGAACTTGCAGAACGTACTGCTTGATCAGCATAGGTAACAAATTATAATTACAGAAGTATACTTAAAAAGCATTGGTGACAACGACTAGGTAATTTCCATTTATACTCTTAAGAGTTTAATTAATAATTTGAACCTCAACCACATCCTCTTCAGCGTTCACCAGCTGCAGCCATTATGTGGTAAGGTTGGGGAAGAGGAGCAGGCAGTTTGCACCTGTAAATTTTAGCTCTCCTTGAGACCGTGCCGACACATGTTGGAGTGAGTCTTGTTTTACACTAGGGTTAGCCCAGAAGAAATACCCCTCGCTTAGCTGGTTATAAACATGCAAACTGAAAACCGTAATAGGCAGGCCCAAGTATGTCATCAATGTATTTGTTGGACTATAGTGGTATTTCTAAAGTATGCACTTAGACATAAATACATAAATATGAGATAGAATCTGCTTTAGAAATTCAGTGTAGTTGTACAAATTAGAAGTTAAGAGAAGCAGATAATTCAGCCATTATTACATTCAGAAGCATTTCAGAAGGTGAAAATATAATCTGTTCAGGAAATACGTAGTTTAGTTTAGTTTTAAAAACACCCACAAGGAAACTGATGACAAAAAGCAAGACCAAGTTATAACTGAGTAGATGCAGATTTCATCAGAGAAACAGATTCACTATGTGCAAATATTGTAGGTGGTTGCAGATTAGTATTTAGGAAATGTGCCTTTTTAGGATTTGCATTCCAAATGTTTTATGTCTTCTTTTCCCCACTAATCAATGTATTTGTAAAATAGATAATTTGCAATTAACATCTTATTGTTTCTTCACAATTAACAAATAATAACTGTTTTGGGAATAAAATTTGTACAGGCACACCTGGTAGTATGATTCATGTGAGAACCAGAGAATAACTTAGAATCACTGGCATCTGTAACTACCCTGGTGGCCCTCGTGGGTTTGGAAGCCACTCAGGAAAATTTGAAGTTGGGGAAGACCATCAGCATCATGCTGTAAAACAGATGCAATTTCTGTAACAAAGTCAGTCAGAGACCAATGCTAAGTGGAGCAGTTCCAATCTAAAATGAGTAAGGAGTCAAGCTGCTGGGGGTACAACTTGCAATGGCAAGAAGAACCGAATTTATGTCTGAAAACAAAAGATAACACTATGTTTACACACAGCATGACAGTATTATTTATTCAGTTTTTAGAAGTATGTAACTTGGACTTCACCCTATTCTGAAATCAGAAAAGAAAAAAAGAAATCTGTGCACTGATAGTGAACTATTAGTAGATAGTCCTGATTCTACAACTTTCATAGTCAATGTTATATGATTATAAATCTCAATTAAATAGTCTGACCATTTTTGTTGTTTCGAAGCAAATTAAGGAACAGTCACAGCCACATGGAAAACCATAACTCAGAATAAGCTAAGAGAAACAGTTCTTATTTTTACACTTCAATTTTATTTTTGGCTTGAAATACTGTAGCCATGTTATAATATCTGACACCCTGTCCCATTGAAACCACCTTTCTTTCTGAATTCTGATGACAGGAGATGAGACAATGTCTAACAGAATTCAACACCACATCAGCAAAGAACTCCACTTTTACAGCTCCTGGGTTTTATGGAGCAGTAGTGAGAGCTTTGTAAAAAGGTTTTAAATGTTAAGCATCAGCATCCAAAAATAAATGCTCATCTATTCAGAAACAATAACCAAAAAAAGCTTTAAGAAGAAAAATCATTTAAGGGTTTATTTTTAAATAGCTATTTTTAAAGTGAGCAGCCTTGACATCAGAACATTCTTCTGTCATCATAAGAAAAGGGCATTTAATTCTGAGGGATCAAGCTGCTTGCTTTACTTTGAGTTCCATAATTCTTCCTTTCTAAACTTAAGAGAAGCTACCAGAGTGTAACTGCTCAGTGGTAATTGACTTAAACATCTAGAGAAAATAACAATTAAAAAGGTACAAAGGGTTTCTCGCTGTACAAATACATTAAAGTAGGCAAATATGAATTCTGAATAAATGAATTTTTAATACATTCACTCTTTGAAAAGAACTCTTTTATTTTGTGTACACAAGTGTCACAAACTGTTTATGAAAACAACTGTTCTGAAAAGTAAATAAGACACTGGCAAAGACTGTGTTGTGTCCTACTTCTGTGGCTCATCTAATAGTCAATAATCCACTTCCGTACTTAGTGGTTTCACTGCTTCAGCTCAAGTACCACGGTGTGTGGATTGAAGGGTGACCTTCAGAAAAACAACGTATTCCAATAACTTATTTCAATGTTCATAATATCCAAAGTGGAAATACTGATGGACAATAGCATGTGATGACATGTCAACCATAGGAGAGAAGTTCAATAAAGCAGGACATGCCGTGCCATAAGGAAATCTGGCTTCCATTTCTGGCTCTGATACAGCTTTTCTTTATGTGACAAGTAATTTCATCTGCCTAAATTGCTTTTCCCACAGTTTAAATGAGATAGTATTTGTTTACTTTTCCAGATACTGTGAGAACTAATTTATTCATACTTGGGAAAGCATTTCAAATTTGTAAAATGGGAGCCTTGACTGGGCCTTAGCATAAAGCTGTCCTATAGACTGGGAATACTTCTTGTCAACAGCAAGCAGTCAGGCTCAGATTTGTTTACAGCAGTTTGAAACCCGTTTCATGGAACTTTTGCCACAAATAACAGAAAATGTTTATTCCTGGTACCATGACATTAGCAGTCTTAATTATATGTGAACACACAAAACCAGTAACCAAATTAAATACACTGCACTAAATTTATGGTACCTTCATGGTCACTAGGACAAATACAACAGGTATTTATTTATAACATCTAGAGAATTTCTCATTCTACCACCAATCCCTACAGTCCCAGAGGTCCTTTTGAACCTTCTTGGTAAAGACTTAAGTCTCAGGTATAACTGCTCCAACAGTGTCTCCTCCCCGACAATGGCCTGAGTGTAAGCTATGAGTAGTAAAATATAAAAATACACATAACATTTTAAAACTCAACAGATAAAAGCTAACGAGATTAAGGACTTTTTTTTTTTTTTTTGGCACATTGTGGAAACAGAACCTGAGCCTGAATCATTGTCAGAAAAAAACTGTCTCAGCACATTCACTGGGGACTGGGTAGACCACAAAGGTTCCTTACATACATATTCCATCAACCAAAAGGAAGATGGATTTGCTCATTAAATCACAAGTAAGTTATCAGTAACTGAGCTCTCAAAAAAACACAAATTAAAATGACGACCTTTGAAACTCTGAATATGCCTAGTTTAACAGCTGCTAAAGAGTAAGAACCATACAAAGAGGCTTACTGTCACGGCAGCAATTTTACAGAATCTAATAGTGTGAATGGCCAAACCACTTCTCCTGATATCACGGTTAGGTGCTGCTAAGAGAGACAGTTTAATCCTAGATTAATTTTTATTCCAAATAATTGGAAGAAAGCTCTTGATAACAGTCTTGCATTCCTGGCAAGAATCCAGATGGTCTCAGGTAAAGTATTTATCATTCACACAGCACTTCCACCATCTATTTAGCAGAAAGCATGACTATTTTAATCAGCTTAATCAGAGATTGTATTCTTATACCAGCAGTATTACATTCACTTATTTAGAAGCTGAAACTAATGTAAGTTGGTATGATTTAATAAGGAACCATATGGTCTTCTTGTAAAAATATAATCTAAGTATTTATATATACAGTCTTTAAGAAAACCAACTAATTTTGAAAACAAACAAACAAATGTACCTCAAACAAATTTTTTTTTTTCTCTCCAATCAGGTGTTTCTAGAAGAATTGAGATAATTCAAGTCAGTTTACTCATATTTTCATGATCTTTTAAGGCCTTGCTTTTGCCAATTATTAACAGCACATAAAGGGACAGATCAGTTTGTGTTCCTTATTTGTTCATCTGTCTAAATCCACAAATGAAGACTAAGGAAAAGAAGTAGCTACAGTTATAGTGTGCATCTAAAGGATGACGTTGGACATCCTTCACTGTTTTGTGAAGAAGCAGCAGCAGAATAACTCACCATGTACCTTGAATTTAACCTGCACACACTCATTCCATAGGGAAATAAACCCAAGGGATCCATATAACAATGGAGGTGGCCAAGGGCCTGATCATAAGAGTTGGAGAGGATTCAGTTTAAGCAGCACACTCATTCACTCTGTGTCCTTCCCTTCCATTATGTTTTCTATGGCTTTTCTCTACCATCAGTCCAAGTTATTGCCAGGGAATAATAAAAATAAAGAAGGACCTGAAAATCCTGCTGATACTCTCTTGCCTTGGATTCTGAACAGAGCAAGAGATTTTCATTTCAATTCATTGAAGTAGATTTTACACAAAACTTCAAACACTTAATTTAGAGTTATTTGACATCAAATGCTTAACCTGTACCTAACAGAAAACATCCAAAGCACAGTCTTGGTGTTTCAAAGAAAATTGAGTAATTTAGAGAAAATAGTAGAAACCTGTTACATTCTGGAGAGGTTTTTTTAGGATGTGGTAATGCTGGGTAGCAGGGATTAACCTGAAGATTTTCCTCATTAAATCTCCTGCTTTTGGAAATTCTATCATTTACAGAGCTCTGTCACCTAGTAGCACCCTCCTCTCCCCCTCCCCTCCAAAACTGTATGCTCAAAAGAAACCCCAGATGACTTAGATAATTTTATTTCTTTCTAAAAATTTCCAGATCTTTATCCACTCATTAATGGATATAAATTGTCCTTAGTTTTAAGGGCTGTGCATGCTGGCAATTTATGTTTCGTAACAACGAAGAAAAATAAGATAAATGCACCATAATTTTCATGTTTTCTTTCCTAAGGGTGTATCTGTCTGAAGAAGACCATATTGATGGATTTTTCCTTGTTTCTTAACGTAAAATACATCAGCTGCTTTCTGTGAAAAAAATACTAGTACATCAGCAGCCAAACTCTCATGCACAACCTAGATGCAACAAATCCTTATAGAGGCAATAGAGGTGAAGCAAAAAATCAGGTGGACATTTCAGTTTTAAGCTTTTGTTGATTACAACAGATGACAAGGTTTTGAATCAGCACAAAAATAGTAACTACGCCTTGTTTTGTTAGAACAACAAACTCCTAAACAGCGATATGTTTTCTGAGTGCTTGAGCCAGTGATACCATCAGCTGAGAATCTGATGACTCAGAACACCATCAATTTTGTTTGCCGACACAGTTAAGCTTACTACCCTATGCCACAGCTTCTGAGTAGTTTATCTACAGTAAGCCCAAAGAATGCAAACTTTATTATTAAAAATTAATTGCTATGCCTAAATATTTAGGAAGAAACGTCAAATTTCAAACACACTGGAATATTTCTCATCATTGAAAATCAACCCTACAGCTGGTGGCAACATAAATTCCCTACCTAAAGTAGAATTACTTGCATGAAGGACATCTTATGTCATACACAAAGCAGGGGGTCTGGGCTGACCTATCTGAGCAACTGCTGCCTTGTCCCAGTCGCAGCTGTTCAAGAGGTTTCGCTGGCTGCAGCGGAGGGATGCGAGGGAGCCCAGCTGCTCCACTGCCTCGCAGAGCACCGCAGCTCCCGCTGGAAACCACGGCTCACGTACGGCATGTGCCTCCCTGCAAGGAGCTGCATCTCATTTCAGCCATGCAGCCAGCCTAGCAGAATGCCAGTGCAGAATCTGGGAGCAAAAACACATTGCCTGCTCCTCTTTCCTAGGCAAGCCAAAGGAGAAATTATTCTACCTTAGGTCATCAGAGAGCTGTGGATAAAAATGGAGATGCCCTCCTCCAGCACCCTGAGTTCTGCCAGCCTCTGGGTTTCAGCAGTGTTGGCTCTGCCTTTACAGAGTAGCTTTAGGGGTTGTGTCCACGGTGCAACTTGCATTTCTTATATACTTTGTGCAAAAAGTAAGACTAAACACGGCAGAGATAATATGTCAAAATAAATGTTGTGGTCTCTTAACCTTTTGGTAAAAGAAGTATGCTCAACTCTCAGGCTGCAAACCACGAGCATCACTGTAATATACGCTCCACTGATATATGTGATATTCTCCCTATGCATCACTTTTTATTGTAGCTGGGGAAAGGAAGAGCAGGAAGCTAAAGAAAACCATTAAAAAAAAATTGCATATATCTTTTAGCTGCTGATTTTCCTGACAATTACTAATGAAATACTTCATGGTCCTGTTCTTTTTATGTAAAATATACTCTCAAATACAACCTCTTTCTTCTTCAGCCTTCTCATTTATTTTATATACATGGACGATTGCACACTTACATCTTCCTGGTGCCTCACCAGTTTCTCTACCAGACCAATTTATGATGAAAAGCAAGGCTGTTGAGATAACAGCGATGAGGAAGACTGACAGATGGGTATGAATTGTGTATCTACCCTTTCACACTTTCCTTCATCTGCCCACCCCAATCTCTCACTCCCTCTTCTAATCTTTGTTTCTCTTAAAAAATAAATGTCATGCCTTTCTTTTTAGGTAGGATAGAAAGAAACTTACCTTTCCACATCCACTTGTCTCAGAATACTCTGTTCCACAATGATAAACTGACAACTGATGAGCCTTACTTGTAAGGAATTTTCCTGCCCCTTTTACAGTATAGATCTGTGTTCTGCCTTTCATCACCTCTAGCCTCCACCAGTGTCAAAAATGATTGATTGGCTGTTGAAATATTAATACTTTCATATCCTCTTCCATTTTGGTATTTTGAACTGATGCAAAATGAGATCACTGTCCAATACTGTATGTGACACATGACACAAACTGTCACATCTTCTGTTTTCCTACCTCTCTAATCAATCGTTCAAGCATGTAGCTCTTCCATCTGGACTCAAGAACGAAAGCCCCCCCTCAGAAGGAGAGGACACATTCTACAACTCTTTTTTAAATTAATTCCCTTCATTCTTTGCAAATTTTTGCCAGATAAAGCCACCACCAAACAAACTCAACTACCACTTCTCAAAGACCACTCAGACACCTGCCATCATTTCAGATATGCTTGATTTTCTAGACCAAATCAAAATACAACCCCATCTCTTTAAACACCCGCCAGCTCATATCTAGCAATCAGCCCCGACTCCTTCCTTCTGCTCTCCAAGCACTATCCTCACCTTATCATTATGCAAACTGATAGTTAATGCGATGTATTTTTATTTGGGTATCCTAGTTCTTTGTATTTGAATCATATCTGAATGCTTTCTTTGCCACTGGCCCATGACTTACATTTTCCCACCATTCATGAAGTATATTCCTATTTAGTATCTGATCATATTGAATTTCTTCATTGCACCTTCCATTTCTCTGACCTTTTTCCTTCTCATTTCTTTAGCAAATAAAGTTTACCACATTCAAAACTGCTTAGAGTGCAGCTGCAAGGATCAGTTTCCTAAGCTCTTTGACTTAGCATATAACCCTCTTTATAAATTCCCCCCACTAACACTGGCTCCTCCATCTTATTAAATACAAACTATCTGACTTCATGCCCTATTTCCACTTGACCTGTCTTATCTTCAAATCGCCAATATTACTTCCCTCCATCATTCACTTGGAAAATTCTGAATTGCCACTGTCTAGAGTGCTGGTCCATGCTTACACTTACCTGACACTGTGGTAAAGAATGTTAACTCTATGGCATCCATTGAGAATTGCCACACAGATGTAGTAGAACACATCTCAACTTAATTAAAAAAAAAACCAAACAACCAAATTGGCTGTTCCACGCCCATTTTCTGGCTAATCTGTCCCACTCTTCTCTTTTTTTTTTTTCAGAACTAGCATTCCAATCATTGCTGGCAATAATCATTGATCATTCAAATCTTTCCATTTTCTTTTGTATCATAGGCAGGTATGCTGTAATTGATTAGGTGACATCCTGTGCTTACATGAGTATGAGTTCATTAAATCTTACTCATTCACCCATATCAACACTAGTTGCTTCTATTATGAAGCCTTTTCAACTGAAAAAAGATAAGCTATTTTCACTTAAGAATTTGAAACTCCCATTGTAACTGATAGCAAATTTTAAACCACTTTTAAATCTTGCATATAGCACTCTATAACATTCTAGAGGGTTATGTTCACAATAGACTATTACTGCATCTGTAGTCTATTATTTTGCAATATTTTAAAACATTTTTCATTACATATTCTACAGTACTGCCTGCAGTAGTATCTCAAAATCCCTTGTTCTTTCAATCTTGACTTAGTTTTTCATTACAATTCCCACTCAGACTTACACCTTTGCATAAGGAAATGATTCCAATGATTTTTTCATCTGTTACCTCCAGCCTGGACTATTGCAATTCACACAGGCAAAGGCAGTAGGAGGCCTGCACAGATAAACACGCAGCTCCTGCCAAAACTGAAGCACAAAAAGGAAGTATTCAGGAAGTGGAAGCAGGGTTGAGATGACCCAGGAGAAATATGGGGCTTGCAGGAATGGAGTCAGGAAAGCCAAAGCAACCCAGAGTTGAGTTTGGTGCAGGTACGTGGAAGGTGAGAAGGGATTCTACATGAGCAGCGAAGGGAAGACAAAGGAAAATGTGCACCTGGTGCTGAATGGACACAGTTCCTGGTCACAAAGGATATGGGAAAGGCTGAGGTACTTAATGTCTTCTTTTGCCTCAGTAAGGGATGTTAATACCTGTCTTCAGGAATCTGAAGCTCCTGCAACCAGGGGAAAGTGTGGAGCAATGCAGACTTTCTCAGTAGCGAATGATGGGGTTAAAGAACACCTAAGATGGGCACACACAGGTACATGGGACCAGACAGGATGCAACAAAGAGTGCTGAGGGAGCTGGCTGATGTCCTCGCAAGGCCACTCTCAAAATTGTCTTTAAAAGTCACAGCAACTGTAAGAGGTTCCTGATGACTGGAAGAAAGCAAGGTGAACTCCTATCTCCAAGCTTCAAACCAGATTAAAAATGTCTTGTTAGTTTTAAAACATAGCAGATAATCTCTCCTCAGGTTACAGCCTTCCTAACATTATGAAGAATTTATACAAAAGAATACTTTTACTTACAAATGTACCTCAAAAAGGTATTCAGAATTGGAAAAAACACCACTCCATGAGAAAAGCTGCCGGTATGCCAAAACTACTTAAACTGCAGTATGGAAGCAGCCGGAAGGTGCTTCAAGGGATTTGATGCTGCCTACTGGCAAACAACTATCATGGTGGAACAGAAACCAGTATGGACTCCAGACCCGGCAGCTCTGAAATTATCACTGCAAGATTCCATCTTCTTCACCAGGGCACATTTTGCCTGACTCAGAAGTCTGGGTTTGCTTTCAATTAAAGCATTAAAAAAACGAGGGCAAAAATTTTAATCAAGAAACTTGAAACCCATAGCCAAAGAATACTATGTAGATTAATCATTTCTGTTCCCATGCTTTTGTTGTTTCTGTCAGGGGCAGGAGAGTTAACAGCATATTTGGGCAAATACAGTGGGCATGTGACATTTGCGATGCTCTAAGAGGCAGCTCATGTACGACCTTGTTTCAGACTAAGACTTGGATCCATACAGCTGATTTAACACTGCTACCATAAACAACATAGATAATTTCCTGCTTTGTCTTAGGTAGCAGAAACTGGCAGCTATCTGCAGCATGAATCACAGATTTTTACAGCATTACAATCTGGGGGCATAAACAACTGCAGCGAGTATGACTGAGCTTTCTTTCGCCTTTTATAAAGCCTTGAAAATTACTGTAAATATTTTTCAGTAAATAGATAGCTAACACTATTGTTATTTAATAGGCCTGTTTTCAGACGGTTATTTTTGGTTTGCATATCTACGTTTTTCTTTAGAGTTAAATGAGATGTACAAAAGAAATCATTATTGAAATCATGTACATAATAGAGCCAACATAAAACCAATGAGAACAGATACTGTGAGATTACACTTCAACAGTGGACAAAATAACAGCCTCCATAAGAATGATTTAGGAGTCTAAAAGGATGTGGTATTTCTTAAAAACAGAACAAACCCCCCCAGTTCCCTGATAGAAAAACTTATTAATATTTAATGCAATATTCTCCAGGCTTCTCTTATGTTGAACTGCTAAACTTTAACAAAGCCAAATTAATATTTTCAGTGAAATAAAAGTTATCTCCTGTTACTCTCCTAGACACTTAAAAAAATTCTAAATTAAATTGGCAGCTATGTAAAAAACCTCATTTAATTTTCACAAAAGCTTTTAAGTACTGTTGCAGTGAGAGATCAATATTACCTAGCTGACATAATGGTGAAATAGTTAGGTACAAAGCAAAAATATATAAGTGCGATCAAAGTAAACGAACTGTGATCATACCAGCAGGCCTAACAAAATTAGCTTTAATCTTGAGAATATTTATGAAGTGTATGTGCAATTTTTCATGCTAAAATTTCACTTACGGTTCAAGGCATACCAACAAAACACTTTTTCATAGGTACACAAAGCAGTTTGATTGAAATTATCTCCCAAGTGAACTTACAATAGAAAGCAGATGAACTTCACAACCAAACAGAATGCTTTTGTCTAAAATTCTGGTTTCACATCTGCTTATTAGGACTGTCTCCTGAGTGAATTAATTAGCATTAAGGAACCACACACATTGTATCCTGTCCCATTAATAATATCTTTTAAAATAACCCTTCAGGTATCTTGGCAGACATGGCAAAATTAGTATTTAATATTTCTCCACTGAACTAATTAGCATGAACAAAAAATATGAAATGCAAGATTTGTAAAAATATTTTCTTACAAAATTAGATGTAATTATAGCCTTTTTCAGGTATGTGTGCCTTTTAAAATGGTACTTAATCTCTCTTCTCATATATGAAAAATGGGAAACAATAGAAGGACCTATAAAGCTTTTCTCATATCAATGAGCTGCAGAAAACTCTTCTGTATTTAATGCAATATTCCCTTTGCATCTGTCACTGTGAACATATTTATAGTACAGAAGTTGCAAGAAATCAGTGTGCATAAATATTTTCTATGCATTATTCACTACAGTTTCCATGTGTCAGTAATCTCAAGTGTCACCAAATAATTTTGTGTCTGTTAGAACCAAACTGACCTTTTTGATTCTTTTACTGTATTGCAACATAATATAATCATGTTGGCTAGCTACCTTGCCATTCTATTAATGTTTTAAATAAAAGTATTTATTCCCTTAAGACTAATGATAGGCATTAATTCCCCAACAAAGCAGAGTGGCCATCACAGCAATAAAAACCCACCACAGCCCTGTGCATATTCTTCGATTTTTCGACTCTTCACTTTGCCCACCTGACGAGCCACCTACCAGCAGAACTCTCTGGTGGAGCACCTGCAGCCCTCAAGACTATCAGACAAGCAACCACTTTCCTCCTTTATAAATGCTCCTACTTCAGTAGTGACTACATAAATCCCCAGGAAAATATCTGTTGAGAGCAAGATCCACTTCGGAAAGAGATTTTGGCAACGGAAGTAGAAAATATGCTACCACACATAATAAAGAACGCCACAGGGAGTAAACTGATGAGAAAAAAGAGACAGACAAAAATGGGAAATATTTGGAATTTCCTTGGAAAAGGTTCTTCTTTGCAAGCAAGGTGACACATACCTCGGAATAAGTATCTGCTAGTTATAAATGTCAGTAAAGAGAAAATGGAGTAATTAAGGTAGCCACAGACAGAATACTGAATAAATGTGAGAAAAGAAAACATGGCTTTTTCTGGTTTTGGAAGTACCTACACTTGGTGTCTGTTAAATACAATATTCCACCTGGAGTAAATGTAAAGTGGAAGTGGAAAGATACCTAATATGAAAAAGAAATGCTGCGTTACAGAGCAGAGGAGATAAAAACCTACTGTATTTGCAGAAGGTGGTGTTCTGGTGTTAATGTAATGTAACGTAACTGGGAAGCAGAAAACAAGACAAAGGATGAAAATTCCAAGCTCTCAAAAAAATCTGTCTCCTGATTACTCTTTATTGCTCAAATTTCAGTAAAGCTTTTATTTTGAGAAAGTGGGGGCTAGGGAGGAAAAGGAAGGCAAAAAAAAAGAAGCAACACAGCACAAGAAGAATTTAACTTTCAAGAATTGCAAAATCATCTACTTTTCATTTTTGCAACAGATTCCGTAAACCTAGCCAAATCCTGTGCTTAGTTAAAAACAGAACAAGCTAAAATAGACGCTGGAAACCAGGCAAGATAGCACAAAAGTGAAGCCAAACAATGAATTCTTATAAAATCATGGGATATGCTTTGTGAACTGTGGAATAACTCAGGATGATTTATCACCAAAATAAAGTTAGTCTTCCTAGAACATACTGAATAATAGTGGTTGCTGGTACTGAGGTGGTGGAATTGAACTTCCTCAATGGTTATCTTTTGTGGTTAAGGGAAAATGTTTGCATACCCTACCAGTACTTCATGCAGGCTATCAAGTACCTCATTGTACTCTGATATTCCATGACAGCAGATTTTAAACTAATCCTCGTGAGTGTGCTTGATGTTAAATTTTATTACTGCTATCAACCTGACATTAGCATGGCCATGAGGCTCTTTGAGATTTTGTGGACTACGCTCTGTGTAGCTAATCCAAGATGTAACATTAAAACTCTCCAATTTTTACGGCAATAAATTATAATAGAAAAGAAATTCGAACGGTCCAAGTAAGCTTAAGGTATGAGACACTTTCTGTGTTTTACTTACTCTCTCTTTTCCCATTTTTTTCTATACTAACTTGCTTACAGATTATTCTTTTTTTTTTTTTTNAACTGAGCTTGCATCTCAAAAAAACAATGAAAAGCAAACCTCAAAAGATATCCTTCTAGAATATAAACTTCTGGAACTACTGGTAACCACAGAAGCTCCATTCACATAGGCAGTCATGACGAGCTCTGCACAGCACTGGGTCATCCCACTGGGATGATGCAAACCCGCCTCGGCTGCCCTGCCTGTTTGCAGGTGGTTAAGAAAGGAGCTTGCCTGTCTCCAGAAATACGGTGGAGAGAAGGAAACGTCAAACACAAAGTGCTGTACAGCCTAGACATGGCTCTGCATTCATATCCACAAAATGCCCCCTGGTCAATTTTAGCATTTGTTGTATTCTGGGATTTAAATAGGATACTTTGTGAGCACTGTCAGGATTTTGCTCTACTCCTGCTCAAGCCAACAAAAGTGAAGGCTTAGGCCTCAATTAAGCAAATACTTTTTACAACTTCTATTTTAACTACACGGACTACGTTAACAATTTGTTTCACTGTAAAGGGCCGATTACTCGCTGCTGTGCAAGGCAACCCAATAAAAGTCTGCCCTATCAGAAACCTCATAGGATAAATTCATAAAAGTTTGTCCCTGAAATATTAATCAGAAAAATCCCAGAAATATGGGTTTGATTTCATTCACCAGAGTTAGTATTTCAGGAAAAAGCCATCCACCAATGACAAGCAAAAATCGAACGTGGCTCCCACGCTGTAGAGGCTACTATGGTCAGTAGTATTCTATTTGACCAATTAATCCACAGAACTTCCACTGGTGTTAATGTGAGTAGACCAATATTGAATGTACTCTCATTTCTACTTGTCAGCATACCTCAGCCAGCCTGGGTCACGGTCTTGTTTCTGACAGTGGCCTAAAAGGACATGCACAGAAGAGACCACAGCAGGGTCACTAGATAAAGTCCATTTTCCAGTGCTTTCCATTCTGCAACGGAGGGACCTGCTGCAGCTAAGGCAAACATGGCTTCTGCATGCATCATGGATGTAGCAAGAATTTATCTTCTGGGCACTTTGCCAGTCCCTCCTCAATTCCATGTGAAGTTTCAACGTCTACAGCAACTGTCAGAAAGGACTTCCCTAGCTTAAATAGGTATTCTGTGAAATCCTCCTTAAATGAGTCAGCTGCTAATTTCACAAGTTAGTATGACAGCTTGTCTCTTTGAATTAATTTAATTCCAGAAGACAGAAGGTAACAGGCTTCTTGAATTCTGACCACAGTTCTGATTATGAAACCCACTTCAAATGGCCGTAAAACCTTATATATTAATATAAACAAATAATTTCACTTTTCTTGGGTCATGATCTCTGATGTGGATCTGTTAAAAATGAGTTTCATGAATTTTTTTTCATGTGAGCTTTATCAAAGACAAACTGAAATCTTGTAAACTTCTCAAAATACATGGTAAATCAGATATATTTGTCCTACTGATGAATGTGAAAAACATGAAGGAAAGTTTTAAATCTGGAGACTGATACAAAAAGGAGACTAAATAGGGTTAATATTCTGGTGTAGACAGCAGCCAGTGGGTGAATAGTCTTGCAACAAACTGAGAATACAGCCAAAGCATGAGTAATTGCATAATGGCTTCACTATTTACCTTATTCATTTATTTATTCACTCTGCACTGAAAGCATGAATGTTGCCTAATTATTAAGAAAACAACGAGACAAGCAATACACAACAGCAGTTGATTTTATTTTATATATCCAGTTGCATTCTTTATATAAATATAAATTGCTTAATTGGCTAATTCTGTAGACCTTAATGTGCCATTGCTGCAAAGGTGATCAACAGGAACCTTCTTGGCACTTATCTGAGAGAAAAACAAAACAGGCTGCAGATGAAACATTAATCGCTTCAGTTTATCCTTTTGTCCTGCTTGTGTTGGGCGGAAACCACTAGGAAGTTAAATACAATGCTCTAACTTAAAAATGCCTTTCTTCAGATTAGGCTTTGAAATGTCCAGGTACATTCCTGTCAACTCTGCACAACAGTTTCTCTCTTCTACAAAGCTGCACTTACATATGCAGAAGAGAATGTATACTAGGGAAAAATTACTAGCAGGAGTATCTTATGTATTAAAACAATCAATTAAGTAAACAATCGAACTAATAACACTTTATGACTGCAGATGGTCTGATGACATGGCCTGGCTGTGGGCACCAAGTGTAGCAACGGATCAAGAACTGAACATAGCAGAGAAATGATGCACTTTCCCATCAGGGCAAAATGAGCAAGGCAGTTGTCCATAAAGCAGTAGCAGACTGCCTGAACCATTTTAGCCTTGTGTTAATAGTTTTCAAAATTTCTTTGCTTATTTATCATTATAGATGAAGGAACAGTGCAATGATGCAGCCAGCCAGGAGCAGTGAAGTTGAGAACATGTATGCCTGAGCATCAAGGCCATGGTATGACAGCAAAATTCTCAGAACAATTTCATGAAATTACTGCAACCATGCAATTTATACACTTCTTTTTTTTCCTATTATGATTATTAACCTTCTGCCATGTGTGTTGTGAACCAGAATGCTTTTGCCATCTCTGAGGGATACAGATATTGTCCTTACATTTCTGCTCTTGGAAAAAGTCGGTATTCTAGCAAAGGCACATACATTTCCTAACTTGTATTCATTCTTCTGCAAATATGAAGTTTGAATTTGGGCCTAATGATACAAAATGGCTAAAGGTCAGAAAATTAGATACGTCATTTTGTGTAAATGCATGTTGTCAAGTAAGTACCCACCTCTAAGAGAGTATCAGTGGTAAATTCCTAGTGAAGATATAGCTGCCCATCTTTAACAAATGAGCTTGGATATATTTATTAGAAAGAGCCTGAGACAAACTCATCCACAGCTGTCTGACCACCTATCAATGCCAGAGGAAAACAGGGCATATGTCTACATACTGACTCCTGCATTTTACAGCAGAGCATCACAGTGAAAAAATAATTTTTATCAAAGGGGAGATCTCTCCCAGGTAGTAAGTGCCAGCAGAGAGATCAGAAGCATCTGGGGATGGTAACACCTTAAGCTGTTGCACTACAAGCTGCCAGCACTCATTTCTCAGAGTCCAGAGGCAGCAGGAAGCTGCCGTCAGCTCCCCAGATGCGGGTCAGACGAGATGTGCACAATTGCATGGGCCTGAGGGATGCAGCGTCCTTTTCAAGGCTTTTTCCCCTTCAACCTCTTGGCTTTCAATGTCAGTTGTGACTAAAAGCAAAAGTTAAAGATTAAGTCCCAGTAAAAGGGTTTCTCGCAGCGAGATTCCTACCTCCATCCTTAAGATAGAAAAGGAAATCTAATGCAGTCCATAATAAGTCACTCATCTCTTCCCTCAGAGCTATTTTAATTAATTTTCATGAAGCAGAGCTGGTTTTAAGGAACCAGCTGGGAGCAGACTGCTGCCCAGCAGCAGGGCACCTCCTCCCCATCACCAGCCCTGAGTTGGGGAAGGGACCAAGCCCTGCAGCACTGCTGGAGCCCAGGAGCTGCCAGTGGGGCAGGCAGCTCCAACAGAAACAGCCAGAAAAAACCTACCATCAGCTTGCAGCAGTCCACCAAACTGTCTAAAACAGCATCTTAAAAGTCCCCAAACAGATTTATGAAAATGTAATGTAAAGGTGTGAATATTTCAGAGGAACTAAACTCAAAATCTCAATAAATGTTCTATTTTTTTTACTGGTTGCATACACTTTTTTAAAAAAAATCAATACCTGTTTAGAATTCTCTGAGAAAAGCAGAGGAATTATAGCAGATTTATTGTGAGAATTCAGAGGATGTCTAGATTCAGATTCAGAATGACTGTCTGTCATGCTACCAGGCAAGTAGGATAGATTTGCTTCCTTATCATAAATAGAACAGTAAATTAAAATGTCAGTATTTTAAATGTGAATTTTGTAAAACATACTTTAAATTATAGGGAGCATTCAGAAGCTCTATTCGGAAGTTAAACCCACGTAAGCAAGGATAAAAAGAAGAGAACATAAAGTATTTCCACTCTGTCTTACTTTTTAAACTATTTCCCCTGTAAATCCATACCCTTAAATCAGTTGAATTTACACATTCGAGATTTAGCAAGTAGTAGATGTTTAAAAGTCTGTTTCACTAGCACTGCGAGACACACATACAGAGAGGTTCCCTGCTTTTGCTACCCTAATTCCTTCATGAGAAACAGGAGGAAGCAACTGAATGACTGATCACAGGTCTGGCAAAAATACATCATCTTTAAATTATACCACTTCACAACACTGTATTTTTATTTGACAAAGGGCACCTACTGCTAAAATAGCATCTTCAGAGATGATTGTGCAGCGACAGTAACTGAACAAATACCTGACAAATGATAAGAAGTTCGGTTGTTTGATGTAATAAAGCTGCCAACTACAATTTGGTAATACAAAGCCAAAAAAAAAAAAAAAAAAAAGCCTGAAACTTGCAACAGAGCAGATCATTATGGAGGTGAATTAGCAAAGCCAGTTTTGCAACAAACTACAGCTAATAGCTAGAGTTAACGAGCAAGTACAGCTAATGCCTTTATTATCTATGTGCAATAAACACATCAGGAAATGAGCTGCTGAGATACAGCGTATATATGTGTACACATATACACATGCACACAATTATCAACCCTAAGAACGCACCACTGAAAGGGAGCGTACCATTCCTGGCTCCCTGCTCCAATGGATGCCTTTAAGACCACCCAGAAGTGGTGGCACTGCCAGTGTACAGGCTCTCTAGTGCACCTGCTCAGGGTAGCAGAGTAGCAGCATACAGGAACAGTTCCTTTTTTATTCTACATCTCTTCATCCCAAAAAAACATGCCTGGAATCTACTCGGACCTACAAGAGGTGTCAAGCCCTCATCCTGGCCTTCTTTTTGTACCAAGCAGCTAAAATCAGAAGTCAAAAGCACTATAGATACATTTCTACCACAGAGACCACTAGCTAGAAGAGCAGCTTTATAGTCAATGTGAAGTCTTTTTCCTCTAACAAGGTGGGCAGAATTTGCAGCCAGCCAAACCAAGCCGTATCTTTTGTGTCAGGGGCAACAGTTTTGCTTATTAAAAAAAGAAAAAAAAGTTAATAGGAAGAAAAATAAATGTCTGGAAAATGATAGAACCAAGAAATTTCGGTGAGAATTTGTGAAGTGTAACCAAAGGTTTAAAGAAAAAGGCCCTTTTATTTTTAATAAATTCATTACTTTTGGTATTGAAGAATGGATACAAACTCACATTTATGCAGCACACTACTGCAGAATGATGCGTATATATCACTACAGCAGAAACAGCTATACAGGAATTGCCTGTACTGTGAAATTATGCAAACATACTACACTTCATGTGAAGTCATTTTTTGTTTGTTATTTTTTCTTACCACTTGAAGAGTGATTCCAGACAGAGTTAAAATTTGGTGCATTACCTGACACTTGTGACTGGTATTAGAAACAGTAAAATCTTCACAGATTAGTTAAGCAAAAAGCCAGCAGTCTGGAGTAGCAAATGGTGTCATATTGAAACTAAGGGAACACATGATCTATCAGGTGAACCATCTCTTTTATATTTCTAATCCAATCCAACTCCAATTTTGCTTGCGAAGTACAGGCAAAGTTAGAAAGTCCTGCTTAATAATCTTGAAAGGTGCAATAATCCAAAAAATTGCAACAAATTCAGGAGAGAAATGACTATGCAAATAGCCCTTCCACAGAGGTGGATAGTTTCACATGGGAATGAGTGAGCACGGAAAACTACACCACCAGGCTAGGTCCACATCTGGAGGCTCTCCCAGTCTGTGTTACTCCTCTGCTTGCTGCCCTTTGTTTACATCCACTACTTCCATGTTTCAGTCTGGTGCTGTGAAAGTTGCAGGCTTGGTGATAAAAGGTGACAAAAACCACTGCACTCAGAATGCTCTTGTGCATGGAATCTTCTTTCAGGTAAGGAAGGAGAACTACTTTGTACCAGTATTATGAAAATTCCTTTCCCTAACTATTATATCATAGAATCATTAGAATGGTTTGGTTTGGAAGGGACCTCAAAGATCATCCAGTTCCAACTCCACTTTCCACTAGACCAGGTTGCTCTTCAACCCTGTCCAACCATCCAGGGATGTGGCACTGACCACCTCTAAGGGCAATCTACTCCAGTGTGTCACCACCCCCATCATAACAATTTCTTCCTTATACATAGTCTGAATTTACACTCTTTTAGTTTAAAACTATTACCCCTTTAAGCTTCCTGTACATACTGAAAGGTCACAACAAAATCTCCACAGAGCTTTCTCTTCTCCAGGCTAAACAACCCCAAGTCTCTCAATGTTTCCACACAGGAGAGGTGTTTCAACCCTCTGATCATCTCTGTAGCCCCACTCTGGACCCACTCCAACAGGTCCTTGTCTTTCCTGTGTGCAGTACTCCAGTACATCCTATATACATTTTTCACTTTTGTTACATTGTAGTAACGCATAGTTATACTGGGTAATTCAAAATGACATTCCCGCTTGTCTGCATCAGTTCTCACTGAATGAAATCTAAGCGCTACTATATATGCATAATTATGCTTTTAATATTGTCCCAGAAAGTATGACAGAATCCAATTACCTAAGTATGGCAGCAGAGGCTTTAGTCCTTTGGATAGATTCCTTCTCTCAAAAAGCACTAATTCTGCAACCCCTATTTGTTCAGGCAGTCAGTTTTCAACCCATTCATTTACAGAATATACATACATATAGGTTGAGTTCAGGCATAAAAATCGCAACACAGAACATGAAATTGCTGCATCACATTTTGAAACTAAGTGCATAAATGTGGCCTTTGAGACAATGTAACTATTCAGATACTCGCCATATTGAGAGTTTGAACAATCCTTTGCAAAACCGGCACTGCAATTTTAACGTCTACATTTGTTCCCTATTACCCTGTTTGATTTTTGTGATACACTTAATTTGAGACAGTCACAAAATGAATTCTACTCTACAAGGGTGCTTAAACCCCTACCTGAGACTAAGCTTAACAAGAAGCGAAAAAAAATAATGGTATACTCAAAAAAATAATTCCAATTATTGATTGCAAGAACATAGCTTTAAAAAATAGTACATTTAACACATTAACTAGGATGCCATTCCTGTTATCTTGAAATCCAGTTGAATCATCAGCAGTTTGACTTACACAAAGATTAAACTTAACACTTTACTTTTGAAACAACTGATTTGTGTGCTTAGCATATATAAGAAAAGAAGTTGATGTAATAAGAAGGAACTTGTCTAAATAGATTTGTCTAGTGATGAAGCAGTTTGTTGCCTTCTACTATAATGCCTATATTAATTATTATACTCCCAAGACATGCTGGTATGATGAAAATTGGATAAAATCTTGTATGGACTGGTGGGCAAGGCATGATTTCTTCATCTGGAATAAATGTAAGAGATAATGAAGCTTCTCAAAGTGAGCAATTTGAGAATAATATAAGCCACTGGTTCAACCACAGCCTGTAGAAACCTGCCTACAGACAGAGCTGCATGGGCTTTTACTGGAGGTTGAATGCTACCTTAAGGACCCTGGCATGGCTTGACATTCCTCTGATATTGTGGTCATGGGCAGAGAAAAATGCTGGGATGCTAAGGATACTGTGAGAAAAGCATAGATAATGTACTTCCATTAGCCCTGATAGAAGTTCTTTGCTTGCAGCTGGGACTGTGTGCTCTGGCCTTCGGCATTGATTCATCTGCTCTGGCATGTCTCCTGTAGACATGAGCTCTATCTGAAAATCCTTCAAGTAAAGACGACCTTAGGTGATGTTTCACAGATGCTTCAGCAGCCCTTAGCACATTTTCCCAGAGCTTCATCCTTGTGGATGCTGCATTTATGGCTCATCTCTCAAGATATGCACACAAAAAAGTTAAACAAATTGATATTTTGGGCACTACATGGAGACCTCTGCCTGTATTTTAAGCAGGACAGGATATGCACAGCTCTACACATAACAGTGAAACACTCAGTTCACCACTTCCCTGCTGGTTTCACACTATTTATTAATTAAATAATTTTAAGGTTCAGAAAACAGGATCCCAGTCTATATAACACATTGTTTTTTTCACGTCCCCTCTCTTCTTGCTGTCAGTTCTTGTGGAGATTTGCCATGCAATTACAAGCACTCACCTTCAAAGAAAACATTCCTATCCGTTCCTTTCTTTTGTCTATGCTTTTTTTGCCTCCTGTTTCTTCCAAGATCTATTTTTGTAGCAGTCTCCTGACTAGCCTAACTGAGCAATCAATACTTGCTTTAGTTACTTCTCCCCAAGGATGAAACTTGAAAAGTTGATTTGTACAAGATAACTGGCATCCTTTTCTCTACTGATAATCCGTCTGAAACGGGATCAAAGTTTTTAAACTAAACTAAGGCAACTCCACCCTCCTCCAAAGCTTAGTAACACTATCCATCACAAAAATTTACCCTGACACTGTCTTGCAGTTTTTAGCTGACCAGAGAGGCAAAATGCAGCAGGGGATGCACCGTGCTCTCTTACGAATCTGTTAGTGAAAGTTGCATGCTGACCAAGAGAAGCCTGGCAACTCTCAGCACTGAGCAGAATAACAATCCTAAGGATTCCCACAGTAGCCTAGAAAGTCAAAGCAGAACAATTTTGTCGGAAAAGAATTAAATAGAGAGAAACTTTAAATAACTGAAAATGTTTTCTCCATTGTTGACATGTTTATTGATAAGATTTGTAAATAAAATGGTATCAAAGAAACATGAATTTTTGCTAAAAGGCATCTTGGTAACCTTGAATACTGCCAATGGTTTGAGCAAAAATACCATAAAGAGCAATGATGTGATTAATAAGGAACTCTTAACATTCAAAGCCTCAAACAAAACAATTTTGGTATTTAAAATGTTTAATTGAAAAAAGTACTTGAATTTGGCTAAAATATATTATGTAGATGTCCTAACTATTTGAAACACTGTTTAAGCATCTGTAGAGGTCACTTTTTGGTTTTATTAGTGTGTCTTTCAGTGTATAAAAAAATCAAATTATTAACATTTTCAGACGATTACTTAAATCTTTGTTTATTTTCTTCAGCATTTAAAATAACAGCATATAAAAACTGAGCACTGCAGTTTCAAAAGTAAAATAGCTGCAATATGAAATTACATAATAACTATGTTACATACAGTAGGCTGCTTAGAATTGTCCATGACTGAATACGCTCATTTAACATAAATGGTTGATTAAAATAGGATCCCACTCAAGAATTCTAAAACTCTGACCTGGAACTTCGCAGAGCTGCAAGTAAGCCAGCTGAGATTTGAATTAAATAGGGCTACACAAAAATAACAGAAGTGATGCATATATTAGACATGCTACTGCAGTGTTAGTCCTGCTAAGTTCTAAGTCCTGCTTGGTAATTTTAAGTCCTACTGTACTTTTCATTCTCTTAAAGCACTTTACTGGTGTAAATTTGGAACAACTGACATCGATATGACAATCAGTCACCCATGCCTATCTCCTCCTGAATCCTTGCCTAGCTCCATCACAATGGTGACAGCTTGCTGGATGGACACAGTTTTTAGTTATATAAGAACTCTCAGAAAGTCCAAGCTGGTTAAGAAAAACACACAAAGAGAAGTCCTCACTCTCTCCTTAAGTATTTGCAACCATCTTCTCACCCCCACTGCTCCCGTCAGCTGTTTATTTAGTGCCACAGTTGCAATCTTTCAGACAAAAAGCTCTGTACAGCACTAAGAGCAGATCAGCTCACCCTCTTGGAGAGTCAGCTACCCAAGTAAGTGTCCTAGTCACTGAAGGGAGGAATTAATTATTTAGTTGATGTAAAATGCCACCAAATTCTTGATACATTTTCCCAGGAGTGGAACAGTTTAGTACTTTCTATGATAATACAACGTAACTCCAATGTCATTCTTGCAAAGTTAATGGATATAGCATGCCTTCATTGACATAGAAAGCCATTTTTTCTGCCCTTTTTTAAATAAAGCTTGAAGAATACAGATTTTTTAGACCCCAGGACAGAACTCTGCTAATCTGTGGTGACATTCTTCCCTTGGATCAGTTAAAAATGTGAACAGATACACAATCGATTTTGCTCTCCCGTACATTAATAGATTTTCAATAGTATTCTACAAAACAATTAACAGTTTCTTTATTCCAAATAAAAATTAGCATTTTAGCTTCAAGACTGCCACACTACTAAACTAAAAGTAATACCTTCCCACTCTGAAAGAAGAAACTTATTTTCACTTTTGTTCAGTGCCCCAAGTTGAGGAACAATGTTTGACACAGTAATGACTGCTTCTTTGATTCACAACTTTAACATGGATTACAGTATTTTAAAAAGAATATTTGAATTACTAATTCTGCTACAATGATCTGACCCAAATTATTACATTCTAGTTATTTCAGAGTTATAGTTCATAGCAAAAGGAAAACCTTTTCTTTTGATGCAAGACCTACTCCCACAAGAAGCAGATTGTCAGTGTATCTCTAATTGTATTTGCTTCAATATCGGAGCGAAAATGCCACTTTCTTTAGAGGAGTGATGATCTATTCTACACATCTCCAGCATGCTGAGTTCACTATAACACATCTATTGACGAGAGCTGTTTGCTCTCATCCTTTGTCCTTTCATATTCAGTTATTTTTTCCCCCTGGATTTTATACAAGAGATTACTGTTGCCTTCTCTGACAATTAAAAGCTTTGTCATCAGATATAAAGTTCTGCTATTTTTAAGACACTAAATAAATTGAGCCCACCATCCTACTAGAAAGTGTATGATCTTTTATTTGGGATTACATGTCCAAGATTTATTTGTCCTATCTTTGAGTCCCAACTCAATTGCCTAGAACAAAATTTGATGGTCCATGGCAACAGGGCTGTAAAAACTCACTCTTCTGAATAGCAGTGACAAGTGGAAATGGTTTATAACCACTTTGTCATCTAACTCAATAATAGTTTTTACGAAAAATAATTATGTTTTGCAGCAAAAGTAGCTTCCTCTCTTTCTAGGGTAAAAATGCAATTTGCCAATTATGAACTTAATAACCAACTGTAAACCAGTAAGGCTGTATTCCCAAGCCTAAAGAAAATTCTATCTGGCTGCACACAGGAGCAGAATGAAAATTAACTATTTTTTTTAAACTTGTGATTCTTTTCTTCAGCCATATGCCCAAACCGAACTAGCAATAAGTATGTGAATCTCACTCTACCAGTGGGAAAAAAACACAAACAGAAAACCTTATCATGAGTAGTAGCAATGACTCATTGGAAAAAGATAACTCAGGATAACCCAGATAACCCTGGGGAACTGTGTGAAAGACTTTAAAAATCCCTTTTTAAAGCAACAGCAGGCAGGCTGCAAAAGAAGCAAGCGATCTAATCCTAGCATTCAGCCTCACAAGCTCCGAAATACTTTGGACAGCCTGTTCCTTCCAGCTGCTAGAGGCAAGTGGAGCTTCAAATTCATAAGATACTTGGTATTCAAAGACTGATACAGAATGCAAAAACCCTTTTGCAAAAATCTAAGTGGTAAGGAAGGAAAATCTTTAACTGCAGTTCCCTAAAATTTCTTTTTGGCACAGGTTATGCATTATCTTTCAGTAATTTTAAGGAGCTAGTTATTAGCACACATTAAGTTCTTTCTTGCAACAACTGAATTCACTGTTCTAACACTGACTTGTTTTATTTCTAATTTATCCTTTCTGGTAAAGCAGGTTATTTTTCTCTCCAGAGCAGGTGGTGTTCATGGAGACATGGTGCAAAACATCTACCAGCAAGTAGAAAACCTGATTAATCAATCTTTGCACCCCGTACATTACTTTATGAGGTAAAGTCCTTTCTTCTGCCTTACCAATAACAACCGAATCCACATTAAAACACATTGGCCTATCTGAACCCCTTCAATGTAGCTTCCTGTGCTAAACTGAATAACTCTGATGTGACAAAAATACCACACAGATACCAGCTGAGCAGACAGTAAACAGACAGGGCTATTCAAGTCTATCCTGAACAAGGAAAAAAATGGAAATACATATGCAAAATATATGTCTGTAAAAGGTTTGTTGGAATCACTACAGTTAATTTTTTGTGGGTTTTTTTGGTTTTGTTTTGATTTTGTTTTTGTAAATCTGGAGACTAAGTTTGATCCACAAACCAATTTAATTAGGCCTTAAGACATGAAATAACAAATGAGAATTGTAAATAACACATTTTCAAATAAATATACATACAAGTATACCCCATAGGGCTCTCAGAACATCAGACTGGTAACAATTTTATCTATCATAACAGTGGCACAGAACACTTTCTGTCACATGGAAGGAAAGTAATCTGTAAAACGATGTCATTCAAAAGCAGTTTCAAAACACCTAAATGATCTGCAAGGCAGCCCCAGAGGTACCAGACTCACAAAGGATGGCTGTGAAATGAAAAAAGTCACAATAACAAAAACATAACAAGAATAAAAAAAATTTTATGTACGTTTTTATAAACTGCTGCCTTTCTGGGCAATTGCTACTTAAATATACACTGCCATAAATTACATGACTGCCAGATGCCAATGTCTACTGCAATGTTAGTAACATTCTGCTTAAACATTTGCTTGTTCTCAGAAGCATTTCCTCTTCGTACCTGACACAGTCATCAACTTACTATCTTTCCCACCTCCCTCCCCCTCAAGTCTGCAGAAATATTGGAGAACTATCAACATTTTGATGGTTCTTACTGCATCTTATTGAAATGACAATACTTTTGAACTGCTCAAACACTACTTTGATTTGTTTGAATGCATGTTATTGTTGACTCTCTTCCACCTCTGCGATAGTGATCAATGCTCATCTATTTTACAGGCCTCCAATAGCACTTTCCTGTATAATTACAGATACATTCAAAGTAATTTCTCTCTGCTTGGTTACAGTATATAAATGAAATTCTCTGTCACATATACAATGAAGTGCGCACTGTTGTCATTCATTGCCTGAGATGCGCCCATTATAAACTCAGCAAAGCAGCAGGAACATTGCAGCAGTTGTAATGTCAGCTCAGTAATCACCACTACCATTTGGAGCGAGATGTTTGGTATTCTGGGAAAAAATCAATTAGATTTCTATAAAGTAATTCACATATTTCATTACAATTTTATTATTTATGATAATTTTTAATAACTTCCTCACCTAACTTCCTACCAGTGATTTTATTCTGTTTTAGCAATGATCACAGAATAATAGAATGGTCTGGATTGGAACAGACCTCAAAGATCATCTAGTTCCAACTCCCTCGCCACGGGCAGGGACACCTCCCACTGGACCCGGCTGCTTGGAGCTCCATCCAATCCGGCCTTGAAGAGGTGGACATAAACAGCTACGAATCTGAAGATATGTCAGACCATTGAAACATAGATAAGGACTTTTCCAAGCTGCAGTCAACTGTATCATTCCCTCTTCTGCAAAGCTCACTTGTGTAGCACCTCTTACCAGAGTCTGAGACAGAAACAAAAAATACCAGACAGGGCACTACAGACTCCACAAATTAGAGACTAACTTACTCTTCCAATTATGAATTAAGCAATGTGAAAGACTGTTCATAAAGAATTTGCCACAGAATTTGAAAAAATCGTTCTGATGAGGAAATGATTGTTTAAAGACAGCTCAGTCTACTGTATCAGCTGTGAGATGTCAGCCATCTAAGACTTGTAATCTGGAAGATGTCCATGAGGAGAGAAGGAAGAGAGAAGGTCATACTCTTCCAATCCACTTGCAATATAAGAAATGCAGAAAATAAAATGGCAGGGCTTTAGGATCAGTTGAAAAAGGAGGAGTTGAAACAGTTTAGCAGCAACCTGTAAAATCCAAGTCTTGGTGCTCTGCAGGTCCATATTCATATTAATAACCTGAAGTAAACTAAATCATCACCGATAACAATTACAGCTTCAACAGAGACGGGAGAAATGGAAAACCCTGAACTGCCCAGGTCAAACAACCCGAACTTCTTCATAAGATCAATACAAGCAAATAGCAGCTTTGGAATAGGAAGAAACACAAAGTCTTACACGCAAGACACAAAAATGCAGACAGTACATTCAGAATAACAACAAAATTTTATTTGGGAAGGAAGACTCAAAAATGTGCAACAAAAAACCAGCTGAACGTGGGCACCTTGCACAACAGTAGTCAAAACCTAGAAAGCTTACTGTAGAACAAGAACACTCCAGCAACTGGAATTATTTTGCTTTCAAATAGGAAGTTACAGAGAAATACAAAGCAAGGAAAGTTAATGAAAAACACAATGTAGCAACAGCAGAATCAGTGTTTAACTACACTTAAAAAACCCCAAAACCAACCCAGACTGCAATTTACCCGAAGGATAACCGAGACAAATAGTCAAGAACTGTGCTTGTCCCCTTCATTAATTTGTTTCAGTCAAAAGTCAGGCTTTTCAAGAAGACATGCTTCAGTTCAAACGAGAATGAACTCGGAAAATCTTAATGTCATGCGATAGGCAGAAGGTCACACTTGATGATCACAGTTGTCCCTTCTGACCTATTGATCTATGAATGAATGTTACATTAACATCTTTGAAGCATGCATTTTATTTATTAATAATGTGAGTATTCTGCATGAATTAAAACTAAAGCAATGTGTCATAATATGGCATGTGACTTGAAAAGGACAAAGCAGAAAACCTAACTATCATTACTTTGTCATATACACAAATGCTTAAAACTGCAGCTACAAAATATTTTCATTATTTTTTCTGCTTAAGTCATTGAGTCCCAAATGATTTATTGGTCTTTGAATCCTGAAAGAAATATCTATATTTAAGATACACTTCCACTAACTATCAAAGGAGAATCTGAAGATCACCACTATTTGGCACTGGTGAAAACAGAAAATTTGGTAAAGCACAATTCAAAAGAGATCTGAGATTGTGTAAACAATGTGTAAGTTTCACTTCTCTTTGCATTAGTACTAGAAATAATGATAATTTTTATGGTACATTTTTTAGTTTCCAGATTAATACAGCTTATAAAAGAAGTTCAATATTACTCCCTGATGTATTACTATTCTGCCAGTGTACAGCTGCCAACAGTAGTTAAATCTGATTAAAGCCCCCTGCTGAGTTAATCAATCTGATAATGTCAGACATTATTAAGGAAGCACACATGATACGGTCACACTGTCTATTATCAGTGGCATGTACACCAGTGCCTTTGTCTTCACAGAGCACTGCGGCTACTTAAAACAGATAAGCATAAAAAGGATAAAAGGCATTATAAACTTTCAGTCTCAAGCATTTGTATGCTAATTCCTGCTAAAATACAGCTATTTAATACAAGGTACCTGTATTTATTTTAGGGGTTGGGGAATGACCAAAAACCTGAAAATTTTAGAGCAATGAAGTGCAGCTTAAGAACCCTTTACATCATTCTGAACAACGCAAACACATTTCTATGTAAGTCAGTCTTTTTGTATCAGAATAAATTCATTTTACAGAAGCTGTTGTCTCAGTCTGAGCTATATTCATGCACAAAAAACACAGGTCTTCCAAACACTACATACTACTTGACCTACTCAGAAGTCAGCAGACATTACTTCAATGCTGTCATTACACTAATACACCCTAATGTTGAAATCATCTGCGTTTCAAAGGGAGCTGCTTCTTTTCTGTTTACATTATATTAAAAGGCAAAGTCACATCTATTTACATTGAGCTGCGTTAAGTCTTTGGATTTCAGCAGTATCAGCAAAAGGATCTATCATTAGCTCTAATGCTAATCAGCTCCTCAACAGATGAAGGTGTAACACCCGACCCAGCACAGTCCCTTTGCTAAGCACGTGGAACACTGCAGAGGACAGAAGGACATCCCATGTTGTTTCAGAACAACACACAGCACACATGCAGGGGGCATGGGGGAAAATAAGGGCAAAAGAAAGGTGGCCAGTGAAACACAAGTTGCAACTCTAAGGAATCAGTAACCACAGTTAGCATAAAAGACAGGTTGAGACAAACTCCTCTCCTAGGACTGGTGGAAAAGCAATTCCTACAGTGGCTTAGGATCCAAGAAAAGTTGAAGGGTGATCCCAATTCTAACTACACATGATTTCCTAGGAACCCAGTGCTAGAGTCCCAGATAAATACATGTAATGAAATCTATTTGCCTGTTCCTGACTTGGTTCAGCACTGTAACATCAGTTATCCACCCTATACTGCTATCTCTTTTATTGACATCCCCTATCAATCTAATGTTCATTCCAGAATGAAATAATCAGTAGCTTGCAGGACACCCACACCTGAGAATCATAAATGTAGGCCAGATCTACATCTCCTAGCCAAGAAACAGACTGCTTAAATCATTATTTGTTTTGGTGGGTTTTATTTTTATTGTTTGGAGGTTTTTTTGGCAGGGGGGCAGAGGATGGACAGACACAGACTATTACACTACAAATTTGAAGACCGAATATCCATCGTTTTGTAAAAATTCTACATAGTATCTTTCTACTCCTCTAGAAGTAGAAGTTCTTTAAACTGTTATGTAATGTACATATATGTGTATTTGGCCGATCCAAGTTCCCTACAATTTAAATCAATAGATTGTCTAGGAAGAAGCTCTCAGTTTTGATCCAGGGCAACACAGTCTCTACAGACCACTCTGAAATATATCCACATGTTTATGAATACCAGGCACTTCCCATAACTGCAAATCACAAAACCAGAATTTAGCAGCATAATATTTCTTTTTCCACTACTTTTTCTTTTACAAGGTTTTTGTGTCCCATGTTTGTTTCCTAATATTTAGCAGCACTTCAATTGAAGTACTTTTATTCTTTTCCTCATTAAAGAATTAAAGAGAAATAAACCTAAATGCTGCTTAACTGATGGATTAACCCTAGTTCAAGAACTTAGATGAAACAGGTATTTCCAGTTACAACTGTCGTAGAAAGGCTAAAGCATAAGATTTTTGAAAGACTGTAATTTATATTCAATCAAGGACATCTAATCCTTTTCACACTGTCTTTTAAAAGAAAAGGCAGATTTAGCAGAAGTTAGTTCTTTGAAGAATAGTAACAACATTTTCAAAACTTGCTACAATTTTAAAAGAAACAGAAGTGAACTAGTTTTTCAGTTTTACAAAGAATGCTATTTTTCTCCCCTGCCCTTACAACCTCCCAAAACCCCCAACCTGGAGATCAACTGGTAAAAACAGGAAACAGAAAGACAGTGCCAGTAAGCAACAGTTTATTACAGGTTTGTGCCTCAGGGCTGAGTTCCTATGGGGATTCTCTAATGTCTAATATGGGGTGGATTTGCATATTAATATTCCCACAGGGCAAAAGAATCTTCTTTATTAGTCATCTGATTTTCAGGAACTTCATATGAACTCAGCGTCTCTGAAACCTCTTGCCTTCTGTCAGCCTTGGCTGAAATTCAGCCACTGAGGGGACAGTACTGAGAAGGAAGAAGCAGCAGACAGGAGTGACGGGCATACACAGGCAAACTGCATGTCACAAGAACATTTACCTAAAAGCACATCACCTGAGCAAGACAATAAAAATTCACACCTCTACACAGACCAAAAGTACGTAAAGAAATCTGGTATCGAGAAAACTCCTAAGTTTAACACCAGTAAAACTGTCCCACTCACAACAGAAAGACTTAAATAGCAAGCATAATCTGAAATTCTGATTTCCTTTATAATAATAAGCATCTTGCTCTCTCTTCTTCCTTTTCCAGAATGCACCAACCACTACAATATAATACAGTTTTGTTTTTATTTTCTGTTCTACCTTTAAATGTGGTCTCTGCTAACATCATACAGCTATATGACTTGGAAGGTGAATATTAATTCAACATACGTGACAGCTAAATTATAAACAACTGTAGGTTTGCACATATGCTCACACACAGGGGAAGTATGCTATTAATTCCAGTCAAGCTTTTAGGAAAGTATGAAAATTGTGACAGAGGGCACTTTTATCTCCTTGGCTACAGCATACTAAAAGGTATGTCATTTATCTGTTGATCCAGAAAGATATTGCAGTCTTTTTGTCAAAAAGATAGCTGAAGAACTTACAGAGTGATCACAGCTCTGCAGGAATTAATATCCTCCCATCCTTGTTGACCAAAGAAATCTTGAATCTTGCCTGAATCAGGCACTTCACTGACAGTCAGTTGCTTTACCAGAAACCAGCCCTGAGACTACAGCCCCTCACAAAAGCACACCTTTTCTTAAAATTATTGCCTGCATAACAACAGCTCTATCAGATCTCTGAAGGCTGAAGTTCAAAGACAAACTCCATATCACCAAAAGAACGCCAGTCAGCTCACTGTCCTCCCACAGCACCTGGTATTTGGCAGCCTGAGGCACAGAGCAAGAGAGAAAGTACCATGAAAATTGTCTGCTCTAGCTCTTTCCAAGCAGCAGATCCCTTAATACTGGAGGTACTTTCAAAACTCAGTTTCCTCTTAATACTAAACACATCCCTAAATAGGAACTTCTGCCTATCCAAAGGAAGTCAAGAAGTGTGTTTTGGCCCTTTGTGTTGCTTGTGAGCTTATTCACTAGAGAAACTGTGGGAAGAAATTGGCTCTCCTGTTTTCCAGACGATCTGTTGAATATGTGATGAAAGGGAACATGTTGCCCCCTGGCCACTGGCACACGAAAGGAATAGCTGCAAGGATTACAAGTGGGCTCTGGGCCATATGGTGTGTAGGCTTATTGTAGGAATTTAGCATTTTTTAGACTCCTACTTTCCTGTAAAATTGGTTGAAATTAGCCACTGAGCTTCCTTTCTGAAGACTTCAGAAACAACACGGCGATTGTATAATCTTCTACCATTGAAAAACCAGATTAAAAAATTACATAAAAATAACATAAAAACTATGTCTCTGCTCATCATAAAGGAAAGAAGAAGAAGTAGCTACAGCAGGTGCTTTCACAAACTGGGATATTTATTGGAAGCTGTAGCTTTAATAAATGTGAGCTTAGCGTTACAGAAATGAGCATATATTACAGCATACAAGCTTACTGCTATGAAGGTTTAAAATAGAGTTCAGAAGCTAAGCCAGTTTAAGCCACCATACTCCGTTATCCTTCCAGAGAATGGTACAGAGTACATATGACTGTCACACAAAAACATAATCTTACTTGCTATTTAGCTATTTCTAGAAACCCAATATTATGTTAGGATGTCTGTAAATATTACAAATGCTGTTTTGTGAATGAAACAATATATCAAGAAAAATAATATAGTATTGAGGTCTATACCCGACAAAAGGCTTCTAGCCTCCAGACAGTTGTACCAGAAATGAATTTATTTTAAATGTATAATGACTATATCTATTCAATATGTTCATGTTTTATTGATACTCAGTCTGGAGACGATATAAATTGTAAATTGGGATTGTAGACAAAGCTGAATGAGCACAGACAGGTGTGGGGAGGTGGGTTAAACACGGCACAGTTCCTCATCCACTGATGCAAACAGCACATGCTTGGCATTTCATTTCAGTTGAAAAAGTTTCATGTAGCAATCATCTTAACAATATTATCTATTCATCTGTACAAGTGTTCTGAATTATTTTAATGAACCTTCAATTCTCTACCAAAATACCTTCCCACATTGTTCCCCATCAAAAGGTGAAGTTCATCTCCACAGACCCCTAAAATCAAGCTTGTTCTGGCTTTAACAGGGGTTTTGAATTATGCCCTAGTACTCTGCAGCCCTCATGGTGAAGGGAGGTAATAAAGCCATCAATTCATTCCAACTACAAAAGGTATGTACTGGCTGTGCACTAACCTTCTGGCCTCTAATGGAACACACACAGGCACAAGTTTAAAGCTATGAACAGGAATAATTTCTGGAGCATGCTATGGCCTTATACAACTGTTCAAGACCAACTTAGCAACGAAGATTTCTTGATTAATGTATGATGTGTAACAACTGCAGCATGTACGCACTTGTTGCAGGCAGCTTACAGATGCCAGGCATAAAGAATACTCTCCTTTGAACAGAGTTTGGCCAAATGAAAAAAAAAATACAAAACAACCACAACACCAACCACAAAACAAACAAAACCCCCCCCACACAAACCTAACAAAGAAAAAAGAAACAACAAAGAAAACCAAACCCAAAAATAAACACACAAAAGCAGAGGCATACATCAACATAAGGGACAGCACAGACCAACTGACGTCCATTACATTATTCCCTATTACTGATGCTTGGGAGATGCTCAGGAGAAAAGTCACACAGTGTACAGCTGCCAACAGTAGCTACATATACACAGTGGGAAGGAAAGTGGACAGCGATTTAATATCAAGCACACAGGTAGTTTAATTACACCAGGGAAGACCATATGATGTCCAGACTTCTAAGCACCAAAGCAGCAGACCTGACTTGGCATCTGTGTGGTATCCCAGAGAGGGTTTGAGGGGAACAGACACCCACGGCTCCTAAGAGCATTGACAGTGGAGAAAGGGCTGGGAGAGATCGGGGGCAGATTTTATGAGTTAGGCTGAAGCTTCAGGCTCAAAGTGCCGATCTGTATGCTCTGGAGTGTTCCTAGCACTATTCCCTGGGCTACTGATGAGAGCACAGTGAAGAAACTGGTGTAGGGAAGAGCTCAAATTTCTTTTGAAACGAATAACTTCTGGATTGAATAGAGTTGATACTGGGACAGAAGTCATGGGGCAAGGGAGCAAGGGGGATAATCAATCCATATGCAACCTTCTGGGATATGGAAAAAGCCAAGCTTGCCACTCCATGAGTTCATGCAGCACTTCTCTTATTTTATGTGAAAAAAACCCTAAAAGAATGTTAAGATTCTCCTATAGATCATGATCAAATCAGTTGCTACAAGTAGCAATAATATATTTTCTTTCAAAGAAAAGAAAGTTTGTTTGACTTGCCATTACATTATATTATCACTGACTGATCTGTTTTAGATTAGGGGAAAGGCTGGTATGGCAGAGATAATATTTGCCACGTTCTAACCATATTCAAAGGCTCGGTGAACCCTGAAACAAAAATGATAAAGAAAAACAGAAATCTGCAAGGAAAAACAAGTAAGAAATACGGTGGATAGAAATAGTCTGTTGCTCTCCCTAGACACATTTAAATAAAGAAACATCCAACAACATCTTGATTACTGGACATCATGATAAGAAGGGTATGGTAGGAATCAAGTACAATCAATCAGAATTCCTCTTAGGACTGAAGATGACTGAAGAGTGGAAAAGACTCCAAGATGATGAATCATGAACAACAACTGAGGCAAAAAAGAGATAAAGAAAAAAAATCAAAACTGGCAGTTAGGCAGAATCAGCCAAAGACAGCTGTCCTTATGTCAAGCACAGACACAGAGAAGAATAAATGTTATTATAATACCTCAATTTACTGACCATGGCTTTTAACTGCAAAGCATTCATCATAATTATCAGAGTAAAATAAGCCCTTTCTCATCACATGGAATGATTAGTTTGACTTTGCAATGGTAAATACAAGTTTCTTTTAAAGCTAAACTACAAGAAAATTAGGCTCAATGAAGTTAAGAAATGAAAAAGAGATTCTCACACTCTCCATTTAGTAAATAAATAAATAAATAAATAAATAAATAAATAAAATCAGGAACACTGACACTGGGGCTATGTAACCAGCACTGGTTATTTCAGGCACACAAAGTTTGATAATTCCCTTCTGAGCATGTTTTTGGTCCACACACAGTGAGAGGACAGATACGCTGAGTGATGGTCAATAGCTCAGATTCAATTTTAACTTGTGGTAAAAAGTGACAAGATTGATAGTAATGTGCTATCCATTCTCATCAGTCACACTTAGTCCTCAGACTTCTATTATCCACAAATCCTGCTATACAATCAAAGAGAGAGAACTACTGAATTATTTATTAAAACCGACACCATCGATTATGCTCTCATATAAGAAGTCACCAAGCAGCCATTTAAAGAATTAGAGTGTACATTTTGGTAACTTTTGACCAGGTTAACAACCACTCTGGTTTGGGACGGTATTGGAAGCTCTTCTTAGATATTTTATATCTGGGAAGTTAAACTTGCAAAAGCATCATTTTCTGCCACTACAAAGTGAAGTCTTGTAATACTGGCCAACAAAATCCTCCAATACTTCCTTTTTCTTTTTTTTCTTCCCCTCCCCCATATCACCTTTTGACATAATCTGACAAGTTTGCAGAGGCATACCTAAAGCAACAGCCTTGGAACAGTGTTTCCACACTGGAAGGCCAGCAACAGTTTCCATCATCAATGCCAAGAGCCCCAGAAAATTAAATGGGGTACAGGTGCCATGCCTTGGCAACCAGTTGGACTCATACACCAAACTTCTGATCTCTTGGTACAAGCAAGGCATGCAGTTGCCTTGCTCCGTTTCAGCCCATGAAATCCCTTTTAATTTACACATGATTTTCATGAAATTTCTATCACCTTTTAACATCAGTGTTATTAAGGTCATGTTTTAAGAGACGTGAATAACTATATTACTGCTGTGCAGAAATTCCAAAATACTAACACAACGTTGCATTCAGAAGAGTGGGTTACCTTCCCAGAACATCCTGTCTAGACAATTATGCAAAACCATGGCCCACTGAGGTATTTCCCAGCACAGCTTGGTGGCCCTTGCTCTGAGTAAACACAGCCCAAACACAGTTATGAAAGTCACTCTTTCAATAGCACCCAGAAGTAAGTGGGGAAACCTGGAAGTAATCTAATAGACAAATGATATATAACCCGTCATATATATATGCCCAGCATGGAAAGGTGCCTAGATTCACGCAGTTTCTGTTTGGGATGGTGTATACGACAAAGACTGTACCTATAATAGTAAATTAAACATGCCAGAACTGTCTGCTGGCACTAAGGCCAGCTGGGTCAGAACAGCCTGTCCATACTCCCTTACCCTTCAAAGTATACAACTGTTGGACAGGAATCTCTCTCAGCCTCCCTCCTCCCAAGGCACGCTCAGAATTTGTTCAGGAGAATACTGGTGGATGATGTGCAAAGCCTTGCCAGATGGTTCTAATAAGTTAGTAATATTAATAACAACAGTCCAAAAATGCATTCTGGAGCCGATCATCTTGTCCATATAAACCTGAGTGACAAGTCCAGGGGACTCATCTTCCCTTTGTAACAAGAAGGGGAAGAACATAAACAAATAAACAAAGGGAGGTTAACTGAAGTGTCTAGGACAAACCCTGAAACACCACAAGGGATGGACATTTTGTTACCAAAAATATTAAACAGCTAGTTTTTGTGGTACTTAGGAAGAAAGAACAGAAGCTATCAGAGCAAGAAAGATGCTCTCAGCTTCAAGTACCCAAAATATTTTTTGTTTGTCTTAATGCTATTGCTATTTTAGGTAATTACCATTACAAGGACTACTTTTCCCAAATTCTTGCCATTTATAACCCAGTCCCCATGAATACACTCAGTTTTCTCCCTAATTTCAACATTTATCCAGATTACAAGGTTAATATACTCTCTTTTAGATTCTGTGGTATGAAAAGGCCACTGCTACGCCACGTGCTCTATTACTGACATTTTTAATGATGAACAGGTTCACTAACCACAAGGTGTAAATAAAGTTTTTGCTTAAACATATGACTACTTACAACATGAATGTTTATACAAGAACCAACTGGCAGCAAAGGTGCTCTTGTTAAATTTATCCTCTGGACTGGTTACTTAAAATTGGATAACAATTTAAAAGCTATTTTCAAAAGCTTTTCCAGCAATATTTATTTCTTACATGAGGAACCATGTGGCTGTTTACAAATGAAAGTATCTCTTTAAAATAGTACTTGGATCATCAGCAGCAGGACATGCCTCTCCTACTGTTACCCTTACCTAAAACAATGTTGAAGTTTCTCTGCCTGCTCTCACTAAGCTGTAATTAAATAATAAAATTTCAACTTTAATAATAAAATTACTAGAGCAAGCCAATTAAGTGAAAGTCAGAAGCATTAACTCTTAAGGCTTCGATTTAAGAGAACCAAAGCTTCACAGTATGGAATGGTCCAAATTGTCCACAAATGAAATTAAAATGGTTTATAAAGTTAATGGACTGCAAGAAACAACTTGATTTGATCAAACTGAAGGAAGAAAAAACAAAATCCACCAAAATGATGCAAAAACTGTATTCCAGATTGATCAATATACTCAGGCTTAAAGCACAGACCTTCAAAGAGTCTCTTTGGGATTTGAGGTTAGGTTTTGGTTTGGGTTTTTTTTAAACAAAAAGTTCTGAAACAGAAGAAAAATTGTTTTAAAAACCCATGCTCATAAACTTTTAAACTTTATTCTTAAACTTTGTAAACTTTTAAAGAAATTTCAACACCAAATTACATGTATATGATATTAACCAACACGCACTTATTTGACAGACTTTCAGATTATTTGTCAAGCAAAATATCATCACATAAATATTTATATAATGTGGTCTATATACTGAATTAATGTTTCCCAACCTTTCAGCTATACATCCCTCAGGTAATTTCTTCTTTGGTGAAAGATGCTTCTATTTTCCATCTCAGGAAAGCCACTCCTGCCCCTTAAAAGTCATCTTCTGAAACTTAGTACAGTGGCGTGTGACATGACTGCAATGAGCCAATACAGGTCCAGACTTTTTATTAGTGTATTCAATGCTAGTTCTTTCTGTAACCTACACAGTGCTCAGTGTGTCATCAGCAAGGCCTTTTTTTGAGGATTGAATACCACTGTAAGGCAATTAAAGTTTAGGCATATAATTTACTCCCTTTTTTGTTGATCTATTTAGTTACTGCTTTTAGAAGAAAATGAAAGGACCAGAACGTTTACTGCTCTGATACAAAAGAATATTTTGAGTAGTAAGTGTGGGGGTTATTTAAACTATTTACTACCATTCTGGCATGCCAGGGACAGAGTGCTAGTGCAGACAGGGATCCTCCTTCATGAAGACCAGGAGCCACATCACTGCTAATAAGAGGGGGTTGGCAATTCTGCAGGATGGTTTGAGGTTAAGTGTTGATTGATCTCTTCCTGTATTTGGGGTTGGATGTGTCTGAGTATGTGAAACAGGTTATATGTTTAAGAGGGATTTCAGCTGCATCTATTTAGAAAGTCTTAAGGTGCTGGCTGGCTCTTGGTTTTTATTCAAAAGGAAATGCAATAAATCCAAAGGAGTCCAGTAACTTTCCAGTGTGTAAAAAAACCCAACTAAAATTGTTCAGTATAAAGAAGAGTTCTTCAAGACCGTATATACGCTTCAGTAAAACAAGCAAGTGGAAGCACTTAACAGTACTAAACTCCACTGTTATTAAAAGACAACAGTCAGCCAATTTCATTTATTAGAAGTCTAAATATAAAACAGTGCAATCCAGGTGATAAAAATAGTTGCATGCTGCTCAAATGAAGTGGTTCTGTAAAATTTTCAATCAAAGATTTAATTAGTGATTTTAAATGTCAGGCCAAAAATTAAGTCATTTCAAAAAGGGCAGAAGTTGTGTACATCCCTTCCATAGCTTCTCTAAGTTCAGTCTTTAGTTTCAATCAGTTATCTGCAAACACAAGCCATATTCTGCTCTAACAAGAAACACTGCATCTGGTTTATTAAGGTATAACAAAAGCAAAATTTGCAATGAACATGTTTATGCATTATATACAGGTAAACTCCCAGTGTGTGAGCCAACCACCACACATTGTCTGTTTTTAAACTCTATCTCACCTTCATTGTTTCAGTCCACAAAAAGGATAGAAACTGAAACTTAGGTTTTTTTAATGACCAACTCAAAAAAATGCGAGACTATTTACGCTTTACAACAAGGAAAAAAAAACCCAACCGCAAAACCAACAAACGAATTACATTTTAATTATCACAGAATTCCATAAACAGCTGAGGTTGACAAGCTCCTCCGGACATCATCTTGCCCAAACCCACAGCTCGAGCAGGGCCACCTCCAGTCAGCTGCCCTGGACTGTGTCCAGACTTCTTTTGAATATCTGAGGACAGAGACTCCACAACCTCCCTGGGTAAGCTGTGGCAGTGCTTGGTCGACCTCACAGCGAAAAAACTGTTTTCTGATGTTCAGACAGAGCTTCCTGTGTTTCACTTTGTGCTTGTTGCTTCTCGCCCTTTCACCGGGCACATCTGAAAAGAACCTGGCTATACACTTGCATAAGATCTCCCTGAATTTTCTCTTTTTCTCTTCTCTACAGAATTTCATTTTACAGAAGCTATACAGCAGATGCCAACAAAAATTATGTTGTACAACATATGTTTATCTTGCCTCCAAAAATATCTTTTGGGTTAAAGTAAGTTTCCTGTCCAGTAAAACCACTGAAACCAATAAAATCTGAAGAGATGAAGAAGTTAGCTACAATTAGTTGACATCTCCCCAAAACACTACTTAGTTTGGACTGTCTTGGTTTTTTTCCTTCAGGAAGAACTAAGGAATAAAGAAGCAAAATGGACACCTAGCTGAAGGCTTGACTATGTATAAACTTTCACTGTTCAAGCAAAACACATAATTTAAGACTACTTTTACCTAAAACGATCAAAAAGTTGGAAGAACATTTAGCAACAAGGTTTACATTGATTCAGTTTAAAATCAATAGACTTAATATAACCCTAAATAAGACAGAAACTAAAGAATAAATAAATTTAAAAAAAAAAAATCTATCTGGACACATTTTAATTAAAATCAGTTTAAAACTAATTCAACCAATTCATCAGCTTTTGTAGCCTGCATATCTAGAAAAAGCTGATAATTCAAGTCACTGTATCAGGGGTATGAAAGAACACGTAGCAGAAGCTGGAAGAGCATAAGGATTGCAAGCCAACTGTTTTGCTACAGTGTGAGTGAAACGGTGGGCAAAATTAATCCATAAACTCAGTGGAAATTTTAGGACTGAATGGCATTTACTCTTGAAAAAACAGATACTAATACACTGTCTCTCCACATGTAAGCAGTAAATTTACATTTTTCTATTTAATAGACAAGCATTTTCTGTTTCTTTTTGGTTTTATTTTTTGTCTTAAAACTTGCTTCCAACAAATTCAGCAAAGTAAGACTGAAAAGCAGTAACATCAACTATTATGCAATTGAGTCTTCTCCCCATTACTTACCACACTGCACTGCTATTTCCAATTCCCTTTCATGTCAATCGATACACAGCCAGAAAGAATGCCTATGTTGTAGCCTTTGTAATTGCTACAATATAAATGCCGAAGTTACTTATCTATATCTCTGATAACCATCTGATTAAACATTTTATTGTCCAAAAACAATTGTCTTTCTGCCAGATATTTTTTCCCCTTTTCATATTTGCATTAAGCAAGCTCTAATCAGTTCAGTAGCTTGTACAACATGTAGCATTCACCACACTTCTACAACACATCCATTTATCCCAAAAAAAAAACAAACAACCCTTTCATGTGTTTTTTCTTAGTAACTCAGTGTAAATGGCTACTAAAATCTGACATTATCAGTGCCCCTTATGGTAAGAAAAATGAAAGCATATCCTGAAGTAAATTAGTAACACAGCTAGACAGCTCGTGTAGTTGGACAGTCTCACATCACTGTGCTACTTACTAATCATGTCCGCGTGTTTTCTCTTTGAAACATTCTTCTGTTGCTGAGCTATAACAAACAAACCATGTATGGCTGATTATGCCACTGCACTAACAATTATGAGTTGGCCCTTTTCCATTTCGCTTGTGAAAATCTGCATAAGTCGTGTGGAAAGCTACTAAGCCATACAGAATCTAAAAATGTTGCAGGAACGTATGGAAGCATTTAGGATTGAAAACAAGCCATCTAAGCACTTATGTTTCTTAGCCACAGGACTATAAGGCATATGAAATAACAGAATTAACAAACAAGTGGTCTCTTGCCAGTTAAGTACTAAACTGTCCTTCTACAAAGCAATAATACGCAAACACCTTAGCCAGGAATTTATGAATTGTCATGGAAAAAATCATTCCTTTGACATAAACCACTAAGGTGAGTTTATTTTTACTTCTTAACGTCTTGAAAGTAACAATTCTATCATTTTACTGTGCTTTGTGCAAATTTTTGGCACATTTATAATACAGTCTGTCTCGTAGAGTTACATCAGTTATTAATTTACTCCAGAAATTGCATCAAATTAACATTAATTTTAAAAACTCCAAACAAACAGAACCCACCCACCTCACTGGAATACTAGCAACAAAAAAAATCACTAAACATAGATCGGAAGTTTTCATGTGAATCAGGAAAAAGTCAGTTTGACAGTGCAGGAAAGAACAGCAATGTGAGTATAAAGATGTTTACTGCTGTACCAAAATTAACTTAAAGTTCTCAAAACTAAGAGATCCCTGAAATAATAATTTTCAAACAGCACAGGAGGTAAAAACAAATCCTCTCGGGGGGCAGCAGGTGGAATGAAGTGCATGCATCCTATTCAATTGAAATCTTTCGAAATCCACAGTAAAATCTTAATCTTGAAGACCCTAGGATGAAAGGAGTTATGTAAATTGAATAAAGTCAGACCCAGATTTTGGGACAGCCCCATTGCTTTTTGGGATATAGCTGTTGCATACAGCTGACCATCTCCCTTAAAAAGCCGTGCAGCTACCAGGAATACAAAAAAATCCAACTTTCTAATTTATAGCAATATTTGCATGTTTCCGCACTGTTTCTTTGGGTGCTGAGCTGCTTACAATTCCCCAAGCCCAGAGGGAAAAAATTAAAGTTATCTTTAAAACCACCGTGAGATACATGGAGCACGGAATAACCCTAAGAACTCTCAAGTCCTGGTGGCGATTGCAAACCCCTCAGGTGCGCCAGTAAGGTCAGGTCACAGTGCATAAGGAGTCATATACAAGGTAACAGTACAACTGCTAGAAGCAACCAGACATCAAAGAATTAGGGTGTGTTGACAAGAGGAAAGCAAGTTTAAACTATTTCCCTTCAGCCCACACATGGGGAAAGGAGGAACCCACTCCTTGTAAGTTCTGTAAATACTCAGCATGTTTTTACTACAGTGTCCATTAGTGATATTTATACACAGGGATGACCTCATTCTTTAGCACAGTGAATAAACATGAGAGGAAAAAAAATAAAGTATTTTGTTTGTGTATTTATCAGCATTTGGGCTCATTTAAATACTACTTGAATAACAATTATCTTTCTCAGCTGAGAACAGCATCAGGTTGGCAGACTGTGCCTCACTTCTTCTCAAAGTGACAATTAACCTTGATATCAGTCTGCAAAGTGCTCTGTACTGGCAGCAGAATAAAATTATCATTATCACATAAATCATAAAGATTCTACTGAAACTGAGATAGCTGTCATCCCTCAGCTATTTGTATCCAGTAAGGAGCAAGCAGGTTGTTGTAGAACATCTTCAGAATGCATCATCCTACAGCCACCACATTGTGGGCTTTTGAGGCTGCATTTGTAGCTACCCGAAAACGTAAACCCCACATGTATGCCAAAAGACTCATGGTTAATATACGTTATTAATTAAATATCACTTAGGGAGGTTTGTGATGCAGAAGGCCATTATAGTTGAATCACGAATTCAAATCTGATTTACACTACAGTAATTCCAGACGCAAATTTCCAGACACAGATTTTCAAGTTGATTATGTGATGCCTATCAGCTAGACAGTATTCCATACCAATGATACTTGTGATCACCTGACCTCATTCTTCCAAGACTAGTTTACAAACAAACAAACAAAAGTAACAAAAAATCCCCCAAAATTAACTTGGTTAATGCTGGATCAAAATTCAAAATAGTCCTCTCGCATTGATGCTTAATCATTGTGTTGATAGACTGCTGAGGAATGCACTCAGACAACTAAAACTGTAGTAGTTGTGTCCACAACAGCCCACTGAAATCCCATACTAAATAAATACTCCTTCCCTTCTAGGCAGCTTGGACATGCAGAGAAGGAAGAAAATTGAGTCATCTTCTCTAAAAATTTCCCACCTTCAAACGTGCAATGACAAGTGACTGTGAAAATGTTTACAGCCATTTTTGATATGATACTTCGTTTTTGTAATGCGCACACTGTGTGTCAAAGTGTTTTACTGTTCTTGCTGTTACCAACAGGACATTGCTGTGATTAAGACACGGCAGTAAAGCAAGTCCTCTTTTAGAAATAGTTTTATAGACTGACAGGTCTTATTTTATGTGTAACACAACAGAAATAAACAAATGGCCAATTATGTGGAAGGGCACCTTGAGTGTTGGGTTTTTACCCCCCACTAGAGCCAACTATTTTCTCTGAGCCAAACTACAGCAGATCGCATACAAATACCTCAGGAAAGGGGAAAAAAGAACCTGCTCTTCACACCCGAGACATAAAGTGACTCCAGGGATTGCTTCTGGCAGGCAATGTGGCAGACTGTATGCAGGAGATACAAGAAGCCACAGTTGTGCTTCCGACCCAGCCAGCAATATGAGTTCTCTGAGAGGTGCAGTGCCAAGAAGTGCACTCCCACGAAGTACTTTGAATGAGCAAACCCAAGCGTGTCCCATGATGCCTGCTGCAGAAAAATGAACATATTCCAATATAACACGGAGCAAGGCTAACTTCTCTCCTGTAATCAAAAGCCAGACACTCTTCCAAGAAAGGTTCAGTCACGAATGCCCTGCTTTTCAAGCTATCCAACAAAATCTGAAATAATGGGAAGGTCCATTTTCACACTAGAGTCACACTAAAAATTCCTGTGGAATGCTCAAGCCCAGTTAACTCCAGCCAACAGTTTAACCTAGAACACTTAATGAATCTCATCCATGGTTACTTCATGTTGCTGCAAAACCTGGCGCTGTGTTTACTGTAGTGATTCTGAAACCAGTATTCCTACAAATCCACCCTGGCTGCAAGCCCCAAATTTAGAAGATTTTTTTAAATCCCTGGTTTGCAACCCTAAATGCCACAGCTATGAGCTTAGCAATCAATTATTTATAACAACAAATCTGAAATTGCATACTAGGCAGACATCTAATTTTTCAGTCATAAACTTCTCTGAAAATTAAATGCATTACATTCCATCCATCTCCTCTGGAAGGGTTATAACATGCCTAATTTTGTAGGCAATACATATATTTATCCTGTTTAGGCCATCTAAGATAGCAAATAATGAGATTTTACAGAATTTTAAAATTCTCTGGATCATATCTATGGTAAAGTGACCATCCAGTTGACACCATGTAGTTATCCCAAGCATAGTTTAATGATCTTAAAAAAATTTTTATCTATTTAGCTCAGAAGTATAAAATCCTAAATAATGCCGCCTTATGTGTAAACAGACTAAAAAACCTAGTGTAATAGCACACTTAAAAATAAAAGCCACTTTAGAATTAAAACACCCTAAAGTGTAAAATCCAGTCTGTTACCATAGGTTTTATACATTGCCCTAAAGAATTATGATATATGCAGAAGATACTGCACTGCTGTCATAGAAGGAATAGAATTTCCTTTGACAACTTTAAAGTTATAATAAAAAGGATAAAAATCTCTATTAGATTTATGATGTGCGCAGTCAGTGGTGTTTACCGTCAATACCTCCCAAACGAAAGTTAAATCAAACATCAGCTAATCTTGCAGAAATAAAAAGCTCTCCTCCCCCAAAAACCAATGTGTACTAAAAATAAGGCAATCATTTTGAAAGAATGGAATTATTCACTATTTCTCAACTGAATAACAACTTTATTTCCTGATAAAGAAATTTCACTACGAAGTCACTGCTGTATTTTATACAAAAAGACTGCCTACAGCAAGATAATCCAGAATAAATGCCTTTAAAAGCTTTAAAATTCTTAGAGGCTCTACTAAGCTCCAAATTCCATAAAAGTTATAGTAAGATATAAATAATTAAAAAACCCAATACAACAATAACAACCAAACCAGAAAAAACCTTTAGAAATTTAAGGTTTAAGTTGTCAGCTGTGTCGTTATTCAAAGAGTAACTGCTGTAACTGTGTACAGTTTATTCTTCAAATATAACTTAATCTACTAAATTGAACACAAACCCTTGTATTTCAGTCTTACTTACAGAATTACCATCTTGGCCTCCACAATATTTACAACATTAAAAGGCTACAAGAGTCATGAAAGCATATTATCACTCACCTATAGCCCTCTCTAGGCACAGTATGCATCTCAAGTTAATAAAGGTCACATAAATATGGCTTTTGTGCCAAGCAGACAGTAAATTATGCATTTGACTACACATTTCTCCCTAAAAAAACCAAAATGTTAACATTAATCAGAGGAAACTTCAGATTCTGGCACAAATTTGACTATCGCATAAAAGGTAATATTTAAAATACATAATGCCTTACCACACAAACACGAGCTGCCATATGTGAGGCACTGCTAAGCATGGTTTCTATTAAGCCAATACACAGTAACTGGCTTCTTTCCAAGCAACATGGAAGTATTTAAAAACCCTGTTTAATCCAATTCCACAGCCTTGAAACAAAAATAAATTAAAGTGTTGCAAGAACTGTTAAAATGAAAAATTAAAGGCATGTAAATAAGTGAAAAAAAAATTGTCAGAGAAAATGAAAACAAAGATTATTTCAAGGAGATATCTTAATTGCAATTAGTAACATTTGGCATGTTTATGATATGATTCAAAGCTGCAGCCAATTAGATACCCCAAAAAGCTTGTAACAAAGCTGCAAATGTGTAAGTACAGCATAAATAAGTTTTATTGCACACCAAGAAAACAGCACCCAGATCAATTTCATAGTTTGTTTCCAAAGTGTTGCAAAGCATCCTCTGCTACTAGTTCATGACTTTCAGTCCTGAACTGCAGCTTTTCTGCCAGAGGATTTTGGAAAACAATTTCATTAAATTCAGTCTGTTAATGTGCACACATTCCAATATATACCAAGAGCAAAAGAAAAATTACATCATTGTCTTAGACTGTCATGACGATGTAAAAAAACCCATAACAAAACAAGCAACAACAAAAAGCCAAAACAAACACACGAACAAACAAGGCCTGCCCCCCCCCCCCCAAAAAAAAAACAAACAACAAACCGTTGTACAATTGTGGTATTGGAACTAAGAAAGACACTTTTTTTTAAAAGAGATTTCCAAGGGGAGAGGAAAACGCTATTTTTTTCTTTGAAAGGAGTAAGAGGTACACATGAGCATTAAGGAAATAACATGAATTTGTGAGATGCTCTTTTAAAGTTTACTTTAAAAGGATATAAGTATTACACAGAGGAGCAGAATTCAAATTCTGCTCAAATGGGATTTATTGAAGACAACAGTGTTAGGCACTTATGAGATTGTGCCATTTATTTAAAAAAACAAATACTTCATTATGCTGTCAGTCCCAACCAACAGACAAAATATCTTCCATTTCCCTCATTTATTCAATAATGAGTAAATTACTAAAGGGTAACGAGCTGCTAATAAAAGCATGTTTTTTACATGATTAACATGAAATGGCAGTGTCTGCTTGTTCAGTGCAATAGTACCTACTACAGTCACACTTTCAAATAATTCTCCTCTATCAAGTTTTTGTAAAGAAATTGATCCTTATATAGTTTTCATACCAGACATTAGTCTACAGTTAGGGGGAAAAAAAAGGAAAAAAAACCCACAGAAATAGCTAACTACATATAAAATCCACACATTCAGGTATTTCTTTGCAAAGTCTCCTAGCAATGATGTAAAGTCTCAGTCAAGGTGGTTTTGCTTCCCTTGCTGGCACGCAATGATAGTTTATTAAACCCACTTATTTCAGGGGTTGGGGAGGAAGGGTTTTTTTTTTGTGTGTACCTTATGAGGGTTTTATTGAGGAGATTACAAAAACATGCATATAAAATGTCAGTTTTATAATATAAATCAAATTCTGGCTCATAAGAAAAACAAAAAACAAAACAAAAAATCTCCCACCCTAAACCAACACCTTTGTTTAGCTATTTAGGAGAAGGCAAAAGAAATGTCTATGAAAGGTGGTCTGAAAAATTCTGGAGGTGAAAAGCATTGGGGACTGCTCTTGTACACTGTAGGAGACTGACTTACAAAGACCAGCTGAAACTCAATAAGAAACTGCTGGAAAAGAATTTCTCTGTTCAGAATTCCCCACACTAAAAGCATCAAAGTGTTTAGTTTTACCCTTGCTACAGTTCTTCACACCACCTTCCTCAACTTACAATTTAAACTGAAGATTTAGTTATCTTCTACACTAAGCCCATTGCAAATATCAAGGAACCCTCCCATGTCCATCACAGGCTCCCTTTCGAGCACTTTTCTGCCCTTTCCTGCTCCAAGGAACGTGTGATCATCATGACCCCTCCTTATGCCCCAATCTCATTTCCCTGCTTCAGCTGTGCCATGGGATGTGCTCGGGCATGTCCCTGACCTTCCAAACCTGCACTCACACAGTGCTTGCTGAAGTACTCTTATTCTTCTCTAACACTAGTTTCTCTTTTCTTCTCCTCCTGGGACAGAAGCTGTCATCATTCAAAAACTGGGAGAACTGGCAGAAATCATGTGGAGGTATTGTTATGCTGGGAGGTATTAATGGGTGTTGTCAGACAGTTCCTTACATCGTCACCACTGAGTGAAGTTACCAAACCTGGCAGGCAGCCAGTGGCAGGCTCCCTTTACTGCCTTTCTTTTTTTATTTCCTCTCCTGCCTCCATGAAAGTTGCTAACGTTTCAAGCCACCAATGGCCACAATACATCCTGAAGCTTTTGGGTGTTGCATGTAACCAATCCTAAAACCATCCCGTAACTGCAAGCAATAATGCAATCAAGCAGATATTGAAAGCTCAGTTTATGTAATGAAAAAAAAATTAAGTTCAGTGCCCTCTAATAATTTTTTCATATCAAACATAGATTTTTCAAAGATATCAGATCACTAAAAAAACCAGCTATATTTTAGAGGGCCTTCCAAGTACACTGCATCTTGACACATGGAAGACCCATGAAAAGAAACCTCTGCGTTATTTTTAAAAAACAGATGCTTTGTAAACAATATGACACTGAAAGGTCACTTTTACAGTGAAAATAAACAGATATTTTTAAAGAAATGTTTTAATATAGTTACATACTTCAGAGCTTAAAGCACAAATTATGGTTCTGCACTGTCTGAAAAGAAAATAACTAAAGCAATAAAAAGCTTACATATTAAAAAGTAACCTGACAATTTTCATCAAAGGTACTTCAAGGTACCAAGGTAATAAAATCTAAAAACCTCACCAGTTAACAAAAACAGCAAACTAATTCAAGTGATAAAATACAGTATGGTTGCTATTATAAAATATAATCCCAGTGTGATTGTTAACTTGCGTATCTTTGGGACATGTTTCTTGCTGCTTTTGAAGCAGAAAGGGACTCAAAAGTGAAACACTAAGCAGTTGCAGTGAGTACTTAAATTTTACAACCATCCTTATCCTAGACTATTGATACATCATGGATTTAAAACCAACAGGATCCTGCACCCTAGTATAAACCACTTCTATGCTTATCTTTTTGACTGAGTTTTGCTATTTTCTGTAAATTCTAAGGAGACCAGGCTAAGGTATATACAATGTTCTGTGTCACATGTTCTCAAGGTGACTAGCAGCAGATCAAAACAAGTCTATACAGGCAGAAGGTAAACTCTATGAGTAACACAATGGGAAGGGAGCCTGAATTCAGGCTGAAAATGTTTGCGAAGAAAAATGTCCAGAGAAAGCATTTCTTCCTCCAGTTTTTCATCCTGCTCACACATTAGCATCACATGCATCACAGCCACGTGCCTGTGGCAACAGACCGATGCCTCCCTAAGTCAAGCAATCAAAATCACTGAGCACAATTGCAGGGTATATACTTGCTGCACCTGCTGCTCCATGTCCCTCCACTTCTCTCCCTCTGCATTTTAGAGCAAGACTGACCGTCTTCTTCCTCCCAGTCCCTCCCTGAGATTGTGCTCTCGTTTGTTTTCTGTTCCTGACACTTGTGCCACCTCTTTAGCTTTAAAGTAGCACTAGATAGGAGTTTAAACAGGTGGCCACAACAACAGTAACTGAAATTGTCGGAATTCACATAATCCTGTGGAGTTGTGAAGATCCTAGCCTCAACATTTCAGCAAAAACAGAGTCAAAGCAGTATTAAACAGAAATGTTGGACTCCATACAGTCATTAACAACACATGATATATCTTTGAGGCACACTGACCTCTCTCCCTAAGCCAAATTGAAAATTTTGCCATTCCACTTGGCTCTTCTCAACATCGTCCCAAAAAGAACTGTCATAAGTATTATCAGTGTGATTAGTTTTCACCGGCAAAATACTAGAATCACATATGTTGTTGGTTATCAATTTTGCAGACAGTATAAAAACTAAGGAATTAATGAAGTTATTCCAAACAAATGGAAGACATAAGACTACACACAGGGTTTTAAACTGATTGTTTTGGAATGAGAGTCATTCTGCTCACTAAGCTGCACAGTCCTTTACAGTATATTTCTGAGCCTTGAGCATTACCTATACTGCTAGAGGTTAAAAGAAATGAAATGTAAAAAATGTAATAGAAATTGCAGTAAATACACAGAAAAGAGAAGAATGGTGAAAAGTACACTAGAGAACACCAAAAGAAAACATGAAGGGGAAGATAGGTAATATCAGTGACTTAACAGGAAAATTCTGAGCAGTTGCTCCAAGAGGTGTCCACAGAGAGCTGCTATTCACTTCATGCTGGCTCTCCTTGTTTCCAGCTGCTAAGTTCATATTGAAAGAAGCTAAAAATAAATGAAATACTTTCCAAATATTACTTTCCCATGTAAGCAATTGGTATAAGTTGCCACAGAGATGTTATTCTTTTGCCAGTGAGAAGGGAAATAGTACACAAGAAGTTGTATTCTATGAAATCTTTTGTCTTATACACAATACAGCCAAAAATATGGGAAAGTTTGAAAACGCATTATTTTAGCGACAAGAATTTTGTACTATTCCCCTCTTTCAGCAAGGCAATACAGGAAAATGACACTTAAATATGAGGATCTTATCACCTGTGAGAAAAGCTATACTCTGCACTACTCAGGAGCATAATATGTGTGCCATTTCTAGCAATCAAGCTTTGATATTTCAATGAGAGGAAAAAAAAGAGTGGCAAATGTCTACAATTTAGGTATACCATCTCCTGACAAACTGAAATTTCACAGTGCTGCAGATTTAAAACATACATGTACCTGCTTCGTGTTCAGGACTGTCCTTGACAGTAAATTCAGCTCAATACAAAAGTAAATGGAAGGAGGGATGGGACAACACATACCAAAAACTATCCAGTTCTTTCTGTTAAATGTGAAGTGTAACAGGCTTTTTTATGACATGCCTTCCTCCAAAAATAGCAATGATTATACTGCTCAACTCCCACAGCCCCCCTCCTCAGCTTGACTTTTTTACAAGTAGAACATTATACATTCCCAGTCCTGAGGAAGGAGCCAAAGTTTGTGGAGCCAAGAGGACTCTCTCCATGGCTCAGTACCCAAACTACAGAAATAGAACACCTAGGGAGGCAGGCAACTCTAATTTCTTACAGTATTAAAACTTCTTTTAAAGCCAAAGTGACAGATTTTTTAGGAACTCTGAAACCCACAGCTTTCCACAGTTCTGGAAAGATGCTGCAAGTCCCAGCAGTGATAATCAGCCAATTCCAAGGCACATTTGTGAGCAAGACTTTTTTTGTCTTCCAGACAAACACGAAGATTATACAGTCTATTCTCTTCACAGGGATGAGGCGGGGGAAATGTTAAGATCACAGCTGCTGCAGCAGTGGAAGCTGCAGCTGCCTTGGAGCTCGTAGCGACTGTGTAGCCTACCATGCGGTTGAGGGACGCTACTGTGCTACAGATACTGTTCCATTTGGGGCTTTTCTCGTGAATGGGAGAAACACAAAGCTTTGGCCTGCTGTAGTTAATGAAAAGTCTTGCGAATCCTCTTGCAATATTCCACCTGAGTTCCAATTCAGCTCAATACCCTTCCTATCAGAACTTCCTAAGTAGCTCCTCAAGATAGCTATATTCTTGAATAATACGCTCGTCACACCCCCTATGACATTTAGTTTTCAGAACTATCACATTCCTGTTGCCTAGTCATGATTTATTCTATATATGAAAGAGTACACACAGTGAAGGGAAGATGGAATCGCAATCATTTCAAGTAGTCTGCATTTGGAATGAAATTATCTTAATGAAATATGGTTAGGCTTTTTAATTGAAAAAGCTAATGTCTTTTAACAATGACCTAAATTTCACTAAAACCGAGAAAGATGTATCAATACTTTAGGGTAAGATATACTGTACAATAGCTCAGCTTTCCTCATTATTCTGAAGAATCATGCCTGGCTGATGTATTTATTTTGTAATGTTTAACTATAATAGAAAATAGATGAAGTTCAAATGAAAACACTGTTTAGACTATGTCAACAAAGCATAAAACTAAATGAAGTGATTCTGTATTGACTATAAAAACATATTTGCTAATAGTAAAGTTACTAATGGTTATCTATCAAGATCACAACATGAAGTAATTCTGCATCTTAAGAAATGTGTTAAAGCAGCAGACACATGAAGTTAGATGTAATTTTGTGATTTTGCAAAACAGCATCATGGAGCGCACTTTATTGCTATTTTATCATTAGTGTAAATAATTCAACAAACCCAGGAAACCTCCAGCTCACTTGTTTTTTTTTTTTAAATTGCAAGTCACCAAAGGGCTTTCCACTAAGACAGCCAATGCTTACTTTACACTTGCTAGCAAAAAAACCCCAACAAATATAATAGTATCTTGTATACTGAAACAACTGCTTTGTTATAAAGAGAAGGCTTCAGAAAACTAGAAAAAATGACACTGCTGTAAAAACCTGTAAGCCTTTTACTCTCAGTTCAAAGACTTAAGCATTCTTCTACAACAGACTGAAGTTTCATATTCATCTCAGCAAATCAATCCACTAATAGGCATCAGTCATCAACACCGAAGTAAAATCTGCCACATGAAACAGCTTTGATGTGATTGAAGACTCACACATAGTCGTACGCATGACAGAACTGCTTAGCTACTAAAATGTTTTATCCAGCAAAAAACTGCTCATCCTAATTGACTGAAATACTCTTTGAATGCTATTATTGTGAGGCTACTTCACTAAGCAGCACTTTGGTACCTAGCCACTTGACTTATATCTTGAGATCCAGCGCAACCACATCAAATCTTGTTAGAATATTTTCTTACACATACTTTTGTCAAGAGGCCAAAACAATAAAGCTGACTGTCATTTTTACTACCAGTTGCTTAGTTAATTCAATACTGAAACATACTGGGATTCATTATAAAAGCTGCATGCAATCAGCCATTTCTATCAATCTTTCTTTTTAGTGCATTAACAGAATGAAACCTACTAACCACATCAGTTGATATGGGTTGGCAGCACTGGGTGGAAGCTATTCTTCTGCACCGAGCCCAGCCTCTCATCACGAGAGGTGCAGCGGCAGGGACTCCTTTAAACTGCAACGTGCAGCCCTGGCCCAGCTCCAACACTGACCATATGTCACAAGCTGACAGATAAGAAGCCTGAGACAGCCATCTGAAAACAACTGTATACAGCCCCAGCCACCAGACAGGGAGGGTTTCAAAGTCTACCTCATCATTCATTTCAAAGCCAATTTTAAACACACCAGAAGTTAACATACCTGACCAAAAAAACCCAAAAAAACCCCTGGAAAAAACAAAAAGCAAACCAAAACAAAACCCACAACAATACAAAAAACCCAAACCAAACCAAACAAGCACATAACCTTTATCAGAAAGTCTATATGATGACATACTTTAATTCAGGAAGTGTCCACCAAATATCACAACTGATTGCCACAGTCAGAAAATTACTAACAGTTTGTGCCTATAACATTTTCCTTTCTCCATTATATTCACAGTGTGCTAACAACTTGCAAGAGAAAGGAATCAAACATACCAAGCAACTGCCACCAAGATTACATTTTACAGAATCAAACAAAATACTATTGATTTAGTATCTCAAATAAAGGGTGATGTGATATTTGTCCTGTATCTATTAATGCATCATAGAGTTCATCCATTTATGCCACTACTCTGGTTACCAGAAAGTATGTCATATCAATTCCTTATATGTAGGCAACATATTATCTATCAGCTCTCATTCCAAAATTACTAAATAATCAGCACAAAAGAATAGCTAAAATTTACTTCAGTCCCCTATGCAATTTCCACAGCTTCATACATTTCATTTCCATATTCCAAATTAATAAAATCCAGGTGAACTTACCTACAGTTTGGAGGAGGGTCTAATGTAATTTCTGCAAGTTCTTTCTGAATTCTTAAGAGAAAAAAAAAAAGGTATTATCAGGACTTTTTTTTCAATCTGTTTCTTTCAACTTTATTAACATTTCTATAGCAATCAATAGTAACAAAATATAATTCATAGAATTTCTGATTGAAAGCTGATCTATAACATTTCACAAAACTGTGCAAGAACATGCAGAAGTAAAAATCAAATCTTTTCTGAAAAATGAACCTCCAATATGGAACAAATACCATGAGCAGCCACCTAGAAAATCACACTTTTTCCATAGGTCAGGATTCTCAGCTCCTTTGCTCACTTACACAATTACTAAATGTCTCATATACCCTCCTTCTCTATTTCCCCTCCGACTATATGTCTTACAGTTCTTGCCCTCCAGAATATTTAGCTTCTTAATGTATATTGTACTGGCAGGGCTAAAACCCCCAACCTCAAAAGACAATTGCCCAGAATAAGCCCACCCAGGGCTTCACAACTTCCTACATACTGGGGGGCTGATATCAGGTTCCCCCAAAGGGAAGTGCTCCAGCTCCCTGGTCAGCCTGGGGACCTGCTGCTGGACTTGCTCTGATACCTGCCTTCTTTTTACTGAGGGGATAAAACTGAATAAATGTTATCCCAGACACAGTCTAATGAGAGCTGAGTAAAGGCAGATAAATCTTTTTCATCTGTCTATGGACTATGCTTCTGTCAATATTTCCCAGGAGGCAGCCCAGCCTTCGTCGCTGCCTCACATTGAGCTTGCTGTCTGCCAAGGCCCCCACATCCTTCCGAGCAGAGATGGTCCCCAGTATGTATCTGTGCAAGGGGTAAGTCTTCCCCACATACATGGTGTTCATTCGTCCTTGTTGAATTTCACGAGTTCTCTGTCAGCCCTCTCCTGCAGCCTGGCCAGATCCCTCTGAGCCATAGCCTCGCCCCTGCGTGTTACAAACTGCTTGCCATCTGAAAACTTCTCAGTGCACTCTGCCATGTCCTCCAGGTCACCAAGAAAGACATTACAGGCATCCTGCCAGAGCTCCTTCTCCAGGGAGAGCAACTTCGTTGTTAAGGATTTCTGGATATTCCCAGGCTGACGCTTCCCAGCCAAGTCCTTCAATACCTGATCTCTGCCACAGCTGGCAATAGGGGCTCTTTTCCCTTACACCAGCATTTGCTTGAGAGCCGGCATCTTGACCTCTGAAGAAATTTAAGCATGCAGAATAGGATACAGAGTTCCCAAAGGAACTTGTAGGAGTTTACAGTTCCCAAAGACTTGCCAGAGTATGATGCCATAAGCAGGACTGCGAATGCCACCTTCCCTATAAACTATGTCCAAGGCTACTTCAGTGCAAAAACTTGAACATTTAGAAGGAAGAAGGAAAAGAAAAGCAATTCAATATATCCTCAGTATTTTCTTCTTGCCTTCTCCTTCACAAGATTTCATGCACGGAGCAGATTGCTATTCCTATTATTCCCTACACTAAAAAAGAAATAATAGCACAATAATACCACTCAAATTCCTGAGATAGGTGCTCAAGCCACAAGCCAAAGGTTCAGGCCTGACCTACACATATCTTGTTAAAAATGATTGCTACCTATTTTGCATATAAATACAGGTAAAGAAAACGGCTTACCAAAATAAGCATTCAGGTATACTGGCATATATATGACGTAAAAATGAGCAATTCAATTTTTTATATAATGTTACAATCCAAACACAATCTTACATGTTAAAGAGTCTCACAGCCACAATCAAAATTCCCCTTGTGCCACTATGAATTGAATTTACGGCTATAATGAATAAATGAACCAACAGCAATAGAAGAACTGGCCTGAACCAGAAACTCAAGCCTTTATCATTCACATTCTGAAATAATTAGGACATATGTGGGCAAGATTTGTAGGCAGAGGTAATAATCATTTATTAAGACCTGATGACATCATTGAAAAGATAAAAATACTCTTCCAGACGCTTAGATTTTCTTCTAGCTTCTATGCATATAAATACAGGCAAAGCAAATGGCTTCTCAAAATAAGCATTCAGGTATATTGGCATATATAATATAAAATGCCCCTGCATGTACCAACTGCTCCCACCCAACCTGATGTCATCTGAAAACTTCAGAGTGCACTCTGCCATATCCTCTAGGTCACCCATAAAGACATTAAAGGCATCCTGCCAGAGTTTTAACTCCAGGGAGAGCAACTTCCTTGTTAAGGATTTCTGGACATTCCCAGGCTGATGCTTCCAAGTCAAGTCCTCGAATACCTGATCTCTGCCACAGCTGGGTGTATATACCCTACACACAGAGCTGGTGCGTAGCCTACATATACACAAATACACACGGTTACTTCTGTAGAGGGGGAGCAATTTGATCCTTACTTGCTTTTTCTACTCATTGAGATGCTTGTATCTCCAGCACATAGACCTCCTCCAATAAATATTATACCTTTCTTATAAAAATACAGGCACAGTCTGCTTAATCAAGTACAAAATCATTGTAGTAACACTGAAAGTCACCCCATTTTTTAATTAGCGATGTTTAATCACAACAAAAAATGTTGTTTTAAAACAGTTAGCCCATTTAAACAATTCTAACAAATCACAGCTCTTAGAAGGGAGATCTTATAACTGGGAATGCTTAAAATATTTCTTCTGTATATTACAAAATTCTGCCATGATTTTGAAATTTATACTATCAGAAATTCAAACTACAAGAAACCTAGGTTGCATGCAAACTTCAGTTTTGTGGTTCATGAGTTGTTTTGCTTTTTGAGCCTTTTCTGAAGTTTCAGAATGATGGCATTGCACTTTATTATAGAGTCAGAGATTATTCCTTTGCTTTACATATAGTAGTAAAAGCAGTTAATATTTCATGGCATTAGAGTGAGCTAGAGGCACGTCAAGAATGGATTGACAACTTCAACAACTTCAGTCCTAGATCAAAAACTTTACATTCTTCCTCCTAAATCCTAACCCACTTTCCTTACATTCTGAAAACAAAACGGTCTCTCATTTTCTCCATCTGTTCTATTTCAACTCAAAACTTCTAGTGCCAAGAGCATTAAATTGGCCCTTTATCAAGCTATTCTGTGATTGAGCAGACAAGGACAAAACACCTTTCTGCTTCAAGACATAAAAATTGATCAGATGGCACTGCCTATTAATGTCCAAAGACATAATTGCTCTTGCAAAAATCTAAGATAAAGAGATGTTTCATTCATGATTATTTTTATACAAACAAGATAAACATATTAATACAATACTGTCCATCAATTGCTCCTCAGCAAGCTGTCCATGTTTATTCTCCTACTCTGTGGTGTCCCAAACTAAAATTAATTTATACACCTTACATTTCTTTTGTTGCAACCTTAATTTACCTTGCATTCATGCTGAGAGCTCATTCATAAACAGTTCCAGTAGAACAGCTGACACGCAATAGCTTGTTCACATGTCACAGCATTGAAAGTTACAATTAAATCATCGGACAGCATCCCAGAGAGCCTTGCACTGATAGAGACCTCCAGTGTGCAAGCTGCCCTTTGTCTGCACGTGCTCTGGAACTCGCTTCGCATCCCCATTGAGCTGCCCTCAGAATCTGCCATAGGAGAGGACGTGCCTCATTTCCTTTGCTGATCACAGAGGATTCACCGCGAGAAAATGCGGCCTCTGGCAACAAAACATTTTTTTCAGGGTCCTTTCTGGCATCTGTTTCTTTGGATTTTCTGCCTCAATAACAGTTATGTTTAGCTATGCAAAAGAGGAAAACCCCTCTAAATTGAAATCATTCTATATGTCCAGTTTATATTTAAACTAATGACATTGTCGTTTACTACATATTGGACAACGGGGTGATGGCAGGGGGTCAGGCCCTTGCTAGCAATCAAAGCCCTGGGCTGCACACATAAGACATTTAATTTGCAATGTCAGATCTGATACTCTTTGTTTGGTCTTAGAGAAGTCATCTGACTCTTCTCTCTCATATATATATATATATATATATACACACACATAAAAAAAATGTTTTTCCCTACATTTCACTAACCGTAAAGAACAAACACAGCTGCCTTCCAGTAATAGTGCAAAGGTTAATCTACTCATAAATTCAGAAGCATGAAAGTACACTGTGGATTTCAAATATTATTAATTCTCACAGACACATATTTACTACGGTACCAAGCCAAAAGGGACTGCATGTTGTTTCCTTCATGAAACAAAGTTCTCTAAAGCTAAGAGAGACGTGAACATGTTAGAGGATTTCCCAACATTATTAATAGGAAAAGAAATAAAATAAAGGACTGTATGACAATAAGCTATTTTTACCACATCCACTTTTCTAAACTACGTCTCTCTACTCATAAAAGCCAGATGAATCAATACCCTACACCAAAGAATATACTACTTAGCAAATACTTAAAAATCCAGTCATTGGTATGTATTTCAGTACTAAATAAATTGTGACTGAGCAGGAAATTGATCTAAAGGTGGTTAGATTCATACTGGAGGAAAAGAAATATTCTCGCCTACTTACTAAAAGATGGATAAATGACAAGGATATTTCTTGTAAGAAAAAGCACTCCATATTTTGCCGTCATATTCAACATGCTAAATATCATTTCCAGATTCTGTGATAAACCTCTTGGGGAAAAAAAAAAAGAGGGGTGGGGGAGGGGAGGTAAAAGTGTTCAGTTTTACTCTGCTGAATTTTGAACCAATTTAATCTATCACTTATTTGCTTCTCCTTAAGGCTGCAACTTCTTTGAATAATGAAAAGATTACAACTAAAGTTGTACAGTTCACAATTCATTGCAGGCACAGATATTTATTAAAAAATGTCAGGACTGGACATAAAGGTTGACAGATTTTCAACCAGCAACTTCAGGAGCCAAGCAAAACAATACATTTATTTGTTGAGTTACTATGTCAGCCAAGAATGGTTACACTTCTCTCAATCCAAAGGTCACGCTAAGATTTGCTACTTAAGAGGTAACAAGATGCCTGCTATTTTCAAGGACAGCAATTCAATTCTGTGTCTGAACTGTAATTGTGATATGCAGCGAGTTTCTCAATCTTGACATGTTGGGTAAGAAAGGTTGCTATTTAAGGTGATGCCCTCTGGGTGAGGAAAATTGAAGGACCGGTACACCGCACGACATATGCTGTAAGCTATTACACCTGTACAGCAGCTAGTCCGAAAGTATTAACAGAGCAGGACAGCACGTGATGGCATTCTGCCTTCTTGATGCCATCCACAGCAATGCTAACAGAAGAAACTCCGTATCTCAATACCAAATATCTTACTCAAACAGAAATTTAAGTGGTTTCATATAGCCTCTGTAATCAGATCACTTTGGAAAGCAGTTAAGCTTCATGAACAGTATATTCATACACAAGACACACGAGCAGTTTACTATTACACAAGCAAAAGTCAGCACACCGCTAAATCTTGATTTATATAAAACCTCACGCTACAGAAAATTCTTTAAATCTAACTGACTACATAAACATACAAATGAAAAGCAGAACAGGAGTTTTCCAAATACAGATGCGCAAACCTTCATTCATATACGGTAGGTATCATAATGCGATCCAAAAATACTGTGACTACAATTCCATATGCACAAAAAAGCCTTCTGAGTGAGAAAATCTGATTTCCGAACTCAGGTTAGAATCAAGTCTGTAGTGCGTGACTTTAGGTCTAGTGAACTTGCTGGTGTTCGATGCTTTTAACAGGAATTAAGGAATCTTGACCAGAGCCACAACTGTGCTACACTCTGTTGTTTGAGCTTTTTACTGATTTTAGCAGAGTTGACTCCTTTCACTATAATGAAGGCACCAGAGTAAAGCCTTATTAATCCCGCATTATTTCTCATTCCTAATGAACTAAAATAACAATATTACTATGAACATATTTTATACAGACAGTTTCTGTAATACTTATCACATATTGAGGACTCTAAGACATTTTTCCTTCCTCCTCTTCTTTTTAGCCTCTACTTTAATTTCTGATTTACCTTTCTTGAAACACTACTAATTTTAATTAAAAAGCTAAGAAACAAAACTTCTAATATGAAAACCTGGCCAGATTAGAGAAGGTACAATTCCAATTCTAACACAATGACAAACTACTGAATGCTCAAAAACAAAAAAAGAAAAAAAATACAATGATACTAATAAAAACCCCATTACTATAAAAACTGTTTCTGTAATCCTTCCAGAAAGTGCAAGGACAACCAGCTCTCCTAAAATACATTTCTTTTCAAAAATACTGTACACATATCTGCAGAACTACTGTAAGTCATGTCAGCTTTTAAAATGTATAATCAAATGTATATTTCTAAAATGTATAATCAATGTTACTACACACGTGAAACTAGCTTTAGAGTCTAACTGGCAAATGTACTGATGTCAGCAACTGATGGCATAATTAGTTTCAGCAGAACCATAAGCAGATATGATTAAACTTTAAAAGGTTTAAGTAATTTTATCGCTGTAAAAATGCTTGTTGATAAAAGCTCTAAGCTTTGAAGATACAAAGCTAAGATTAATAGACCAATTTCTGACATATCATTATTAATTTTTTAATAGGATAGTGTCCACAGGCCCTTGTCAGAATTGTAGCATCATTACACCAGGCATTGTACAAAGTTCAGAATACACAGACTGCTTTCTAAAGATGCTGGAAACTGTTTTTATGACCTTAAAAGTCATGACTGATCCAATATTCCTAATATTTAAAAAATAGTAATAGCAGGAAGCAGACGAAAGAGAAGAAGACCAGAAACCATAACGGCTGTGAGGATTAACTACATGAATAACATCATGGTTTGTAGTGAAAGCTGGGTGGATTTTTTTTCCCTTCTCGTCATAAAAGAAAATACAGGCAAGTTTTGCTGGCCATTCTGTAAATGATATGATCAGGTGATCTCCTCATAGTAGGAATGGGCGTCCAGAAAGTATTTCTCCAGGGAATTAAAAATGAAGAAAACCTAGCTGTAAGGAAGGTATCTATAGCAGAAGAAAAGCATGACAGTAGCTCACTGGAAAGACAAAAGATACTTTAGTTAAGAAAAGGATGTAATTGGTAAGGGACACATTAAGACAAAACAAAGACATGAATCCTGAAGAGACGTACACGTTTGTATACTGTTATTTACACACTCTGACTACATGCATACGTTATAAATTATGGCAGTAGGGGCTTGATGCTTCTCCTTTACCACAGCACCACAGGGGTACAACTCCAATGTTTTCTCTTGTAGTTTACACAGCCTTGGACTGGCAAAGGAACGAGATCTGGGAATTCTGCATCAGGACAGTCTGCAGAATTGGTCTCTTGTCAGATTATTTTATGAGTGCTTTTTAACTTCAATCACTATAATCCCATTTGCCCAGACTAACAACCCTACGTGTAATAGCAAAACAACACTAAGCTGTAAATTCCTTCTGTCTGGTCTGAGCAAGACAATCGTTATCTGGAGATGGACATGATAGCATAGAATAATTTAAATAGCTATTCTACAAACCAACCTTTCATCTCAGTCAGAAAAGGGAAGGAAGAGAAATGGGTATTAAAACAGATCACAGTTTAAAGTAATGAAACCAACATCCATTTGTTGTTCACTCAAGTATTTCTGACCCGACCATCTGGGAAAAGAAAATGCAGTACTTCACAGCAATAGGTATTACAGTAGTCCTAACATGCTGAGTTACTGAACTGTCTGAAATGTTTATGGCTAATTAACTGCAAGTTACACTGACAAGTTTCAACATCAGTCATACATACATATACAGAGATATATTTTATAAGGCTACAAAACTGTCTGAGTTTTACTAGCAATAAAAAAATGTCAGCTTTTATCACGCAAGCAACTATTAAAACCATGTGAAAGAGGCAAACTGACAAAGAAAGGAAAAAGTATACAAGTCTCATTATTGTGACCAGTCTCTAAAGGCTATTACACTGATACAGTAGTGTTATAATAAAACAATCAGAAAATTAATATACTGAGTCAATACATGGATCTGATGGTCAGCTGTAAGAAGAGAAAGGAAAATAAACATCCAGGAAGAACACTGTACCTTTTAGCACTAGTTGACAATTTAGCAGCTGTTTTGCTTGATATTTTCCCCTCTTTTTTCTTGGGTTGAACTTGCTCCCTTTCTTGTTCCTGCTGAACACCTTCACGCTGATCTCCATCAGAGCTGCCTCCACTAGTGCTTGGACTATCATCCACTCTCTGCCCCTCTGTAGACATGGCAGATGCTGCACTGAACAAAGACAAACAACTAAAGTTAGCTTTTTGAGAAGAGACAGTCTAACTGTATTTCTTACATGCTTAAGGAAAGAACACATGAGATGTATGTCTTCGTCTTAATAAAATAATGCTTGTGTCACAGTACTTCAGTAATCCTCATACTGAAGAGTTTTGCCACAAGCACCTTAACAATAATTCAGGAGCTGGCAATTTTAAATGCTATACCGCTCCCACTCCCCAAAAACACCCAACCAACTCACAAATAAAAAATACAAAATAAACACACAAACCAATCCCCCCACCAAACTCCTCATATATATATATATGCATATATATATATATATGAAAACCAGAAGTTATTGAAGTTAAGTGGGAAACATAACCCTGCAAGTGCAAAACCATTCACTGTGAACTATGTTTTTCAACCACTCCGCAATACCACGAGGTAGCTGTCCCATCAACTATGCCACCAGTTCAAATCTACCACAATTAGTTAAAAACTTAGAGTTATTACTATCTTAGGACTCTCTGTTATCCCATAAGAAATAAATCTGTGGGCTCATTCCAAGTCTACAGTGTGGGTTTCCACATTACAAAATCCACATCTTGGCATGCTTGATGGAAACACAGAACTAAAAAGCTCTAACATAGGACTGTTTGTATTTACTAAAATGGTAAGCACTTTGGTAGAGCATATAAGGAAGTTTTTTCCTGACATTTCATTCAGGCAGCATGAGGCAACAAACTTGTCAGAGAACATTAGCAGCAAGAAATCTCAGTATATTTCAGAAGTCAAGTTAATGCTTTATTCGCGACCTTCTGACACTAGTTAGCTATTTTAATTTCTTCCTTCATTTTAAACAGTATAACAATATGCCGACAGATGAGGAATTACAAGCCCACTGTTACAGCTGTCATGACATCTCAAACTCTCAAACTGTTCTAATGAAGGACAGATGTCCATGAAAAACTCTTACTGAATTAGCATATGTGGTGGCACTGACTGATTTTAAAAAAATCAAAAAACCAAAAACAAACAAAAAACACCCAAACCAACAAAACCAAAACCAAATCAAAACCAAACTGAAACCCAGGTCTTTTCTTTAACTCCAAATCTGTATCTTATATACCTATGTTACAAATCCTTCTCTGGAGATTTTTAATAAAAAGCACACAGGCCCAAACGTTACTCGCTCACATCTATGCAATCCCATTATATCTGGGTGGTTTTCTGACCAAACCTGTCTGAATCAAGAATTTGCTCTTTCATACACGAAGAGTTTCAAATTGCTGTGAACTTCGACTCGCTTTTCCTCTTACCTATGTACAGACATCACCACAATTAAGAACAAAACTATTCACCTTGACTATTATATGTTTTAAGACTCACTCAAGGGAGAATAATGAGATTTCAGGCTCAGATTCAACCATGCTTGTTCTGTGGATTAAACAAAGTTCATCTCCCTGTATATATTTATGGAAAGAGACAGCAAAGGAAAAGTAAATTAATATCAACGGCAAAAGGGTTATGTTAAAAAGGACGCTTTTTAAAAAGGCATATTTCTACAGAATAGAAATAAATTTACTCCTATACTGGAAAACCCTTACCAAGATCTAATTCTACCAAATAATACACACTATGGAGGAGAAGAAATAATCTCTTCAGGCATTATTGGCACATCCAACTAACTTCAGGAGGAATTAGGTCTTTTTTGTCTAATTTGTGAAGCTATACTGAAAAAGAATTCTGGAAGTATGGCACTCCTTCAAAATGTTTAGACATTGAAAGAAATAGCAAGCAATACCAAGTGATAGATATGTGACTAAGGTTTCCCTTAATCAGGTTAAGACGCCTTTTTGATTTTATAACAGAAAATAATATTTTCACATCTAAATATGTATAAATACACAGCACCTAGACTGCTCATTAAGGTAACTGAAATTATGCAGTTTCTGTCCTAAAATTAAAATACAAAAATTGTCCACTCCTAGAGAACAATTCCTCCCATAGTACAGCTACAACAATATATTTAATATAGCTTGGAAATTTACACAGGCTGATGTTCAGATATTTAAATCCCAGTTGTCAGATTTCAACGTAAAAGCAGCAGAACACTTAGAGGTAATAAACAACAAAAGTATCACATTCTGACAACTCAAAATATGCAACTATAATGCAATTTTGGTAGTAAGTACCCATCTTCTTTGCTTCTACATAAAGTTAAAATACAACCTCATCTCTTTTTATAACACTTTTGTTGGCCTTTATTTGCCCTAGATTTTACTTCTGAACTTTGCTTAATACATGTAATTTTAAAGAGAAAACTTCTCTCTTCACCACGTACATAGCTTTTAACACTGCAGGCCAGATAGTTAAAAGCATATTTAATAATGCTTATATGCATAAGACATCTGCTATGAATAATCTTGGCTATAAATATTACTATTATCCAAAAAACAACTGTATTCACTCCATAAGTTCAGGTTACTATCCAGCAGACAAACACTGTAACAGTAGCCCAGAGCATATAATTACTGTAACATGTAATGCCAGCATTTACAAGAGGAAAACGCTTAAATCTGTCATTTGATGTCTCGCTAGTTTCTGGGGGGGGNGGCTTTTTGGGTTTTTTTGTTTGGGTTTTTCTTCCTTTCTCCTTCTCTCCCTGTTCCTCCTTCTGACATCCAGGCAATTCTTTCTATTCCCTCTCCTCACATTATCTGCAATTTTAGGAAGTTGCGTTCAAGAGATGCTCAATATTGCGGTAAAGGCGTGTTTTAAGGGGCTTGAAATTAGACGCTTCAAACGGGGTCAAACTTAAAAGACACACAAACATTTGAACAAGAAAGAGAACGGGGAAAAAAAAATCAACGGAGGAGACGACACTGTGAAGAAAACATTTCGCTGCCACTATCACGGACAGAAAAACAAAATACTCCTTGAATCTGAAGAGCCATAAGTGTGTTTGCAACTGTCACACAGAGCAAGAGGGAAGACACACGATGTCCAGGTTCCCGGCTGCCAGGCTATTCTACATTCCGACGAGGGTTGCTAACCTTCCTGCTGTTGCACAGAGAAAAACGAGCAGAGGGGACAGAGGAAGGAGTGAAGGGGGACTTAAAAGTCTCTCCCTTAACGTGAGATGAATCAGCACAGAGACAGATTACAAGTGTAACTACAACTATCCATTCGAAGTGAAGAGTGTCCAAAATACTTTGCTTCTGTCTAATATATCCACTGGCACCTTCCCTTTCCTCCTCAAAATAAAAACAAAACCAAAACAACAACAAAAAACAAACAAACCACCAAAAAAAAAAAAAAAAAAAAAAGAATACCCCAAACCACCAGTCATTATCACCCATCACACACCACAAAAACAAAATTTAAAAAAATCCACCAGTCGGGGACAGCAAGATCCTGGCAATGTGCAGATGGGTCCCAAGGGCGGCAGAGCTAGTGATGATGTCTTTCTAAAGCGGTCGTAATTTCCTATAAGCCAAGATAAATTGAATATTTCTGCAGGGTCCACTACGAGCAGCAACGGCAGCAGCCGCCTTACTTCATCTTCATTGGAAACCATAAAGGGCAAAAAGACCACAACATCGCAGGACGGGAGGCAGAAGGAGCCCGGTCTGAGAGGGGCATCCGGAGGGATGGGACGGGACAGGACGGCAGACCCGGGCTCCCACGGCCGCGCGTGGACACACGCGTGACTCTGCCGTCGGGAAGCCCCCGCCGTACGGGAGCGGGTGGGGGCCACGAGCATCCCCAGAACCACACACACTCCGCACTCCCACGGCCGGGCGGGCGGCGGCCGGGCCAGGGTGAGAAGTAGGAGACAACCGAGGAGAGGAGGAGGAGACTGCGAGAGGAAGACGTCGGGGGCACATGCGGGAAGGGAGAGGGTTGGGCTGCGGGGCTCCTCGGGGCGCGGCGGGGGGGCGTAGTGCCTTTCCCGAGGGGCACCAGCCCAGGGTGCCCACCGCTGCGGCGGGGGGTGAGGGGGTAGCGCATCCCAGGAGGCTCGATGGTGGTGGGGGGCAGGGGGTACCCCGGCGCCCGAGCGACCCAGGGGTGCAGCGAGTGCCGCGGGGACCACGCGGAGCAGGGCCAGAGGGGTGGTGCGGAGCGGGGGTGGTCGCTGCTCCCGCCCGCAGCAGGGCGAGCAGGACAAATGGACACGGAAGAGTTGCTGAAAGGGTGTGGGGGTGCTAAGGAGCAATGGAGGCTGGATGGAGCCTGGGGGAGCGGGGAGCGCCGGCAGAGATGCCGAGGTGGCCGGGGGCGGCAGGGGGGCGG